>BTHU01000014.1:22707933-23249819 GCA_036184795.1 Tokudaia tokunoshimensis
GAAAAATAAATCTTCAAGTCATTTTTAGTGAGTTAAGTATATTACTCCTACCTCTCCTGTGATGAGAAGCACCAGGCATTAACTTTTAACAAATTGCTTTACCCACTACATCTTCTACTTGTTTCATACCAAGCATTAATTTTCCTTTTCTTTCTCTTTTGTAATTTTAAAGAATTTTATGTCTGGCAAGATGTCTCTGCACCAAATGGTATAGTCGACATAAAACATCTAGGGTTAAATTACTTTTTTTATAGTAAAAAAATTGATTTGCTCTCCCTGATATTTGCATCATTTTCTGTAAGTGAATGTGACTTTTTTTAAAAAACTTTATCTTCCCATTCATTAATAAAGATGTTAAATAGATCTGAGCTTCCCAGAAGTCTCTGAAGCCCAAATTTTTCCATGTAGTTTGATTGCTATTTATCATGATCCTTAAAAAAAAAAATCTTTCAGCTGTTTTCAATTCATGTGACAGTGCTCCCATGCAAGTCAATTTGAATTAATTTTGCAAGCAAATGCTTTATGGTTCTGAGTACATAATCTCCCTCTCCCGCGGAGAAAAAATATACTGTAATCATCCAGCATTCCTGTTGATTATTTCCATTAAAGGCAGCAGGGGAAAGGGAGAAGGCCAAACCTCCTCTCTCATATCCAAGGCTCTTGCCCCTTCACTGCTTTTTATCTGTTCCTTCCCTTTCTGATCCTCCAGCTTACACTAATGCACAAAATGATGGCCCAAACTGCTCAGCCTGGAATTGTCCTTTGGAACCTAGCCACTGTTGTCTTTTTGATCTTATATCCCAGTACACTATTTTTTCCCCCCAAAAGGTCTCTCCCACAATATCCTGCAAGATTCATGTAAATTTTTACCAATAGTGTTTTGCACAAATTTCTGGAAATGCTTTTTGTATACTGTGTTGAGCTTAATGCTAATGACTTTTGTAACCCAGAGCAGGCAATACAATATGAAACCTCTCATTACCATCCAGAGGATGACCACTTCCGAAAATGAATCAACATAGCTTCTATTATGTATCAAATACACTCAAAATTAGATATTGGAGGTGATATTCATTGTTTGTGTGAATAGTGCGAAAGCTACCTGCCTCTACCAGTCCATTCTTCCTCCTTACGTCCTCGAGAACATTGCCCTTTTTCTCAGATAGACATTTACGTTAAACACATTTCGTGCTAGCTAATAGCTTTAAATTTGAGTACTAAAATGTGGTGAGTGTTTGAGCAACAAGAAAAAAGTCTGAGCACTTTAGTTAAAAGTGGTGTAGTATTAAAAGCATCTCAAAACTTGAATTTAGGCAATTGAGTTTATTTAGTTGCAGGCAGGCTTGGGCTGATGATATTTTATTTAATTGAACAAAATCATCAAATTATAGAGAAAAATCTCTCAGTTTACAATTTGAGGTAAGATTCAATTTCTCTCTACATCTTTACAAACAGACAAGTTTCAATTGATCTTCATTAGAGTTTTGAAGTATAGGACCTATGGAAGCATATGTTTAGCTATGATTTTAATCTTTATATTATGTTTGATACAAATTGCTAACATATATAAATATTTATCTCCTAAGTGGCAATACAGTTTCTATGGAAATAGTTAGCTATATAAATCCAGAGTCAAGTTTGATTCTACCACTGCTAGAGGATAAGTAAGCTAATATATTTCCCTCTCCCTTCCTCTCTCTTTCTCATGTGCACTACTTATTAAATTAGTACATTATAAACAGTACATGAGACAATAATTTTATGTGCAGTAGAATGTCTGGCCCTGGCTTAATGCTTCACATGTAATGCAGTCATTTTTTCTCGTCTTGGTTTCTGTTTTTAAGAATCAGTTTCTGAATTTATACTATCAAAGAGGTAGGTAGTTACTGGTACAAACTCATGAGACCACTATGTTTTGTCTGTTAACATTTTATCCCTTGCAATGTCTGAGCTAGACATTAGCCAACATTTCAAGAAGGAAAATGTGTATTCACTAATTTCATAAATTATCTTCATAATTTATTAATAAAGATCTGAGAGGTTTTACTGAAAGCATGGCACACACTACTTTGTAGTAAGTGAATAGAACCTCACAAATACTTAACTGTTGTGAAGAATGAATGATTCAGGGCCTCATGTTGAAAACCAAGTGTTCACTAATGGTAGAACCAAGGGAAGGAACAAACAGATGACCAGAAGGTAGATATGTATTAGCTCTCTGTCCCTCTCCCTCTCCTCCCCCCTCTCCCCCTCTCTCTCTTTCTCTCTGTGGGTGGGTGTCTCTCTGCTTGTCCCATCTCTGTTTCTCTATCATTCTCTCTCCTTGTCTATCTCTCTGTCTCGCTCTGTCTCTCTCTGTCTCTCACTTTGTGCATGCTTTTGTGTGTGTGTGTGTGTGTGTGTGTGTGTGTGTGTGTGTGTCATTATGGATGTACCCTATTTAGTACTCTTTGGAAATCAGTGTTACAATGTGATGTAGAAATTCAGTGTGAGACTTTCTTTACATTGAAAACAATTTCAGGGGCTGTTGAGATGGCACAGTGGTTAAGAGCACTGACTGCTCTTCCAGAGGTCCTGAGTTCAAATCCCAGTAACTATATGATGGCTCACAATCATCTGTAATGAGATCTGATGCCCTCCTCTAGTGTGTTTGAAGACAGCTACAGTGTACTTACGTATAATAAATAAACCTTTATTAAATAAATAAACCTTTACCAGAAAAAGAGAAAGAAAACAATTTCAGAGTTGTTCAGATTTTATTATTAAATAGTCAGAATGTAAGAAAAATATTTTAACCAAAATAATCTTAAAATGCTGGATTTTAAGAGTAGTTTCTAAGAGATGTGCTAATGTTGTCCTGATCCAGATAAGTAAATCCACTACTACTACTACTATTATTATTATTATTATTATTATTATTATTATTATTTTGAATGCCAATCTTCAGTTGGTTGTACTATATAAGAATTTCTGCTAGCTTAATAGACTGAAAATACTTACTATGGTCTCAACAGAGGGTATATTACTGCATAAAAATGTGGTAGTAAAGCATTTGATGGCCCTCCGTGTAGTGTGCAGTACTTACTTCTCTGTGGCTTCAACTTCTGACCAGTCATCTCCTCAGTCTTCATCTCTGAAGACATGAGCAATTTATTCCACTTTGCATATCATTTCTTTAGAATTACAAATTTGACTTTCTGTATGAAAGAAACAAATTCACACTAGGAATTCCACACAGAAACCATACATTGACCCAGCCTGTTATTTATCATCAATGCAAACTGCTCTAACTCTTGGGACAGAGACAAAAACTGTGAACTTTAGGTGTGGTTGGTGCGGTAGGGCATGTCTCTTCAGTATAGGTACAGGAGTAGATATAGGAAAAAAAATTAATATTAGTATCTAGACTTCATTAAAATTAGTGCCTTCAGAAATTAGATCAAGAAAACTTTGTTCATGATACGTGTGGATTATTCACAGCATTCAAATATTTTATTTGACTGAACCATTTTATTTTTGAAGGATTAGTAGCAAGACTTCTCTGTCCACGTATTTCAGATTTCACAATAATCATGGATCACATGAAGACATCTTTATCATCATTCTTCATTTTTTTCTATGATACTTGCAAAATAATATTATGCTCCCATCTATATGCCATTATTATGAGTAGGTGTGAAACTAATAACATCCTATTAGCTCATTGTTTCCTTAGAGCCTGGGAAAGTCACCCTTGTGGTTGTTGACCTGGCAGTGCAAGTCCCTGTGCTGCAGCTAAAGTTGCCTACTGTTTGGATGCAAGTTGTGTAATAAAAACTGTGTGTGTGTGTGTGTGTGTGTGTGTGTGTGTGTGTGTGTGTGTGAGAGAGAGAGAGAGAGAGAGAGAGAGAGAGAGAGAGAGAGAGAGAGAGAGAATTTAGTTTCTGGTTTATGTGCTTTCCTTTGTAGGATGTTAACACTCCAAAACAGCATTATGAATGCTCAGTCCCCTAACTTATGAATCTAAAGTAATCAAACAAATTCTAAAATTTCCTTAACATGATTTATTATTTTATCTAGAATATAGATGAAGGAAATGTGGATATTACATCATGAATGCCTAACTTAATCTTTCATTTAATCTACTATGAATTCTATACATCTGTATAAGGGAAATAAAAAGCTATTTCAAAAATTTTATTTCAGGCCAGGTTTTATATATGTTTGGCATGCATGGCAGGCAATTGCATGATAAGGCAATGAATCCAAGGCTGTGCTGTGATTAACAAGAGTTGAAGTAACTCAAAATACTCAGTTTTCATCAACTATCCCTTCCTTTTGTAAAATTAAAGGTATAAGAATGAAAATAATTTTGAAAAATAAATATTAAGCCTGTGTCTTTGATTAACTATCTCCTTTAATGCTATATCAAAGAATGGATGTTTTCTGCTATGATAATGCTATTTTTTATTTCAAATGCTATTTTAAAACAAGTTTTGAAAGCAATAGGTAGTAGAAAGACAGGATAATATATTTTCCTTCCATTTCATTTTAAAATTATTTTACAAAATTAAAATACATGGATTATGATTACAGTCATCAAAATACCATAAATAAATTGGATATTAATATTAGGTTATCTTAATGTTCAAAATACAAGGTTCAACAATAAGGTATTTCCATGCCAACAACTATCCTGGAGGATTAAAAGTAAGCCTAAGTTGTTGCTATTGTTTCATATGCAGACAATTACTAGTGACTACCATAGTAGCATTATTGGTTAGTTCTCAGGAATTTAATTCTTACATTTCTATATACTAATTTCTGTTCTTAAACTAGGTATCAGAAGGAAGAATTAGTCAGTGAACTAGTGAAACACATCACTTTTCTTCTCTGTTGTAAACTCACTGTGACTTTTGATTAAACGTTGACCACATGGTTGTGACAAACAATAAACTACACCTGAGTTTATAGTTGTGGCTCTTCCTGACTGTTCTATTATTGTGAAGAGAAACCATGACTAAAGCATCTTCTATTAGAGAATATTTGATTCAGGGCTTCCTTGCAGAGGTTTAGAGAGTTAGTCTATGATCATCATGGCAGTGGGACAGCAGCAAGCAAGCAGGCATGGTGCTAGAGAAACAGCTGGTATCTTACATCTTGGTCCACAGGCATCAGGCATAGAGATAGGGTAATACTCTGCTAGGTGTAAGCTTTTAAAACTTGAAAACTGACAGGCTAGGGACATATCTCCTCCAACAGGCTCATACTTCCTGTTTCTTCCTAAACCATCCCCCCATTGGGAACCAAACATTCAAGTATTTGAGCCTATAGGGGCCATCGTTATTCAAACCACCACTGTGACATGGCCCAAATAGGATCAGTATCTTCACAATGTGTTTTAAAGGTTGAAATGCGTTGAGATGTAGATGAGAGCAGCAACAAAGGAAAGTAGCCACAACCTGAGTCCATGTATGGCTGAATTGAAACTTATTTAGTCTATAAGTCCAGTACTACAGAAATCAAAACAACTTTTAACATTTGATTTTATTTCATTTTGTGTTTGGAGACAGAGCCTACAAAACTCAGGCTTGCTTCCAACTTCATTTAACATCTCTGCCTTAGTTTTCTGAGTGCTAAAAAATATGAATGTATACCACGAGGGGCAACTTGAGATTTCTTTTAACATCAAAAATATTTTTATTCCATTAAGTTTGATTATAAATAAAATGTAGCATTTCAATATTACGTTTTGAAGTAGTAACAGTAAAATAAAGCCATGGTTGCAACGTGGGAATCTTAGACAGGTGACAAAGATGAAGGTATAAATTGTATTAGGTTTACCCTTTTTTTTTTTTTCTGAATCTGCAATCTTTTGTGTTCTTCTTAAACAGGGGCAAAAGATAATGTGGCCAGTCACTAATACAGCAGCATTGAAGTAAAAAATATTTCACTAGTTCCAACTAAGCATTCCTTGACATTCTCGTGCAGTTTACCAAATGGCAAACATTTTTATTGCTAACTGTTAAATTCAGTTAACACTTCTCAGCTGACTCTCAGCCTTTCCCCAACTGTTGCTTGCTAAAGATCGTCTGGATATATTATAATGAATTAAGTGTGGTCAAATGGACAGGTTTTACACTACATTAAAGGCAATGCCTAGACTGGAATATTATCCATTTTCTAAGGTATTAACTGTCTCCGAATTCTTTCAAAATACTTGATAAGGAAATGTTTTCTGCATATTTAGTAGCATTACGTGAAGATTATTCAAAAAAGTACAGTTTGATTTAAATTTTAAAATAACCTATGCAGCCGAACAGATGGCTCAGTGCTTAAACCACTATGTATATATGTATAGTTGCCGAACCCAGTTGTCAGCTCATAGCCTTCCGTATGTCTACTTCCGTGGGATTTCACCATTTCTCTTATTTATGTGGCTCCTTCACACAAGTGATGGACTTCCATACGCTCAACCACATAACCACATACGCATAAAATTAAAATAAATAATACTAGAAAAAGGAAAAAGAAAAAAACTAGTTTCAGTTCAACCTAAACTTCCCTGAATTAGGAGATATATCAAATACAGGAATATTTTCAACATCATTTTAATAACATGCAGTCCAGTACCTAAAAAACATTTTCCTATAAATACTTGGGATCTTCTGGGAATTAAGATCTGGACATAGATTCTCACAGGCTGGAGAAGTCCCATCTGGTTCGTTCCACATTTTCATTACAGATGTGCAGTGGCAGGTGGGATTTTCTTAAGACTGTACTCTAGTTAGTAGTCTACGACCTTACCTCTACCTTCCCACAGTAGGAGAGAGATGGCAGGTGTGTAAAACCCTAGTGTAGTTTTATCCCTTAAACCTTATGATTAGCAAGTGTGTTTTCTTTCCTTTACTACCTTGAATTGACATTTTGTGTATTATATAAATTTGAGGCCACGTTTTACTTCTAGTTTTATTTTGAAACTGTAATTACAACATTTCTACCTCCCTTTTTCTGCCCTCCAAACTCTTCCATACATCTCTCCCTACTCTCTTTCAAAGCTATGACCTCCCTTTTTCATTAACTGCTGTCAGAGGCATATAACCATACGAATACATGTTCATAGTATTAAATCCAACACAGTCAGTCAGTATGATGTTATGTGTATATGAGCTTCAGACCTGACCATTTGGCACTGGTGTGCTTTTTATGAACTGGGGAGGACTACTTCTTCTACTGTCTGCTTTCCTCACATTATAGTTCATTGTGTAGTGTTGAGGCTATGTGAGACTTTTTCCTCTTCATTTGGACATGCTGCTTGCTGTCACCCTTGTTCAACTCATGTTTCTGAAGTCAGTTGAGGAGACCTTACAGATGCAGATTCTGGTGTAATTAGGAGACATGATTTCACAGCAGACTCTCAGATCTCCGGGCTCTCAACAAGGTTTGTAGGCACTCTTCCTCAATGTTCCCCTGAGCATTGGTGCAGCTCATTTTGTAGATGTATCTGTTGGGACTGGAGTCCACAAATCTGATTTTTTTGGTTGTGGATTTGTGTAGTGTTTTCTGTTAAAAAAGAAGTTTCGTTGATGGAGAGTAGTGAAGGCCATTATTCATATAGATTTTAAGGAAATCTATTCATCCAAGTAATAACTTCATAAACTATATGGTACATTACAGCACTCAGAATATAAGTGATGCCACCACATTTGATAACTTTATAAATATAAATTCTTGATTTGTGATTACATTTTTGTATAGTTAAATTAATAATTGTAACACAACTGACCTTTGGGTCATAAATTATAGCAAAAATATTTAAAGATATCATAAAAATCATAAAACATAAATATCTTTTGAGCTTATAGGAAACATGAATTATTTAAACATGCCATGATAAACTATAATTCATTGCATTAACTCTTAAATGTTAAAAATTTTAAGTTATATAGTTTAATTTGCTGAGGAGATTCTGTTTTTTTCTTTGCTGGAAGAAAGTTAAACATAAGCAATGACTTATATTGCCTCCTTTTCATTACCCAGTGTACGACCACTATGTGTCAACGTGTGCTGAAATACATTTATATACAAATACCTAATGTGTGTTATCAGCCCAAGATCACTGTATCTGGAAGTCAATTAAATAAACTGAGAATACCAAATTTGCTTATTTGTTTGCCGTTGTAATTTAGAACAGTTATTATATTGTGGGCAATTTCAAGCACAGTGACAAGGATAAATATAATGTTAACAGATTATTGAAATGTGCTTTTCCTGAGAACTAGATGATGTAGGTCAATGGTTTAATTTTTCTAGAGCTGGAAATACTAACTCTGGAGAAATATCAACAACTGTTCACAAGTTTGATATCTTACTGTTGCAGACTTATATGATTGTTTCTATACACAAAAAAAAGATAAAATAAAAATGTAGCACGTGTCATTTCTGCGTAATATTATTACTTGGTATATTTCATTTGATAAACCAGCAATTAAAATAAGTCCTTGACACCTACTAACTTTCTTCACATGGGTTTTTACATCAGCTGAATCTATTGTTTCATTTCATTCTCTTTTCTCTAAATTTAACTATTTTTTTTAAACTTTCATACTGTGTGTGATCAAAATTTTAGGATATTCTATGATAAGAGACATTAAAAACACTGTATGCACAATATCTATGTTTAATAAGAACACTTACATGTAAGTGAGAGACATTGAGACCTGAGATGATCATATTATTTATTCAAGTGATAAGTTGTCTTTTTGTTCACTGAGTTTTCAAGTTTATCTGTCATTATACTTAGGCTTTTTTACAATTAAAATTATCTAACTTCAAATGTATTAAAATAGTATGCAGAATATAAGATTAAATTTAAAACATATACTCTATTAAAATATATAATTAATTTTATTATGACTAGAAAGAAAATCTGCTCTTCTCCAACCATAAATCAAACTTCTTATTTTGCCATTCACGTGTGCCAATGTGGTCTTAAGTAAGTTTGTAATACAAGTGATGTGTACCATCTTGAACAATGGTACATGTACAGGAAGTGATGGCTTTTTAATGTGGGAGTAAAGTTTTGCATGTAAGATAATTCAAGAAACATTTTATTATATCCTGGGATTTATAAACACTGTCATGCGTGTCTAAGTAAGTCTTTTTCTAAAGACACAATCTGATGTTCAGTTCTCATAGTGGATGTGCATATAGCTACAAGAGAGTGAGTGCTTACAGTTTTTGAACACATTAGTTTCTGATCTTACACACAAATGTATCATTTAGTGTCCTCTAATTATCCTCAATATTTAGTAATTTCATCAAAGAAAACTTTGCTTTTCTGTCATTGGTTATACTACCTGTTATACTTCTGTCAAAATTTTTTATTGAAAAAGAAGTAGGCTTATCTATCTGTTAGATTTAGGCAAATAGGGCCTGGAGAGATGGTTCAGTGGTTAAGAGCACTGGCTGCTTTGATGAAGGTCACAGGTTCAATTCCCCACAACCACTTGATGGCTCACAACCATCTGTAATTGGATCTAATGCCCTCTTCTGGTGTGTCTGAAGAAAGTGACAGTGGCAGTGTACTCATATGTACAGAAAATAAAGACATGAAAATCTTTAAAAATTTAGACAAGCTATGTTGCCTCCCAAAAAAAATTTGTGTGATTTCATCAATGGTTTTTATTTTATTGTACAATGATATTCGTAAAATACATATAATCTCTTATTTTCTCATAAGAAGGTACCATTTCATTCAGAATTCATCTTTAAAAGCCACTGACTCCAAATTTACATACCTCAGTCTCCATTATGAAGCAATTCTGAATATACCTAGAATATTGAAACCCTGGGCCTGTCTACCTCATATATATCCATCTTATACAGCAATAAGACATTATACCTTATAGCATTTCACAAGGTTTGACATTGTATTGTATTTTAGTGTTTGCTAATTATTATTAAGTGCCCAGTTAAAATAGTACTGAAAAGTTGTTTAGTTTGATCTTTAGCAAGAAAATAAAACAGAAAAAAAAACCTAGTCGACATTTCAAATTAATGATAGTTCATAATGCCGAATCCCAGAAATTGTAGGTGATATCTATTGCCAGTGGTAACTGTGATAGATAAAACAACTTGATTGACCCTGTCAGATTTTGGCTAGAGTCAGTTTGCATGTGAGTCATGTTTTGTCAGATTTCAGTACCTGGCTGATTGCAGGAGATTTAGCTCTTGTGGTTAGCTAAGGCCCAGTGGCCAACAATGGACACTTGATTTACAATGCTATATCCACAGTGCAAAAGAATTTTTGACTGATGTCAAAAATAGAGCCACTTTGGACCAACCTTACCAATCTACTGCAGAGACTATGATTAGGAAAATATATTTCAATTCTTCACCATGAAAGCATGTGACAGATGAGAAAAAGAGGATTGTTTTCCTTTCTTGATGTGTCTCTATATGTGGTTGGTAATCAGCATAATTGTTAGATGAAGAATAAGTAATTAATATGACATTCATACTGGAAAGGTAATTTTTTTTCATTTTAGAACTATGTGGTACTAGTCCCTGAAATTACCTTTAAACAAGGAATCATAAATAGAGTGCACCTTCAATTATAATGGAAGATGTGTTTGTAATTGTAAAGGGCTCATTTCATGTGACATAAACTGGTGACCTTTTGTGAGACTTGTGGTGCAAGAACCCATCATGTGTGTGTGTATATATATATATATATATATTTCAAATATTATCCCCTTTTCTGTTGTCTCCTCCAAAAACACCCCATCTCATCCCCCTTCCCCTTGCTCACCAACCCACCCATCTTTTTTTAATCAAAAGAGTTAATTGAGGAGATATAATTTCTATGTCATATAAATGTTCTCTTCTAGTCTTATGAAAATGCTACCTTATCCTAAGCTCCCTTTACTTAGAACTATGTCATCTAAATCAGTTAGTTGTTAAGATTGTCATGTAATTAATATTTGCTCTTAAAGTTAAATATTAATACGGCGCTTGACTGTCTCCAGACATGCAGAGTGAAACAGCAGCCATGCTGATTTTATTAATAATTAAAGCTACATGAACTTGGAGTTTAAACACTGCAGAGTTTACTTCAGAATCTAAATCGTCTATTCTAGAAGCTGTCATGTATTCACCATATCCCCACAGGCAAAGCGGAAGCAGGCAATAAAATCCTCCTAAAATTCTCCAAGTGTTATATTGTTCAAGAACTAGGATTCAACATTCAAACTTAAAGCTCTGAGTGAATTAGAGTACCAGTCATTTTCTGCTATCAGAGCTATCGTTTTATAAAAAGATAATTCTAACAGTAAAATATATGCATATACTTGGTCAAATAAAGATAACTGGAAAAATGATGTTTTATGATATACTTTTACATGTTCTCTTATTTATTTAAGAGTGGACGAAGTCTTTGATCTGGTTTACTGGCTAACATTTGGGATGATAGGAAAATTGTACCTTCATTTATTGACAAGGTCACTTGATTTGTTGTTCAGGTTCCATGTTGCCTGTTTCTTAAACACATTGTGCTGAATACACATAGGTCTCTGTGTAAACAAAGTAAAATGTAAAGGGAGTGTTTTTTCTTTTAAAAAATGTATAGTGCTATGAGGCTTTGCATGATTATCAATTCACTGTTTCTGCCTTGAAACTAATTGACAGATTCAATCAAAAAACATAACAAATCTATGGTACATCTGTGAAGAGTATGCCAAATCAATACTGCTTGCAGTTGATTCTAAATAGAAGAAAGGTACTTTTCTCACGGAAAAAACAAAGTTAGCTGGATGATTAAACTGGACTAGTACAGTGGTGCCTAGAACATGCTGGGCTTGATGAAAGAACATAGACCTCGGACCCTCATCTGAGTTTTCAATGTACTTCTCAGCAATGCTGAATCAAGTGAACTGTTGAGTTTCCTTGGAATTCAAAGTACTGAGTATACTGAGTCAGAGTATATCGACTTAGTATTTGTGCTGGTGAACTGATTATATATAATAACTAGGAGAGAATTTTTCCAAGATTTTGAAGTTTACATTGATTTTGAATAATCATATTTTATTTTATGTCACAATGTAAATTTTATATATCATCAAGATGACTTAAGTATGGAATATCATGAAATATAAACCCTAATATTTTTGTTTAGTGCTCTTCACCTTTGATATTTCTCATCTCAGATATACTCAGAATCACATACATATACAGACTATATAGGATCGCACACACAAAACATGATTTTTAGATATTGAAAAGCACTAAAAGATGCCAGGAGCTAAGTTGCATTTGCTAGAAACGACATGCAAGTGCTTTCTGGAAATAAGCACACATCTGTACTCACATCTTAGACCCTGAATACTTGATAAGATTTCTAGTTTTTAAAGTTACTTAATTGCTTGACTATAATTTATTTTAGAGATTTTTCTGTTTTAGGACATCGTTAGTTCCGTAAAATGCTGGTGTAAAATCTTTTGTTAATTATGATATAATTGTAAATTGATGGGTAATAGATAAACCTCCCATCTAAGTCTAAGTCTAAGGAGGAAACAGACTGTAAAGTTGAAAAACAATGCCCTCTTACTGAGTATCACTGACTCTTACATGAAGCAAGTGATAGCAAGTAATATGCTATTATGATTGTCACTTTCAACAAGTGTGTGGTACAGCCATTGACTAGGTGCCACATCTCATACAATGATGTGTACTCTTGTGTTCTCATGTTTTTCAGATTGTTCATAGCAGGCAAACACTGAAATCTGGGCAGTTTATCGAAGCCTATACTTTCTTCCAGCATTGCTACTTTCTTTTATGTTATCTAAAATCATCGTGTATCACGGCAGTGTTCCATTCTAAGCAAATATAGGATCATTTTTTATGACCTGAGCCTAACACCTAATCAATTTATTTCACTTTTGAATTTCGATCACAGAATAAGCAGTAGTTCTGTTCAGTACATAGGCAGTGAATGTGTAATTCTTGATAAGCAAATAGTGACTTAAGATCCCCCGCCCCCACATGTTTAGGCTTCACTTCCTATTCTCAGGAAAAAACAGAAAAAGAAAAAGAAATTACACCAAGACACACCTTTCTAAATAAAGACTCCATTTCCATCTTCTAAATTTAATATGTGTTCCTACATCCTTAAATAGACTTCCCTGAGATCCTAGGAAGGACAATTCTTACTATCATCCTCTATGCTGGGGGTTCATTTGGTGTTTAGTATGTGATATAGCCTCCAACTGTACAAATGCAAGGGGGAAAAGCTATCTCCTACCTTAGCAGAAGTTTACCATGTTAGGAAGCATTTGGAGTGAAAGCACTGACAATGAGAATGACAAAAGTAACAACAGCAACAAGAACAGCAGTATCAGCAACAACAGCTGCAACAGCAACAGCAGCAGCAACAGTAACAGCAACAATAGCAGCAGCAGCAGCAGAAACAACAGCAAATGCAACACCAACAACAACACCAGTAACAGCAAGAACAGCAATAGCAAGAACAACAACAGCCACAACAACAACCAAAAGAGAAAAAGAGTTACAGTTTTGTACTTGGAATGCTAAGCTCCTATTTTCTGGGTAGAGAGCTTTATTTAAGCTTGACCCCATTAAATTGGATAAGAATTCTTCGCACATAGATCCTCATGAATATCTGGTCTATTTATATTAATGACACTCACTCAGAATATCTATTGCTGAATGTTTAATTCTGTCAGCATTTTAGGCTAAAAATGAGTGAAACTGTTTAAGAAAAAAAATTAGGCACCACTTATTTTTCATTGTGGTACACTTTCAGAATCGTTTGGATTAAAGTTTGATCTTAAATATTTAATGATAATATATTGGCTTTGCACTATATACTATTGTTTACTGGCTCTAAATTAAGCATAACTTATATTCTATTATTAAATACTTTACCTTCTTTTTTAGTACCTTTTTCTAACAAAATAAAATTAGAGAGAGATGTGTGAATGTCTGAACTGCAGTTTCTCAGATATAGAAAAGAAAGATTTATGATTACATACAATGAAAAATGTGTGTAATAGACACTTGCAAGTGCATGGGAAGTGTAGAGTTGCCATAGACTGGACAGATGCAAGTGTGTGTCTGGCTGTCAATGTAATTAATGTATCTTTGTGGTTCCCTTTGGGACAAACTTCTGTAACTAGGGCAAATTCTTCAGATCACTTGCTCTATGTAATTATGAATGGAATATTTCAAATGGAGAGTAAACAGAACTATAAATAGAATCATTTTCCAATGAAGTTGTGTCTTGTTTATCGACATAGATTGGAAAGCAAAATTTAGCATGTCTGTAGCCTATTCAGTTCTTCATAAAAATTGTTGCAAAAGTTAATTCTGTCTACAGTAAGGCTGTGTGCAGCCATAAGCAAGCTTCATAAAGAAAGAAGGCCAATGTAGCATTGATAGATTGGTAAACCTGTGAATGGTTACTCCTAAAGTTTATATGGTGGTTAATGAATAAGAACTCCACAGGGACATATACCTTAAACAAAAATTTCATTATGAACACTGTATATGAAAACATTCTCCATTCTTTAAAACATTTTCTAATAAGTTTTTCACATTTTGCTTTACCTAGTAATTAGATATTTAGGGATATGCTTCTTATTTTGAAATTGATTAAAGTATTTAATTCCATGTATGAGAATAAGTTATAAGCTTGTTGAGTATGTATGTTAGCACTTTTATATTTAGTATATTGTCTTAGTATTTGTGCTTGGTACACACACACACACACACATACAGACACACACCACATACACACACATACCACATACATCACACATGCACACACACACACTCACACACACACACACACACACACTCACAATCATCAACTGAGGACATAAAGATTAGACTCTGTTAGTAATAACCAGGAGATAATTTTTGCAAGGCTTTGAAGTTTATATTTAGTCTGAATAATTATATTTTATGTCAAGACATACATTTTAAATATTAACTTGGAGCAAGGTTCAATATCATGAAGCATAAACACCAATTTTACCTCTATAAAACATTTGTTTTGAAATATTATACAGTGATGATTTAAGAAATAATTTCAGTTCTTGAACATCTCCATGGCTCTGCCAAATGTCAGTCCACACGAGTAATTAGAAACCAGAGACACGCAGATAAATGGAATTCATAGGGCTTCAAGTAAAATTCTTCAGTGAGATTCCATTTTCTTCACTACAAAACCATTCCTGGAGCTGCCAACCTCTAACAACATGTGACAGGATCGAGTTTAACCTGATCTTTCTTTCTCTGCTAGTTTCTGATAGGGGTTATTATTAAATGAGGGGAAAAAAAGAACTAGAACAAAAGGCTGGCAACATTTCAGAGTTGAAATGCCAAGTGCTCTTTGACCAAATTACTTCTAGAAAAAAAGTGAAATAACTGTCACTCAAAAGTTCTTTCCTCTTCCTGTGTTAGATCACAAGGCAATACCTAAGAAAGGCAACAAAAGACTCTGGGTAAATCTACAGTCATTTATCCATCCATTCTTCTGTTTATTCTTCCATTATTTTGTAGTGAATGTTCAACAGAGTGCAAGAGATAAAAGATTTAAAAAATGGTTTTCTTTGTCATTGAATAAAAAGAACAAACCTACCAGAAATGTAAATTGTTGATAGGTAAAAAGTGGACTTGAAGAAAACTATGTGCACGGAGTGATACGAATTTAATCCTCTTTCACTTGTTATATCACTAAGTGGCCATAACATAAGGAATTAGCAAATTCATAGCATTGCACTCTAAATTGGTAGTTCTCAACCTTTCTAATGCTGAGACACTTTAATAAATTTCTCATCTTGTGGTGACCCCCAAACATAAAATTATTACTTCTAGCCCCTTCTCTAATTATGAACAACACTAATATTTCTAAACTTTTAAAATATTTCATAAAAGACATTACATAGTATTTAAAGTTTTAGGAACTTGTTTCACTCAGAATAAGTCTCGGGAATAACTGATAATTATAGCACAATATATTTTATTGATGAGTAGTAATTTGTCTTAAGCTTTGTTTTATGTTTGCAGGCAAAGGTCATCCAAGCTGATGTTGTTTTTTTCCATTACAAGGAAGGTTGTTATAAATGTTTGTGCATGCCTGTGTGCATGCGTTTGTGTAGGTGTGTGTGTGTGTGTATTTGTGTGTGTGTTTATATACACATATGTGAGTAAGTTAGAGGATACTATCATGGAGTCAGTTCTTCCTTCCACCTTTACATGACTTATAACGATAAAAACCCAGGGTTTTGACCCTTATAGAACAAGAGTCTTCTCATTAACCCTCAAACATGACATTTTTGCATTATGCAGTAATTCCACTTTAAACTATTTAAGAGACTCATTATTTTCTAGACTAGTGATACTCATTTACATTTCTGTTAGCAATACATGAGCAGAACATGCAGGATTTATATGGCTTTACTTATTGAAGACTGAAAGTGAAGTTAAGTGATAGAGCCTTTGCCTGATGTATTTGATTCCCTAGATCCAGTTGCAACACTACAAATATCACAAGTAACGAGTGGTATCTCACAACTATATGAGTTTACACAACTATCTGATGTCTGGTGACATTGGTGTAGTGAGAATATCTTGTGCATTCTATGGCTGGATCACCTGTCGATTAAAAAGCCTCTGGCCTGTGGAATACTGAGGAAATAGAACATTGGACATCTTGGGGGAGAAAGAATTCTGGGATTGAGCCAGGTGTGGGAGGAGCTGCTGGAAAGGTACACATGGTATTTTAGAACAGGTAAACAGTGTGGTAAAATGAAGGAAAAAAATAATTAAGTTACTATAGTTTTGATTTAGTTAGAGAAGAACCTAGCTATATGGCCAAAAAATTTGTAAATATATTTTGAGTCTGAGTATTAGTTCTGGGAGTTTGAGGCTAGGAGGAAAAACCAGGAACTAATTTCAGCACATTGGACTCTTTTTTCTTCTGTTTATTTGCTAACTGTATATTCTTTGTAGTAATATATTTGTTCTTGTCTTTATTTTCTAAAACATTTATTAATTTCCATTGATGAGTTTGAGTCAACTTAATAAAAGTTTTGCGATGTGTGGTGTTATTGGCTAATGCATTTCACTATTCAGTCCTTCAGATATATCACTCCACTCTCTTAGAAGTTCCACAGCCACTGCTGAGGAATCATGCTTTCCTGTATCTGATGAGCTGTTTTATTTTGGCTACTTCCAACATGTTTTTAAATGTGCTGTCTTTTAGCAATATATATAGGCAATGATCTTTATGTATACACTAATTGGGTTCAATGGGCATTTTGGATTCACTGATCAATAGGTTTCATCAAATTTGGGGAATTTGCATTTATTCAAGTGTTATAGTCACATTTTTTTCTTTTTCTAAGTTTAAGTATCCATTACACCATTACACACACACACATACACATACACACACACACACACATACATACACACAAATATATATCTATATATCTCTGTATCTATATCTACATATATATATATATATATATATATACATACAAACATGGATATATTTCCCATAGAGTTTTTTGAAACCCCACCTTTTTGATAAATTATAGTATTTATTTTATGTGTTTATTTTTGTGTATTATTTATTTTAAATTGTTTACTCTTTCTTCAAATTTGAAATTTTCTCAAATTATGTATTTCTGACAGTTATATTATTAAATTCTTGTTAACTCTTGGATACTGATCTAAATATAATATTAATATATTTATTTTTTCTTACTGATATTTGTGTAAGTATTTTCTATCTGTCCATAACAATGTTTGTCAAACCAACTTCCCATCTACATTCTTTCTTTTTTCATAATTTTTTTTAAAGATTTATTTATTATTATATCTAAGCACACTGTAGCTGTCTTCAGATGCTCCAGAAGAGGGTGTTAGATCTCATTATGGATGGTTGTGAGCCACCATGTGGTTGCTGGGACTTGAACTCAGGACCTTTGGAAGAGCAGTCAGTGCTCTTAACCACTGAGCCATCTCTCTAGCCCCCATATACATTCTTAAGTACATGGGGAAAACCTGAATTTAAAAAGTTTTAAAATTTAATATGTATTCCTTCTCAAAGCAGGCTACCAGTATATATCTATCTTAGGTGGCATAGCCTATTCCCTGCTTCCAGAAGACTTCACAACACCTGATTCTACATTTGCGTGTTTCAGTCCTAATAATTATTTGTATATGTAAAATTATACTGGAGTCATTCTAACCAGTCAAAAAAGAATGAGTAAACTATTAATATTAATGATATCCTAAAGAGAATGTACTGTCTGGAAAACCCTTGAGACATTTTGGATGAGGGCTAAGGAGGAAAGTTGGGCAATAGGCAAACTATCAGTTATGAAACAAATACCAAAAATTGAGGCCAAGACATTTATATACTTCCTGTGACCCAGAATACTTTCTTGATTATTTCAAAAATCCTGTCGGTTCATATATAGAGAAAAGTACAAGTCAAATAGTATCTAAGCTATACTAAGTAAAAAAAATCTAAATCTTGGTGTCATAAGTAGACTTTTGTGCTATTTGACATTATCTAATAATTGTAACCAGAATTTGATGGTAAAACACATTGTTTTGATAAGCAGAAAAAAGGGTAGTTCTTTTGCTATGAAACTTAAAATCAACTACACAGTTAATAACTACTGCTATTATTCCTGTTTGTGGCTTTTATCCCAAGCAAGAGGCTTTATAATGATTAATGGAGAGCTCAGAATGATAAGGCAAAGTACAACCAGAAGACAGAGCCAAGAAGCATAAATGCAGAGATTTCTCTTTGTTGTAGCAATTCTGCCAAAATTGAAAAGGTTTTATGTTTGTCTATATTTCTTATTATTCATTTAAATATAATTTTTACTATAAATGATCTTTATTAAAAATGTATGGTACAATTTACAGAAATGCCTATACATAATATTATGCCTTATTGTTAAAAAAATAGTTTGATGTTAAATCTGTATTGTGCTAGATATCAAATTATAGGCAGTGGGCTTGGGAGTAGCTCAAGGAGGTAGAGTTATTTCTGCACATGCATGAGCATGAGGGCTTGGGCTGGGGTGGATTTCCAGAACTCAGTAAATGCTGGATGGGCAGAGAGTCCAACCTGTAATTCCAGGCTTGGGATATATAGAGAGTGGATTTCCAGAAAAGGTAGGCAGCAAAACACATTGCATCAGAAGCTCTGGGTTTACCAAAAGGATCATGGCTCAAAAAATTAGGTAGAACAGCAATCAAGGATGTTTCTATAGATCCAAAGTCATTCTAAATATACACATGCATTCAAACACATACACACACACACAAACACACACACACACGCACACTCAAACACACACACACACACACACACACACACACACACACACAAACACACACACAAACACACACACAAACACACACACAAACACACACCAGAGAGACAGCAACAGAGAAATAGAGACAGAGAGGTCTGCCTGCACACGCATATGCTCCATATATGATAGCATGCATGTACACATGTTGTATGTGCACAGAAAGAGAAAAAACACAGTTATCAACAATAAGATTTGGAATTACAATTGTACAGATATGACTAGACTGTTTAAACTTCTATTTCCAGGATTTTGTTAACCAGTTACTTTTCCCACAATTTGGAGTATATTTGTGTGTGTGTGTGTGTGTGTGTGTGTGTGTGTGTGTGTGTGTGTACACGCGTGCGCATGAGTGTGTTATTGTTGTTTAAAACAGAAACAAAAATAACAAATATAATACAGGAGAAAAGATTTGCAGTAGGCCTACAATTCTTTCATATTTTCTTTTATCTCAAGCAGAAAAGTGTTGAAATTCTGAAAATAATACTTTCCCTATGGACACGCAGCTGAAGAATGCACAGCCCTCTGACAGTAGAAAGCCTCTTTTTCTAAGGATTTTTCATTAATCCTTCTGTGGCTTGGTGATGGAGCACAGAGTCTCTGTTATGATTCTATAATCACTTAAACATGCATAAGCTCACAGCCTTAATGTGCTTGTTTCCCAACAAAAAGTGAGATGGAACTTTGTGTGGCATAGCCCCTGATTACAGAAACATGACTAATGTGGAATTCGAAATTGATTTATGTGTGCTGTTGTCACTGCCTGAGCTATAAAGTTTACTTTATATTGTCTAGTGAAAAAGGAGGACATAGCAAAAAGTAGAGGACAGACACATCATCATATTTTTTAGATACATTTCATAGACTGTATGTAACATCCAGGGTTGCAAATGGTTTACTGAAATCTTTTTGATGTTGTTGGCAAGATAGCAGGAAGATAATTGTATTTATTTTGTCTGAAACAGCACACCACAGGTTAATTCACTTTCCTTTTGTTAAATTGAATCATACACATAATAGCTTTTTTCTTTCTCATATTATTTTGAAAAGAAAGTTTCTCTAAAGAACTTACATTGTTTACATTGTTTAAGGTATGAATGATAGCATTTAGATTAATGGAAACAATTGTGCCACTTTTGAATTTCACGTACTATTGAGAATATACACATGTAGATAATCCTCAGATTTCCTATTCACTTATAGTGACTGTCATAGAGCAATACTTTACAGTAATTACATTGTAACTTGTGTATATGTGTTCCTTTGAAGTCTTGAGAAAGGAAGACTCCTTTTGGAACATAGGTATTCCATCATCTTAAGTTTTTGTGGTCATACAAAGCACTGGATTCACTTTAGTATTTCAATACATAAGATTATACCTCGTGCTTATTCAACTTCTACTACCTTACGCATTGTGTTGCGTTATTCTTAGTTTCTCATGAACTTTAGACCCTTTTCTAGTCTCTCTCTCTCTCCCCCCCTCTCTCCTTGTCCCTCACCACCCCACATACATTTCTTGATCCCTCTCTTTTTCAGTCCCTCACTACCGGCCCCCATGTCTAGATCATGCCTCTTAGAGAAAACATGGCATATTTGTCTTTCTGACTACTTTCCTTCATTTAACATAGCAGTCATCAGTTCTACCCATTCCTGCAAATGTCAACATGCTATTCTTTAGTTTTGAATGAAATTTTATTACATATATGTGCTGTGTTTCTCTCATCCATTCATTTGTAAGGAATATCTAGGTTAGTTCCACAACTTTCCTGAAGTGAGTAGTGCCAAAATAAGCATGGGTGAGGAATACACTTTATATTATGGTGGCTTAGATTACTCTGTGGATATTTCCAAGAGTGCAACAGCTGATTCCTATGGACATGTTTATTATTTTGTGGTTCCTCCATACTGATTTCCACAGTGGCTACAGTAGCTCACAATGACATCAGCAATAAATGTGTGTTTCCATTTTAAACATGTACAACTAAGATCACAGACATTTTAAGAACGATATGAACTCAGTGGTTTATAATAATACAACAGAGATAATTGGTTCATGATAACAACTGTTTGGCTATCTATTGGCATCATGTATTGAAACTATTTTCTGTGAAGCTGCAGCTTGAAGATACTCTTTTACATGATTTTACTATCACAGTGAACTAAATCAGTATTCTAAAATCCCATTTGACTTAGGCTGCTACTTGTGAAATTATAACCAACTGAACAAGGTTCCTGACAAATCTGATAATATGCACCATAGATAATGGGTTTCTCTTTTTAATAGAGTGCTGATGAAATCATTTAAGATGTTACTCAGTTTATTAATTTGTTAATTTTACACATTCTTACTTACTTAGCCCATTTTGTCTTCTTAAATTATTATTGACAAGTTAATATGTTCTAATTTGTTTTCATTAATAAGATTTTCTTTCAAGGAAACAATTCCAGGTTTCAAAATTAAAATATTCTTGAAATATTTATCATTGTATACATTAAACTATTTAATATTTATCTTAAAAGTGTAATTATATCATGTGTGGTGTTTAGTTTTTAATTTTAGATTTCCTATTATATTTATCATATAATTTCATTAAGAAGTAGGTTTCTTGATCAAGTCATAAACTTCCTTTTGGCATTAATTTTCTTTATGGCACTTCAAATAAAGTTCATAGCCACAGGGTTTTGTACATGGTAGTCAAGCACATACTCTACTACTGAATGATTTCTTCAGCCCCCAAATATGTAAAAGTTTCTTCTTAGACTGAGAGAAAAGAGGTCGAGTGGCTTTTCCAAATTGGGATCCATCTCAAGGGGAGGCTCCAATGCCTGATGCTATGGTGTGCTTCCAGACAGGAGCCTAGCATGACTGTCCTCCAAGAGGCCCAACAAGCAGCTGACTGAGACAGAAGCAGATACTTACACACACCCAATGCACTGAATGTGGAGATCCCTGGGGTTGAATTAGAGAAAGGCTAGAAGAAGCTGAGGAAGAAGGAGACCCCATAGGAAGAACAGCAGTCTCAACTAACCTGGCCCACAGAGATCTCTCAGACACTGAGTCACCAAATCAGGCAGTATACACTATCTGGTACGAGGGCCCAATACATCTACAGCAGAGGACACATATACAGCAGAGGACTGCCTAGTCTGGCCTCAGTGAGAGAAGATGCACCTAACCACCAAGAGAATTGAAACCCCAGGGAATGTGGAGGCCTGGCAGAGTGGGGTGAGTTGAGGTGTGGATAGGTGGGGACATCCTCTTGGAGACAGGGGGAGGAGGAATGGGATGAGGAACTGTTGAAGGATGACTGGGATAGGGATAATGACTGGACTGTTAAAAAATATATTAAAGATAAATACTAAAAAAGAAAAAAACCAAAGTTTCTTCTTGTGACTATTTTCTGTTACAAACTACTCCCGAGGAGCTTTTGTATTTATAGCTCATTTCTTTTCAACTTACCTAAAAAATAATAAATAAAGAATAATTGCTAAGTAAAGCATTGAAGGAGAAGGAGTAAAGAAGAAATTCTACTTGGTCTTTCAAATGTATTGTTGTATAAACATATTCAATTGCTTATGAACTTCCCTATGAAAATTATCATACAAGCCTCAAAGGCTTAATGTATTTCTCAAGTGATTTTATTTATGTAATGAATTATATCTGAGCTCATAAATATATGTACATGTCCATAGGCAATAAAATAATCAATTTCAGTTTTATTTTATACATAGAAAATTAATTGAGTCATTTCTAGCAATATTATTACACCGTATTCACCAATTTTAAAGATGTTTCAAGCAAGTCAAACTTCTAATGGCTGAAAGATTTTTTTCCCAACTAACATATTACTTCAGAAAAAGACAAGATACAACGTATTCAAGTTATTTTTACTAGACTTTGCACATTGTATCATAATTATTTTACCAAAGAACTAGAACTATTCAGAGAGATTAACAAAATCCCGTGTTTGTCTGCCGAGTTGCCAAAAGTCAGGAAACTTAGAAAGTTTTGGGGCTATAGTTACAATTCTAATTCCATCACTAACATTCACAGTTATTATCTTATGAAAAAAGAATATACCGAATTCTTTAAGCATTGAAAAATTTCCTCTTTCATTGGTAAGTTATGTCCGGTGAATCTATATTTTATCACAAAAAAAAACTTAACCCTTAGCACTGGAGTGATGTCTCAACAATTAAGAAACTTGTCCATTTTGTAGAGTATCTGGGCTTGATTGTCAGCATGCACATGGTGGCTCTTAGTCTTCTGTAGCTTCAGTTTCAGAGGCTCTGACAGTCTCTTCTGATCTCTTTAAATATTAGAAATACATATATTGCACTCATATTCATGCAGGAAAATCACTCATATAAGTGATTTGTCAAGTCACTTTAACCAGTAAATAAATAAAATGGCTTTCATAAAACAGAGACAATGGTGTAAATCAGAATTATGATCTTAGATAATTTGGCAGTTAATCAGCATGATTTGCTTATGTTCTGTCTACTTATTTACAAAAATATTTAGTCATGTCTATGATTGCACTATATGTATAATGGATTGTGGAAAAGGATTAAAATGATGCTGCATGTATTTTGTTTCTCTACTATGAAAGCATTGAGCTCTCTATACATACAAGGATTATGTATGAAACGCATTGCATTTTCAAAGAATTATGACCCAAGACAAAGATTCCTCCTGTTTGACTCTTTGTAGTTCAAGCATTTGGGTAAGTCATTAGGAATGCCTAATGTCTTGAGATTGAGATATTTTTACTCAGTAAGCATCTTATTTTTCTAATGAAAAATGAGTTGTCCTCAATTGCAACACATTAAGGAGCAACAAACATACAAAAAAAAATCACAATAGCCTGATACCTCACAGTGCTAGGTAGATTTATGTCAACCTGACACAAACTAGAGTCATCAGAGAGGACAGACCGTCCATTGGAAAAATGCTTGCATATATCAGTTTCTAGGTAAGATTGTAAGGCGTTTTAGCTCATAATTGATGTAGGAGGGTTCAGCCTAGGGCAGTGTCATCCCGGGACTGGTATTTCCGGATTCTATAAGAAAGAAGACTGAGCAAGTTATGGAAGCAAGCCAAAAAGCAACAGCCCCAAATGACCTCTACATCAGTTCCTGCCTCTGTGCTCCTATCCTGTTTGAATTCCACCCTGACTTTCTACAGTGATTGCCTAAGATGAAGAAGTATAAGCCAAATAGACACTTTCCTCCCCAATTTGCTTTTGGCAGTGGTGTTTTATTAATAGTAACCCTAGCTAAGAAACACACTTTTCTACCATTAGTCATAATAGTATACCGATGTTGCTTATCCTTCTAGAATATGTCTAGTCCATCTTTAGAGTAATAGTGTTTTGGATTGAATGCCCTAGGTCACATGAACATTGTACAGACTGGTTTTGTCTGTCAACTTTACGTAACCTGGAGTTATCACAGAAAAGGAGCCTCCCTTGAGGAAATGCTTCCATGAAACCCAGCTGTAAGGCATTTTCTCAATTAGTGATCAAGGGAGGAGGCCCACTGTGGGTGATGCCATTCCTGGGCTGTAGTCTTGGGTTCTATAAGAAGGCAAGCTAAGAAAGCCAGCGAAAGCAAGCCAGTAAGTAACATCCCTCCATGGCCTCTGCATCAACTCCTGCTTCCTGACCTGCTTGAGTTCCAGCCCTGACTTCCTTTGGTGATGAACAGCAGTGTGGAAGTGTAAACTGAATAAACCCTTTCCTCCCCAACTTGCTTCTTGGTTATAAGTTTTGTACAGGAATAGAAACCTTGACTAAGACAAACATGTAGACAAATGGTTGTCTATTTAACAAAATATAAAAAGATATTTCAAAATATTTAATTAATTCCTTGCTCATTCCATACAAGTGTTAATTGTGTTCACCATCCCTTCCCAAGAGTTCACGCTTTCCTCCCTCTGCCCATCTTACCAGTCTTTGTGCTTTTCCAAGGCCAATCAAGGCCAATTTGGGCTGCCCAGAAATTTTTGGAGTTTGTTTGTGTGTTTGTTTGTTTTTGCCTTCCACTAGATGGTCTAAGAGCACTGTAGGCAAAAACCACCCTCACACTCACAGAATCCAACCATTGCCAATAACTCCACTGTTAGTGGTAAGAACGTTTCCTGACATCGCATCTTCATGCTGGGATTTTTTCTTCTTGGGCTTCCACAGAGCTTGGGCATGCTGTCACAGCAGTTGTATGATCATAAGCTCAGTTGTCCTGCTGAGTCCAGAAGACACTTTTCTAGTAGTCATCCACCTTCTCTGGCTCCTATACTCTATATGCTTCCATAAGCTTTGAGCCATTGAAGAAGGGATACAGTATATTTGTTCCATACACTAATGTAAAGTGGATAAACTTCTAGTTATTTTTATCACCCACAAGAAGCATATTATTGTGTCAAAGTTTAAAACTACTTAGTCTAATCTTACTCACTTTAAGATAGCAGGATATATGTAAATATGCATACATACAGACATGCATACTTATGTACATGTGTACATATATATGCATATATATATATGAAGTGATGAATCATGAATTAATACATAAATCATTATAATAAACAAGATACAAACAAGTGCAAAACATAAAACATTTTCTTGCAGGTTTGACTTGTCTAACTAGATAAAAACTATATTGTGGAACAGAAATCATCCAGTAATGAGAGATGAAAGTAATTTATTTCAGAGAGATGTAGAAGTATATTTGAGACTCAGTGGTTAAGAATGGGGATGTACTTGTCATCCAGACTTTAATACCCATTCACACTGTTCTTAATACATGATCCGGGTTCATGGTAAATATTACTCTTTTTAATAAACCTCAAATTTCATGGTCTCAGATGATGATATTATCATGAAACTGAACAAAACACACTACACATAGATTAGAACTTACTTATTAAAAAGAGAAAATTTCATTTAGTTAATACTGAATAAATCTCAAAGGACAAAAATTGAGTAGTTTCAAAATAGGACATCATGAATAAAGTACCTAACGTAAGCTATGACTTGTAATTGATCAAATGCAATGTTGGTAAAACATTATCCAACTGGCTAATAGGCAATGCTAAAATCATAAAATTATGAGAGTAATTGTAACATGAGAATTTATTTAAATATTTAGAATTTTAATAAAAATTACTGGTGTTAGGCTGGCAAGATTGCTGAACAGATAAAAGTGCATTTATTAAAACTGTTTATCTGTAATTGATTTCAAGAGTACTCATGATGGAAGAAGAGAACAAAATCCTGAAAGTTGAATGCTATCATCCACACAAATATTATAGTATGCAAATTCATGAGAGCGCTCACATACCTGTACACACACAAGATAAGTAAATATTTTAAAAATAAAAATATTTCTTTATAATGTTCTAAATTCTTAAATTTTATAATTTGAAGCTATAAAATTTGGATAATTTACAGGAAAAAAATTATTTTTGTTTTTAACCAGAACATAAATTATAAAATCAGTGATCTATAAATTATGAATTAATTCCAATTAGTAAAGTTTTGGGGTTAAGGAGGAGGTATATGAATGAGCCTTTGACATTAATTTTTCACTACAGAGTCTGAGATCACAAAAACACTAGAATGGGCATGTTTCAATTCTAACACATTTGTTTCTGAATAATAGAGTAAACAGAAAGGATTTATTATAAGTACATTATGATTAAAATATTAGCATGGTTTCTTGAAGTACTAAATTGTGCAGTGGACTGAGGTGTCCCACAAGACAACCTCAGAAAAAAGACGAGATGTATGTCCTGGAAGTCAGGTTGACCTGCACAGATAAATGAGTCCAGGGGAAATGTGTTCATCTGGGCTTTAAACTGTCCTTTATTGGTTCTGGTCTTCAAATATTCTACTTTTGAAATGGTTAGTAATCCATTCTTTAGTCCCTTTCTACTATTTTTTTTTAAAGATTTATTTATTTACTATATGTAAGTACACTGTAGCTGTCTTCAGACACCAGAAGAGGGCGTCAGATCTCCTTACGGATGGTTGTGAGCCACCATGTGGGTGCCGGGTTTTGAACTCATGACCTTTGGAAGAGCAGTCAGTGCTCTTACCCGCTGAGCCATCTCTCCAGCCCCCCTTTCTACTATTTTTAAAAACTGAGTATTAGCAATTTTAACTGGTCACAGTAGATAGCTTCAGTTCTCACTTTAGTTTGCAGAGCTGTTATGCCAGAGACTGGATTCCAGTTTATATATTTAGAGATCAGAATACTTGGAACTAAAACTAAACTGCCATGCACGATTTTCCTCTGAAGAAAGACAGTCTAGCATATTTATTCAGAAGTTGACTCTGAAGTTTCTTTAACATTCTTTCTTAACATCAATTGATTTATTCCTTGATACAGAACAAAAAGATTAATAGAAATAAAATAATGAAAACAGAACTGGATGATTTATAACCCTGATAGCATTAAGGTCAGAATCATTTCCGTTCACAGACTGATTCTTAGTACGTATTTGGGAACACAATCTTAAGGGAGATTATAGCCTAAACTCTGTATCTTGAGTATTCTCAAGTATTAATGGATAAAGAAGTATAACATGTCCTAGTGGATTGGAAAGGAGCGCCATGTTGAAGCAGAGAGACAGCTAGCACTTAAGGCAAGAAGCTCAGAAGGGAGCTCTGGGGGATCTGGTTGGTTGATATTGTTGTTCTTCCTATGGGGTTGCAAACCCCTTCAGCTCCTTGGGTCCTTTCTCTAACGCCGCCAGTGGGGTCCCTGTGCTCAGTTCAATGGTTGGCTGCAAGCATCCATCTCTGTCTTTGTCAGGCTCTGGCAGAGCCTCTCGGGACACAGTTATATCAGGCTCCTTTCAGCATGTACGACTTGTCATCTGCAATAGTGTCTGGGTTTGGGGACTGTATATGGGATGGATCCTCAGGTGAGACAGTCTCTGGATGGCCTTTCCTTCAGTCTCTGCTCCACACTTTGTCTCAGTCACCAACCAAAGTGTGACCCATGGAGCCTGGGAGCGACTCATGTCTCCAGCCGCATATGTAGCAGAAGATGGCCTTGTCTGTCGGGCATCAATGGAAAGGGAGGCCCTCGGTCCTGTGAAGGCTTGATGCCCCAGTGTAGGGGAATGCCAGAGCATGAAGGCAGTGGTGGGAGGGTTGGGGAGCACCCTCATTGAAGCAGGGGGAAGATGGGATAGGGGTTTTGCAGAGGGGAAACCAGGAAAGGGGATAACATTTGAAATGTAAATAAAGGAAACATCCAATAAAAGAAAATAAATAAGAGAGAAAAAAAGCAGCTTAGAACTTCAGTGGTAGCCGATAGAAGGAAGGAATTTCTTACAGTTTTGGGAGGAAAAGAATAGTGTATGACACACATATGAATTAGTGACTCAGTTCTCTTGGTGGGGCTGACATGGGAGGCATGACCAGGTGTGAAGGAGGAAAGCAAATGCCCAGGAGTATTCGGGGTCTGAGAAAAGAGAGAAATCTATAGGCGTCTGGGAGAGACGCCATGTCAGCCTAAGCTATTTGTATAACCGGGACTTAAATTAAGGCAAACACATAGGAAATAAACAGGACAAGGATGCAAAGAAAACATGGACTTAGAGTATACACTGTAGAAAATTATCTGAATTGCAGAGGCTGCCCCTTGTCTATCTGATTAACGTTCAGCAGCCAGCCCTTCCAAAATACACAGACTTTTCAGTGCAAACAACAGAAAAATCAGAGGGTATTTTTCTGAACCACAGAATCTTAGCCTGTCCAGAAAAACTGAAAAGACAATGTTTCTTATGTCTTTCACAAAAATTACTATAATCTCCTTGATAAGTCTTTTGTAAAAGTACCTGGACATTTATGCAGCCCTTTCCTGAGTTATTGCTGAAAGTTATTTCTTTTTTGTCTTTATTTTATCTTATTCTTCTGTTTCTTCATCATATCTACTTTTTTCTATGACCAGCAAGATAATTTCTTTATGCTAAGAGAAACAAAACTATCAATGAACTAAGGGTTTTATTTCAAATTTGATCTAAAACAAAATATTTTTCTCATTCTTTAATGTATTTAAGTGAGGACTGGTGTGAGATATCTCTATAGTCCTTGATTGGAATCTTATTTTATTTATTTATTTATTTATTTATTTACTTATTACAATGTTTAAAGTCTTTCTGTTTGATCCTTGAAACATATTTTATGAGCCTTCAGTATTATTCTTGAATGTATATATAAATAAAATTATACCAGAACAGACTTCAAAGACTTTATTTCCATTAACTGACATGATTTAGAGTACCGGGACATTAATACACATGCTTTCCAACTGGCACCAGGAGCAGGAAGCAGGAAGCAGCCCTGTCAAATGTTGCTTAGCTTGTATACTTAGTATTTGGTCTTCACTTGAAAGGGTTTGTGACTGCCTTGGTTTATAATGTTCGAGGATCCTGGTATTTTGTATTAATTTATTTAGTACCCTTATCTTTTGGGGGCCTTGTAGCAATATATGATATTAAAACAAGTCTTCTATAAGCATTTGAAGGTGAATGAATAACACCTCTCTGTTTTGCTTGAAAGGTTATCATAAAGAAAGATAAATATTTATGCAATATTATTTTGATTTTTCTTTGGTTGATTAATGGTTTATTTCCTTTTCGTAATATAAAACACACCTATTCAATGGACCTTATGATAAATTGTTTTTTGTTTTTTTTTTACTTTTTGTTCATTTTTCTTTCACTTTAAATATCAATTATGGTATGAAGGAGTGATTTGCAATCAAAGAGGGACAAATTGCTCGTGAAAGAATACGTAAGCAGTTTGTTGTTAGAATGACCAATTTGCGAGATAAAATCAGTAGCAACATTTATATTCCTTTTAAAGAGAGAGAAAGCAGTGCAGGATGAAAGAACTTAGCCCTTGGACAGCATAAACACGTGGAAGTTGTTATGACGAGACGTTTGTGTGTTTCTCTTGTGAATTTGAGTCACTCAGCAGTTTTCTCTCATTAGCACCTCTTACTAATGGCAGTCTGTCTAATGACAGCTACAAGTTTTAGGTAGGCAATCTGAAGGGTGAGATTTATTTCCATGTACAGACTCTACATTTTCTGCATCCTTGCCAGCTGAACAGAATGAAAGCAAAATGCATATCTATAGAAATTAATTTCTTTGAGTTTCATTTGTTATCATACACAATGTCTAAATCCATATATCCTCTATTTATTGAAAGTCAGCCATTGATGGCTATATACTTCAAGGATATTAAAATCTCATTTTTATAGAGTAGACTTATATAATTGATTATATAGAGCTTAAGTGGTTTCTGTACAACTTTATAAAATGTCTTTAACTTATCAAACAGTGAGTGTGTGTAGTGGGATAGTCTGGAATGTGATACCTTAAGACTTTCTAAATACTTTAGTGGTAATAAATGATTTGTAAGTTCTATTTGCTCAAACCATGTGGGATTTACATGAAGACTATTTGTTATCATATGTACTGTACATTTAGAATGTTAGGATGGCTGTAAATAGAAAGTACACCAATATAAATCTCCAATTCCATTTTTGACTCAATTAATATATAAAATGACAAGAGTAATCTGGTCAAATATATAGATTTTATCTCTAATTTATATCATTCTCTGAGCTATGGATAAATCAATTAACACCTGTTTAGCTTTCAAATTGGTGATTTTTTTTCTGAATAAGCAACTCGGTGAATTAAAAATCTATTATTCATTTTGAACTGATAGATTTTCTTTCAAGTTTTATTATATTTATGTGTCCTCTGCAACTTTAAAATATTAAATAAATGACTATGTTCTCAAATGGAAAAACTTTCTTTTGTGTACTTCTGTTCTTTATTCTCATTTCTCTTGTAAAATTACACGTTTTTTTCCAGTTAAACTTTATTTTCCTTGTTAGCTTGAGACTACTTCAAAAATACCTTATGTCGTTAAATCATAGGAAGAAAAGTTAAATCTTAGTTGGCAGTTTTAATGGATTTGGTCTTTAATAAATGGACCCCACTGCCATTAGCCCTGTGGTGATTCAGAGGTGCTGCCAAGGGGATATGGCAGAGAAAAACTGCTTACCCATGCAGAATATACTAGAGAGGGAAAAACAGGACTAGCCCCTCATGTTCCCCATGAAATGAATTAATGATTTCTTTTCCATTACCCCAACTCCTACTAGATTCTTCTGCTTCCTTGTTTACTGTATTTAATGATCTTTCTTTATCCCTGCACCCCTAAATTTGCAATCAACAATTAAAACAAACAGACAAATTAAAATAAGACAAAACAAACAAACCAAATAAAAATAGCCTCACTGCTTTAAGAAGAAAGGGAAAGAAAGGAAGAAAGGAAGAAAAGAAGAAAGAAAGAAAGAAAGAAAGAAAGAAAGAAAGAAAGAAAGAAAGAAAGAAAGGAAGGAAGGAAGAAAGAAAGGAATGAAGAAAGAAGGAAGGAAAGAAGGAAAAGTCTGTTTTATGTTTGCCAATGATTCTTGGGCATGGGGTCTATCAACCCTTGGAAAGTTACACTCCATTGAAAAAAACAGATTTCGCCTTTCCCAGCAGGCATTTCTTGCAAGTAGCTTCTTGGAAGGGGAGGGTATTTGTGCCCACTTCCTCTTCTCAGTGTTTGTATTTTGTCTGGATTGAAGTTGTGCAGATCTTATGGGTACCCACACAGTCTTACATGTGTGTCCTTTTATTGTTTATGGAAGTTGTTTTCTTGAAGTCACCCACGACCTCTGACTCTTTCCTTCTTCCTGCCTTCTCTTCTGCATAGCCTTGAGAGCAAGTAGCTGATAAAAAAAAATTAAACACAAACAAACAAAAAACAAATGACAAGCAGCAACAGCAAATCCATCCTATTTAGCACAAAATCCCTTACTTTCAACAAATTGTCCAATTGTGGGTCTCTGGTCACTAAAAGAAGATGTTTCTCTGATGCGGGGCTCAGTGGTCCACTCATCTATGGGTGTCAGTTAGTCATCATTTTGTTGCCATGTAATTGTTCATTGTGCCAATGTTTCCCAAATAGCTCTGTGGGCTAAGATCAAATTTTTAGCCCACAGACAATTTAGAGACTATGCAAACTGTACTTTTAATCTTATTTATAGACTTACTGTTTTGTTTTATAAAAAGACAGTGAAACCAGAGATACATTGGGTGTAGTATGGTATGGTGTGGGATAAGGAGATGCCTCTGTGGGCCCATGCTGAGGCATCCCTTCCCCCTGAGGGACCAGTCACAGGACAGTTTAGTATAGACTTAGAGTTTATTCAGAACATGGGGAGGGGAGTTGAGAGAAAAGCAGAGAGAGAGAGAGAGAGAGAGAGAGAGAGAGAGAGAGAGAGAGAGAGAGAGAGAGAGAGAGAGAGACAGAGAGAGAGAGAGACAGAGAGAGAGACAGAGAGAGAGAGAGAGAGAGAGAGAGAGAGAGAGAGAGAGAGAGAGAGAGAGAGAATAGAGGTGTAGAGGCCAGCCATGAGCACTTGGATAGAGAGGGGGAGGGGAATGGGGAAAGGAGGGAGCAGGAGCAAGAGGAGAGACCAACAGAGTGAGGAGAGGGCAAGCAGCCCCTTTTACAGTGAGCCAGGCATACCTGGCTGTTGCCAGGTAACTGTGGGGTGGAGCCTATACTAAATGCCACCCCTTATCTTTGTTCTGAATACCTCCGTTTTCCTTACTTTTGTTTACTATACACATAGCTATTTTCAAATTTTTTATTCTAAAAATATACATGTTTCTTCTTTAGTCAATTCATTCCTAACTTTTCCATCTTTGGGTTAATCTGATGATATGCATAACACCTGTGTGTGTAGAGATATAGATAGTTGAAGAGTAAATGCTTAGTATGCATGAGACCACAGATTGAATCCCTAACATGAAATTCAAAAAAATCAAAAGAAAAAACTAATTGTTTTTTGTGAGTCTCTTCTCCCCAAGCTCTTTATATGACTTATTTCAATATGAATAAACATATTCCTTTAGATATATTAGTTTAATGGCTTTTGTGATTTTTTTTTCTGTTTACATTCTGAGTTTCCATTTTTTTTCACATCTTCCTTTTTTATCTTGTACAGTGGGAAGAGATTGGTGAAGTTGATGAAAACTATGCCCCTATCCACACATATCAAGTGTGCAGAGTTATGGAACAAAATCAGAATAATTGGCTGTTGACCAGTTGGATCTCTAACGAAGGTGCTTCCAGAATCTTTATTGAACTCAAGTTTACTCTAAGGGATTGCAACAGCCTTCCTGGAGGACTGGGGACTTGTAAGGAGACATTTAACATGTATTATTTTGAATCGGATGATGAGAATGGGAGAAATATCAAAGAGAACCAGTACGTCAAGATTGATACCATTGCTGCTGATGAGAGCTTCACAGAACTTGATCTTGGCGACCGTGTCATGAAACTGAATACGGAGGTCAGAGATGTCGGACCTCTGAGCAAAAAAGGATTTTATCTTGCTTTCCAAGACGTCGGTGCTTGCATTGCTTTGGTTTCTGTCCGTGTCTACTATAAAAAGTGTCCCTCTGTAATAAGACACTTGGCTATCTTCCCTGACACTATCACTGGAGCAGATTCTTCACAGTTGCTAGAGGTGTCAGGCTCCTGTGTCAACCATTCTGTGACAGACGATCCTCCCAAAATGCATTGCAGTGCTGAAGGGGAGTGGCTGGTTCCCATCGGGAAATGCATGTGCAAGGCCGGATATGAAGAGAAAAATGGCACCTGTCAAGGTAAGCCTTTACCTGTGGATTTGTGAGGGCTTTGCATGTCATTTGGATCTTGTATATGTGTTTCCGCCTGTGATTAGAAGTGACCTTTGACGTTTATGGAGTGTATTTCCCTTCAAGTTTGAATTTTTCTCTCAATTTTAAATTTTCCAAGCAATGAGGAAAGATTTAATGCAAGATTTTACTGGCGATACATAATTAATGCTCAGAGAGTCTCTGACTCTCCATATGATATTCATATTCACCTTATTTTCAGAAGTTTTCTTTTGAATGGCACAACCAATACCCAGCCATCATCCATTGTAGGATTGTCCGTTCACCACTGCGGTTTTCTCTCATGAAATTGTTTTCTATCCTTGTTTTGCTGCACAGAATGCAAATGCAAAAATCTTGTCCTGGCATGCTTCTAACTCCCATTTAAAAATTCTTCACAAGTAGGTTCAGCAATATGAACTTCTCAAGAGAAAAACATTTGTCATCTCACAGGACTTAGCTTACTATGTTGTTTACATATGGTTGCAATTATATGCTTGCTTTTCAAAATTTATAGATCAATTTTAAATGCATAATAACCAGTGCCCCATGAAAATAAGTGTTTGGAGACAGAGCCAATACAGAAAGGTCATTTCAAAGCAATTTGCACTTGGAGAGTTTTTTCTTTCTGCTTTAATTTTTCTTTTAAATTGAAACTTGATCATGCATGCTTCCTCATTCATTTGAAAATGCTCTTACTTTGCCTACAGTGTGGTAAGTTGCCCTTTCAGACTTGGATATTTATCAATGGCCTTTTGAAACAAGATACTACTTCGTGCCAAAGAGAACAGAGTATGAGGGAGAAAGCATATTTTTTTTCCTTTGAAAATGTGTGCTCTTGTGATATCTTAATTTTAAGCAATAACAAGGGGTTCACCTATATTAACTGAGGAGAAAACCCAACACCGAGCAGACACTTCTGTTTCTTTCATAACTCTCCTGGTTTCCTAAGACCCTTTTATGTGTACTAACCTATCTAGTTTGCTCACGCTTGACTTTAGATTCATTAAACATCTAGAGAGACAAAACAGTATCATTTACTTGGCAATCTCAATGAGGCTGGTTTATTAATTCTCTCAAAAAACCCTTGCATGAAATAATATTTCCTTTTTCAGTATCAGTTCCTACTTTATTACTTTTGTGTCATTACCTATAATTAATTATATAGTTATTTTTTTAATTTTTTATTTTTTTTTAATTTACATTCCAAATCATTTCCCCTTTCCCGTTTCCTCCCTCCCCGAAAGTCCCATAAGCCCCCTTCCCTCCCTCTTTTCTCCATTCAACCCCCTCTCGTTACTCTGTCCTGGCGTTCCCCTACATCCAGTCTTTCCAGGACCAGGGGTCTCTCCTTCCATCTTCTTAGAAATCTATTGATATGCGGATTGTGTCTAGGGTATTCCGAGATTCTGGGTTAATATCCCCTTATCAGTGACTGCATACCATGTGTGTTCTTTTGATTTAAATTCTTGATACACATATACACAGAAATGCAGACATATACACTTAGGAATGTTGTCAAGTGGATATTGTGCATCTAAATCCTTCAAAGTTTTTGGAGTAGTGAAACAGTTCATTTGATTGGATTTATGTAAACGGTCTAATACTTTGTTTTTGTTTTAGAACAGTTTCATTGGTTTATTGTGAGGTCATATGCAATTATATGATAAAAACATCTATTAAATTAATAATGTTGACCATAGTTCATTATAAAATATTATAGGTATAAAGTTTATAAGCAATTTCTGTAACTGTTTATTGTCATTTTTAAGGCAACAATCTACTGATCATTTATGTTATTTTATGGAGTCAGTAGAGGCTAAATTAGACCACTATAAAATTGGTTCTCATTCCAACTAACAGGTGGTATAGGAAGCCCCTGAACCCATAGAGGGTGAAATTTGAATGATGAGATGAAAATATTCTATTGGCATTCATCATTGAACGTGTCACATCTCAAAGGAGTGGTGCTTCTGTATGAATGTGTGCTAGTGTAAGAAGTTAGCATTATTATTATATTTTGCCTCATACTCTACATAATTGAGTAGAGAGCACAGTGAGCAAAAGTAGGATGAATTGCAAAGGCTGAGTGTGAAAATTCCTTCATATTAATATGGCTTAATCTGGAAGGTGACCTGAGTTCAATTCCCAACACTCATATGACAGTTTGCAATTGTAACTACATTTGTAGGAAATCCAACATTGCCTCTGGACTCTTTGCATACCAAGATTGTAAGTGGTATACAGAAATAATACAGGCAAAATACCAATACTGAAAAATAATAATTAGAAAATAATAAATGAATGCATTTAAATTCTTAAGTTTTTCTCACTGCTGTGGGAGAGGTGCAACTTCTGGTTTTGTAGTATGGCTGAGGGTATGAGCCAGTATATTTTATACAGAGATGTCCATATTAATAATGCCTCTATTCTTTTAAAAATTTTAAGTTACTTTATTGTGTTAAGTATTTGCCTTTAAGTATGTTTCTACATAATGAACATGTCTGGTGCCCACAGAAGGAAGAGAGCATTCCTGCAATTGGAATTTAAGACTGTTGTGAGCTGCCATGTGGGTCCTGGGAATGAAACCGAGTTCGTCTGCAAAAGGCTCTTTTTTTTTTAATTACTATTGGAATTTTCTTTATTTACATTTCAAATGGCATCCCCTTTCCTGGTTTCCCCTCTGGACACTCCCTATCCCATCCATCCTCCCCTGCTTCTACAAGGGTGCTCACCCACCTGCCCACTCCCACCTCTCTGCCCTGGCATTCCCCTACACTGGGGCATGGAGCAGCTGCTGAGCCATTTCTTTGCCCCGGCCAATTGTCTTTAATAGGATAAAATATTACGTATCCATTTTAGTAGAATTTCTTGATAGAGTAGTTCTTTGCCTTGTCATAGACCTTACTAGGTTTTGGGGTTTCGTTGTCTTGTTGTTTTCCTCCCACTGTTTAAAGTTGACTAGAAGAGAAGAGTTGTGTGTTGAGGCTAAGTTGGTTGGTTGGGTTGGCTTCTTAACATCAAGGTAGCTGAATGGATCTCCACACCTTTAGACCTCAATGATTCGGTTGTCTTCTCAGGGGAACCCAACTGAAGTTGTCCAATTGCCTGTTCTCAAAGTTCAGGAGAAACAGTAGTCTCACTTGAGACCTTGGAGAGGAGGTGTGTGTGTGGCAGCCTTAGTGTTCTGTTGCTCATGATTATTTTAGAAACTGGATTTAAAAGACTTTTAGTGTTTCACAACAAGGGGAAGCCACAGTTTATGGCATCCCATAGTTTTACATTGGGTATTTCTTCCTTTTGGGAAAAACCTAACTAGTACAAGCTGCCATGTGCCCAGACTGTCCAATGAGGAGTTAGTACAGAGTCTAGCCATTGCAGTTCTCCTACCTTACTTTGACATGTTTTTGTTTGTTTGTTTGTTTGTTTTTGTCTATTTTGGCTGCAGTACTGGTGGTAGAATATACTTTGATGGGTCGTCTCTACTTCTGTATTTATTTATTTATGACTAGACCTCAACTACAGCCTTCTCCTCCACTCTCTGCCTGTAGGATATACTGTATGTAGTCATGCACTTCGTATTATTAATACATTAGAAATTTACAGATCTGTTTTGTACTTTTTATACTGTTGGATACGTATAATCAAAAATCTACTGTAGAGTATTGAACAAATTTAATCTTATTAGAAAATAAAAAAAATTATAAATAACCCATCTCATTGAATAAACTCTCAAAAAATTGAGAATTTGCATTGGGACCTTAAACACTTTCACACATTCTGGAAAATTTTAGATAGATAGTGTATGTGTATGAAGGAATGGCAGAAATGCCATAGGACTTAAATTATACCAATGTAACCTGTACTACTGAAATATTAAGTTGGAAGTGATGTTTGGAATAATCTTATTGGCCACAAGTCTCTGACTGATTCAGACATTTTCCTCCCAAATGCTTGTCCAATGCATCAAAAAATGTCCCTAGAAATCACCACTTAGTTATTTGTCTCCTAGAATCATTCAATCTCCTCTCTTTCCTTCTCCAATCTAAAGTCAGATATTATTGGAACTATGTTTTAAAATAAAATGCATGGCTTTATGCATAGTTTTGACTTTGAAGCATGTGAATGTAGCATCTATGAAGAAATACAAAGCTTACTGCTTTACACATGTGTCTTCTTCTCCCCCTCTGCATTTTAAAATTCAGTAGTGACAACTGTGAGATTCTTTATTTTAACCTTAAAATCCTGTCTTAGGGTTACATGTTGTGATGAAACATCATGATCCAAAGTAACCTTCCTTAGGGAGGAAAGGATTTATTTGTTTTTCTTTCAAATCTCTGTTCATCCTGGAAGGAAGTCAGGACAAGAAGTCAAACAGGGCAAGATCCCGTAGGAAGGCGTGACTACAGAGGCAATGGAGCAGTGCTGCTTATTGGATTGCTCTTCATGGCTTGCTCAGCCTGCTTTCATAGAACCACCAACCACAACAGGCTGAGCTCATTAGTGGATCCACTAACAGTCAGGGATCATTAATTTAAAAAAAATGTCCTACTCTCTTCTCCAGTCACAGCCTGATTCTCTGGGGGCATTTTTACAATTGCAGTTCCCTCCTCCTGATGACTCTTGCTCCTGTCCTTTTGACACAAAACTCTATGAAGGTTTTATAGATGCCCCATTGTAGGGGAATCAAGGGCAGGGAGGTGGGAGTGGGTGGGTGGGTGGGTGGAGGAACACACTCATAGAAGAAGGGGGAGGGAGGAGAGGAGAGGAGGTTTCTGGAAAGGTGAAAACCAGGTAAAGGGATAACACATGAAATGTAGATAAATTTATTTATGTTTTTTTTTAAAGATTTATTTATTTAATGCATATGAGTACACTGTAGCTGTCTTCAGACAAGCCAGAAGAGGGTGTTAGATCACAACCACATGTGGTTGTGAGCCACATGTGATTGGTGGGAATTGAACTCAGGACCTTTGGAAGAGCAATCAGTGCTCTTAACCGCTGAGCCATCTCTCCAGCCCCTGTAGATAAATTTAAAAAACCAAAACAAAAACAAAAATCTAGTCATCACAGATCATGATTAGGTTTGTCCTTATTTTTGACTCTGATATTTGTTCTCTACATGTGAAGCATACATTTGTTCAGATTTTCTGAAGCATTTTACTTGTTCTTCTATAGTTCTTCTTTTACTCCTTTGAATGGTCATCTGTCTCCTTCATTCCTGGTTAACTTCTATTCACCTTTCCAATCTACAGTCTTATACAGCTTCTTTAGCATGTTATGACTGGTCAACTGGTCACGCCTCACTCTTATTTATTCCCACACTGCCCTTTCTTAGACACATTTAGACTACTTCAAAGTAATATAAATTACTTTATAATTTTTTTTGTTAATGATTCTTTCTACTACTACTATACTATTCACTCCTGATGGCACGAGTACTATATCCTTGATTAAAGAATGAGAAAGAAATTGGAAACCAAGAGGAAAGGGAGTAGATTCAGAAAAAAAAAAGAACATAGTAAGGTGTGCAATATATCATTTTGCTTATTTATTTTTACTTATTCTATTCCCATACAGAATTTTTTTGGTTCTTTCTCAAAATCTTTTAAAACAATGGTTTCTTAGTCAAAGATACTGCAGCCAAATCCTCAATATCCAGAAATAAGTCATTCTTATACTATGAAATGACTGGCATTTCATGTATTCAAGACTGTGGAGACCATCTTAGTCAATGTTATCAAAGCACAAAAGTGACCTATTGAAATATATTTATAAAGTGGCCTTATTACATAATGTCGTTTAATTACTTACTTTCACTGCTAACCAAATTAGGTTAAGGTTTACTTAAGGTTGTAATTATGTCAAGAAACTGGAATTTGAATATATTTGTTGCAATACATTATCATATATGAATATTTGCAGACTCTTCTTTGGGTGATGACTTGATAAGCCTAGTCAAGCCTTCCTGTGTCAACTATTACACCTGTGGGCATGATGGGTTTGACCTAAAGATTTCCAGAATTTGAATTTCAGGATTAAGAATGCTAGGCAGTTAATTAACTATATTACCTATATTATCTCACCCTTAAAGATAACATAGCATAGGTTCAGTGGACAAGGTCAGCTAAGCAATATAAGACCCTTTATCCTAATACCACTTGAAGCTCCCACTGAACTTCCTTTAAAAAAAAAGTGGACAGCTGTATCTGTAATAAACTCTGTCGAGTCAAACAATACAATACTCTAGCTTTCATTTTATTAACTTAAAATCTGATATATATTAGCTTAATAATGCTGAAATACATGCCTTGTATTTCTGTAATTAACTACTGTAAGAATGCAAAATTATCTCTTCGAAACTTTTTTTTTGTATCAGGAAATGAATAGTAACTCAAATCCATTTAGCCATGTGTGTTTCCTTACCTGTTATTTATCATTATTTCCATGTAATTTTTTCCCTCAGGAGTCATATGATTTTCTTTTTTAGTACATAATGGTTAGAAAAAGCCCATTCTGGAAGTTTCTGCTTTTTATTGAAATGGATGTGTTTGACAGAAGTAATTGAGTTCACATGAATCAAATGTTGCCTGCTGAGTTCTCCCATGCTTGTGTTGCTGGCTTAGTCAGATGCAGAGCAAGACCACTAATCTTCATCACTTGTGAGTGGAATGAAGTAGTAATTTGAAATTAGCCCTACATAATTATGGTTTCACTTGTATCAAATGGGGAAAAGAGATTTAGATTGTGGGTCACTGCCAAAGCCAGTCAGAGTGAAGAAGGTATATAGTGCTTGCTAAAATACAGGGTAAAGCATGTTGCCCCTCAAGGGCTGTGGAGGAAAAGCTCTTATTAATTGTCCAGCTGGGAGATGATTGCCCAGCAAGGAAAAGTGTAGTGAAAATACCCAACTCAGGAAAGAGCTTTGATTCAGAAACAGTTCAGATACAGCAGGGAGAAATATGGTGATCATTCATATTTCTGGCTCATATTTATGATTGCATAAAAACTGGCTGGAAGTGTAACATATTAGGTGTTCCTGTAATTATGCATTGGGGAGCCCAGTTATTTTTAATTAGGCACATAACCAAAAAACATCAAAGAGTTTGAGCTGTTGGTTCTATTTTACTCAACAGTAAGAATGCTATTTTATTCAACAATAAGAAACTAATCTTAATTTTGAAATTTCAGCCAATGTTAAGAATTATACAAGTATAAAATGAAAATGGTTTGTGTGTGTGTAACTGTATGTGCATGTGTGGATATATGCATGTGTGCATGCATGTGTATTCATATGTATGTATGCAGTTGTTTGTGAACTTATGCACCTGTTTGCAGGTATGTATGTGCTCTATATGTCGATGTATATATGTTCATGGGTATGTGTGTGTACAAATGTGCATGCACCCTTCTGGTAGGAGGAAATAGCATGGCATGGCAAATAACTAACTCCACCCTCTTGTGTATTTTCATGTATAACACATAAGGATAATAAAAATAAATGAGTTTATGTTCTTTCAGCTTAAACCATGCTCTATGGAGGTTTTAGAGAAGTTCTACAATAGTTTTACAGAATATTGTCCTTGCTTTATGTTTTCTTTCATTCTAAGCCATCTTTTCAACATTGTCATTAATATTTTTACCCAAAAACTTATGAGATGATGGGAGTGAAAATGTGGGTCAGGGACGTCAGGGAGGATTTTAGCAGGTCCTTTGATCTCACCCAGTGGAAGCCTTAGGAATTCTACACTTCATTTTGAAAGCAAAAAACTGCCTCCAGAGACTGGTAAGTACTTTATGTGATATCCTTCCTCACAGTGGAGGCAGCATTGTGAAGCATTAATCTAAGTCCCTCCAGTGAACATGCATGCCAACAAAACCAAACACATACAATTAGGAAAAGTGGGAAACAACAATTCTTTAGCTTTAGAGGCATGATAGATTCTAAAAACTACCTAAATTAACTTGAAAATGATGAGACATAGGCTGTTTCTAAAAGACAACAGTCTAGCAATTTCAGTACAATGATTTGAATTCAGAATGCTTGGGTTCAAATTGCTCATTTTATTTCACTGTCTTTTAAAGACAAGAATCTAAAAATCTAAATACCATTTTTCTTTACTTTCTTTATTTTATTTTCTGTATTTTTTTATTTACATTGTGAATGATTTCCCCTTTCCCGGTTCCTCCCTCCCGGAATGTCCCATAAGCCCTCTTCCCTCCCCCTGTTCCCCATTCAACCCCCTCTCCCTTCTCTGTTCTGTTATTCCTCTACATCCATTCTTTCCAGGACTGGGAGTCTCTCGTTCCATCTTCTTGGAAATCTATTGATATGTGAATTGTGTCTTTACTTTCTTCTCTTACTGCTTCATAGTAGCTACTAGATGAAAGGCCCCTAAAATAGAGTTGAAGACATTGTATTATTTTCTGGACACACTTCCTGTTCATTATACTTTATCAAACAGAAAGTATATTTATTGGAATATACATTTATTATAAATCTAGATTAGCCCTAGGATAGAACATTCATGTTACATTTAAGTTGCATTGTATATAATTATATTTTCTACAATGACATATGTATAAAAGGATAATCTTACATTTTGTTTTACTAGGTCAACCAAGCCATAAAAATATCTATGTGCTTTCTATATAAAAAATACATTCCTAGATTGTCAAAACTTTAGAAAAACCTACATAACGTCATTCCTTCTTTAATCTAATGTTTCAACCAGTGTAAACAGTTTGTACAATGCTGTTCCTTATGAGGTCTACGAAGACAGACAATGGTGCACAGATATCATCCTTGAATTTAAGATGTAGAAGATTTTCTGCTGGGTATGGGAAACAGAATATGCTTATGTAGGGTGAAACAGCAATGATTCTTTTTATTAAAAAGTTGATGTTTAACACTGGCATTGAGAAAATTCCAGAAATAAAGAGAGTATCACAACAACCACATAAGCCTTTAATGCAGAGATAAAATATAATGTACTAATTTATATTACATTATACTGTTACATCTATCCTACTTTTCCTAGTGTTCAAATGTTAAACTTTGAGAATTAAGAGACATACTGATTCTTGAAATAACTGGATAAGTGAGCCTGTTCTGATGCACTGTCTTAAGGAAAGAGAAATCTTCATAAGTATTTAAGGTCAAATATTTGTATATTGAATATGGAATAATTGAGCTTATATAAGCCTGTTCTTTTGTGGATAGGTTTTTATGTTATTATGCCAACTGAGCATGACTTTCTTCCTAAAAGGAGTCACTATTTTACTACTCCAAAAGTCATAACTACTAAATTGCTCTATATATGTGTATATAAATCAAGAGGTCTTAGCAAGCAAGAAAATGAAACCTAAGAGTGAGATGCCTATCACTTTGTTGCTCAGACATCTAACCATGATTCACAGACTTGTTTTCTCACCCATTATATCATACTTGTGATACGTTTAGGGCTGAATATATACTGAATTTAGAATAACCATAATTACTGTAAGAGCTATATGCTGCACATTATCTTTATAATAATACTAAGAGCTATGTTACATTTAATTTTAGCACGTTATCATGCTCTTTCATAATGGTGATGATGAATCCTACATTGTTACTACATGATGTCATCTTAACATTGGTGAACCTAAACATCAATGTCATGAGGGTCATGAGCCTGGAGAATTATTTTTTAATAAAAGCCTTGCATTTGTTGAGAATATTCCTTTTTATTAAATATTAGTTCAGACAAGATGTCCTACATACACTCCTTTTGTAATAATAAATTCTTATAGAAAGAGGAACAGAAAATAATAATTAATATATGAATAAGGATAGTTATGTATCTCCACTAACACATTTTAAATTCATTTGAAATCTCTTTAAAATGCCTTTAGAAGGTGCAGGAACACAGACCATAAAACAGCTCTTTTTTCAATTATTTGGACTTTTTCATATTTTTTCATATATTAGTAAAAGAAATTTTATGGTCTGATCATATAGTTGAGTAAAGTTGTCACTGGAAAACTTGTGTGCACAGAGAATTTCCAGGTTGAAATGCACCTAGGGTGAGTTTGTAAAGGATTTGATGCTTAGGTACTGAAAGCTCAAATGGTGTTGGAAGAGAATAAGGAGCAAAGTAGCCTCCACCTGCACAAAATCCTTAAATAGATTTTCCGAGCATTTTGGGTCTGTGAGAAGCGTCAGAACAATATATGAAAGATGTTTGCTTTAAGGTAATGCATACCACGGTTCAGATAAAGTATATGGAGAGAAATTTGAACCGCTTCCTCTCTACCGGTTCCTAGCCCTCACAAAATCTCAAAGTCCTACTTCAGTCTATCTGCCTACCATTGACTCTTCATATTGGCTGATCAAAAACCAGTTGGAGACAGGGACCTTCAGTGTTTAGACATGCAGATTTCCGATTTGGGGTGCCTGATTAATTCAAAGAAATAGAACCAATCTCCAACAAGACAGTGTAAACGGCACCTGTGAACCCCGCATGCACATGCATGTGATTTCAGCTCCTGAGGAGTAGAGCCCATTGTATTCTTCATTGTCAACAACTTTTATTTTATTGAATATTTTATTGATGAATTTTTGGTCACACCTTGGAAACATAAATTAAATCAATCTTTTTAGTAACATCTCTTTTTAGGTTATATGCATATTCATGTTCAAGTAGAGTAATATAAATATTTTCTAACAGAAAATCACTATGTATTCAGAAACTGAGATCCAGATAAAGACCAAACAGCTATTTAAGGTCAAGTCAAAAATCATAATTATCCTAATGCCAATGTATATCTGTTAAAATTCACTATCTATGATTTTTAATATTATTAGAAAGTTAGCTCCTTCTAAAGATACTCTTCCTTATAATTTTATGGCAAGTAAAATATAATTATGATCAATTAAAAATAATTATATTTCTTTTAAAAGAAATCAGATAGTGTTATAATAGATAGTGTATTGATATAGATAGACAGATAAATGGTAGATATCATATCATACCATATTATATCTTATGATAAGATATGATGGAGAGATATTAGTTCCTAGATGATAACAATGTTGAGCAAGAGTTGTGAGAATTAAGAATAATATGCCATGCCTTTTGGAGCAAACAGTCAATACTTACCATAAAACCTTAGCAAAAAGATTTCTAATTTTCATTCATAAATAATATTATATATAATTTCTAATTATTTGTCATCTAGATATCCCTTTATGATCTGCTCATGCAAGGGGCATGTTCTTTTATTCTTTGTTTCCTGAAAGCATAAACTGCTTTTTATGATTTTCAAACTCACTGAAGAGCTAATTCACTTGGCAGAATGCTATAGAGTTGTCTCCTGAAACTTGAGGCACTAATTCTCCTGATTGATTGATTGATTGATTGATTGATTGATTGATTGATTGATTGGCTGAATTTTTTAGAACCCACTTTGTCCCACCACACTGCTCCTGGTAGCTTGCTCATCACAAATGTGTTTAAATTAATAATGTTCATGTCATTTCTGTGCCTTACAACAGAGCACACAATAAAATCAACTGTGAGCTTTATTCTAAATGCTTTAGCATCTCCTTGCTATGGCTGGCACTTTCTCAGTTGTCTGGAGCATGCTCATTCCTCTTTCTTGGAAAAGGACCATCTATGAGATGATACATTTTAAATCTCATTCTATAGTACCCTATATCCAGTATACACTCATACAAAACTTCCAATTTTGAAAACTTGATACGTGTATAAAAGATTATAAAATTAGTGAACTACTATCATTCTATTATTTGGTTATTTATTACTATTACTATCTATTACTATCCTTCTATTATCTCTTGCTCTAAAAGGCACATTCAAATTTACTATTTCAAAAATCAAATGTGGCTTATTTTTGAAAGACATGTTTAACTTAAGGTTTATGCAACAAAAATGTTGTCTCACTATGTATTCAATGTCCAAAAAGGATTAGTTGCACTGTCTGAAATGGCAAATAAAGAAACTTTTAGTCCTATTTAGATATATAATAACAGAAAAATTGCTCATAATTTTTTCCTTTTCTGTAAGTAACAGTTAAATATTTTTAATGAAAATTATTTCATTTATTTTTATTTTTCAATATTTCAAAAGATTTACTTTTATTCTTAACAATGTTTATGTATGTGTGTCTGTTTGTAAATATAAACATATGTCTGCTGTTTCCTGAGAGGCCATAGGATGGCACTAAGCTTCCTACAGCTGGTGTTATACTTGAGTGCTAGGAATTGAACTTGAGTCCTCTCAAAGAATAGTTTGCACTCTTAACAGCTGAGTCATCGCTCCAGCCCCTCATTCTTTCTATTTTATCTGATCATACACTTCCAAATTTTGCTCAAAAATAATAATTCTCAGTTTTATTTTTTTTATATTTTATTTATATGAGTACACTGTAGCTGTCTCCAGAAACACCAGAAGAGGGCATCAGATCCCATTACAGATGGTTGAGAGCCACCATGTGGTTGCTGGGAATTGAACTCAGGACTTTTGGAAGAGCAATCAGTGCTCTTAACCGCTGAGCCGTCTCTCCAACCCAATTCTCAGTTTTAATTTGAGGACATTTAGATATAGTAAAAAATGGTAAAAATAAAATTTATTTTAAAAATTAACAGAAACTAAGATCCAGATAAAGACCAAACAGCTATGTAAGGTCAAGACAAAATTATAATTATCTTAATGCTGATGTACATGTGTTAAAATCCACTATGATTGTTAATATTATTAAATGGTTAGCTCATTCTAAAGGTGCCAGTCAAATTGTTTTGGTTAAACAAATTTTAGCATAAATAATTGCAGGTAATAACTATAAACGAAAAAATGAAAATAAGGGCCTGGTTAATAGTACTTGTTCCCTTTTCAGAGGATCTGGATATGGTTTCCAGTGCCCACAACAATCCAGAATTCCAGTTCCATGGGAAATAATACCCTTTTCTGATCCTCCAAGGGAACTAGGTACCCATATGGTACACACACACACACACACACACACACACACACACACACACACTACTATAAATTACATATATAATATATAAATACATATATATGAGTGCAGACAATAAATTCACACCAAAACGATAAAATGAATAAACCTAAAAATATAAAGGTTATAGGGAAATAATTAGTAGAACTCCTCTAATTAATATACATTTTGTTCCTTTAATGTAGACTTCACATATGAGGTAGAAAATTATTAATCAGTAGATTAGCAGCAAAACTAATATGGGGTACCAATAAAGGATGAAATTAGCATCCATAGTATCACACAAATACCATGTTTTGAATATAAATTTATAATTGATTATAAACTTTTTAATTACATTTATGTATATAATATTTGATGCACTTGTAGAGGTCAGAGGACATCTTGCAGTATTCAGTTCTCTCCTTCCCTCACATGGAGCCAAGAAATTCAACTCCGATCATCGTTCTTGAAGACAAGCATCTGCTGCGCTTTCTCACTGACCCTAGGTTACTAACCTCACCTTATGATTTTTTATAGTATATGCTGTATTTAACAACATTTTATTAGAATGATTGGCATGAGATTTATTATCGCTGAGCATCCATGATGAACCAGGCTGAAAGCACTGCAACTTTTTAGGTTAGTGTTAAAACAAATCATTAGGACTGGGCACACAGCTCAGACAGAAGGCTTGCAAAACATATGAAAGATTCTCAGTACAAAATACAATTAATTGGAGAAATAACGTAGGCTCATCTATTGATATTTATCTATTGTAACTGCTGTATGGATTAACCTCAAACAGAATTTACAATTTACTTAATTTTGAGACTGTATATAAAAAAAAAATCCTATTAATTTAAAACTAATATTCAACTTAACTTCTATCTATGAACCACTCTACCTTCTTACCAGAATTATTCTCCTGTATATATGGCTTGTCTTACTTATCAAACCTTATCCCAAGTAGGACTGGAGATATAATTTAATTAAAAATACTTTTTTTTTCTGCCATTGAAGAGGACCAGTGTTCAATTCCCAGTGCCCACATGGTGCTTGTAGTCGCCTGCATTTCTGGTACTAGGGGGTACAGTACCATCTTTTGGCCTCTAAGGGCTACTACACACACAGGGTATACAAAAATTCATACACACACACACACACACACACACACGTACACATAAACATGAACACAGCATGAACATAAGCAAGTAAAATGTATAGTCTTCTAGGCACTTAGTTAATAACATATTATTTTAAAATTTTATTTATGTGTGAATTTTTTTCTGAATGGCATGCCAGTGATTTAAAAATAAGAAAACAGTAGGTCACTGAACCTGGTATAGTGATAATAGAAAGTGTGCCATTAACAATCACAATAAAATATGAACTGTCTTTTATCCAGGGTCTTTTAACCAGCTCTTAGTACCCTTGACCCAGTAATTCTTTCTTTCTTCCTCTCTCTTTCTCTCTCTCTCTCTCTCTCTCTCTCTCTCTCTCTCTCTCTCTCTCTCTCTCTCTCTCTCTCTTCCCGTTCCTGCGTTTGGATCACATTTTAAATTTCAGCTTTTAATTCTTTGGTGTTTACATGCTGTGTTTGTACTTAAGGGTTTTCTATGTAAGAACCAAAATGTTATGTTGATATATTTAAATCTTTTCAGAGCATGTGGATGGCCCCTTCTTTTAGCACTATTAAGGTCTACACCTTTGGACACAAAGGGAGGATAGAAAGAAGAGCCCCAGTTTGGGGAAGCAAAAATTAGAGCAAATGATCATTTGACTGATGGATCACTACATTTCTTTGATGCAATTATTAGTAAGAATCTGACTTGGAGAATGAATGCTCCCAATATCCTGCTGTGTGATTGTAAAGGAGAATAATAATGCACTACTCCATATGCATAAGGGCTTTGCATCTGATAAATACAAAGCTCTTTGAAAGAGTAGTATATTAAGACATTTCTAAGATAAAGAGTCAAAATGTTGCTTTCTGTTCCATGGACTGAAAAACAAGCGCTACGATTTATCCATTTCTGAGAGTTAATGTCACTTTTCTATCCCAGCTACTTTTATGTTCCAGGATTTGAAAGTGAAATAATTATTTGGTTTTGTGGTCATTTTGTCCCACATGCATCTAGTCCCCCAATTTTTCAAGCTAAAAGCTTCTTTCTTTCTGAGCAGACTGACCTGTATTGTTTATTTATTTAAAAATCTCTTTAGAAGGTTTTGTGCGTAGTCTGTTTCTGCTCTCTTGGTTCAAGCATGATTTAATATGTCAACATGGGTTTGCTTAACTGCCTTTGATTGTCTTCCATACTTTACTAAGTCCCAGGCAGTCTCCTTTTAAGCATGCGGCTTCTGAGATAAATGAAATGTCATAACAATGCAAACTCCTTGTTTTGTGACAGCAATAGATTTCTTTGGCACAGTTAGTGGTTGAAACGGGGTGGGGGGCAGAATTTAAACAGTAATCATTGACTACACTGAAGGTACATTGCTATTCTTCAGGTCTACACAATAAAAATTACGATAGAACCATATATTTAAGCCAGGAAGAACATCACTATTATCTCAGGACAAAATGGGTTTAAATCTAAAATAAAAATAAAATACTGTGGACAGAAAGAAAACATCTGTTAACAGTACTGCCATAATAACTTCCAAAGATAACACCTTATTGCTCCAGTTTCGTATCTTCCAAGCCTTTTTTTTCCAGACCCTGAGTTGTTATTGCTTTTGCTACATACCTTTAGCAACTTATCCACAGTAACAGTTTTTTCCCATTTCCTCTCGAAGTGGATTTCGAAGCCTCAGTTAGATAGGTAGATTTTTGAAGACTATTGTCCTAAAGCTTACTTGGCACAAATAAAATCTGCAGTACGTGTTTCAACAGCAACGAACAGTTGAAGCAAACGGAATGTCAAGCCAGCTTACTCAAGCTAAAACGAAGGTAGTTGACCAGTCAAAGCTCACAGTGGATTTAAGTAATTCCCCAGGATTAATTAACCTGAACAATTCTCAGACATTTGAGGTTTGTAGAAAAACGGAAGTGACCCAGGAATTAACAAGAGCTACATCAGAAGAAACAGGTTGATACAATCGTGTTGCTTGGATAGTCAGTCATCAGTCACTTACCTTACATATTCCAGGAGAGAACTGACTCAAGCAGGAGCAAGATGCTCTGCTGTCTATCTGTGTATAAGGAACCATCACCATCGTTGGCATCCCATCCCCCTGAGGGACCAGTCACAGGATGGTATAGTACAGAATAGAGTTTATTCAGGGCATGGGGAGGGGAGTTAAGAGGGGAGGGGAGATGAAGAATGGCAGACAGCGGGGGAGGGGTAAGGGGAAGGAGAGGGAGGGGAAGGAGAGGGAGAGGAATAGAGGAGTAGAGGCCTGGATGAGCATGTGGATGGTAGGGAGGGAATTGGGAGAAAGGGGGAAGGGGCTAGAGGACAGAGCAGGAGCTAGAAGGCAAGAGCAAGATAAAGAGAGAGAGGAGGGGGCAAGCAGCCCCTTTTACAATGAGTCGGGCACACCTCCTGTTGCCAGGTAACTGTGGGGCGGAGCTTAGACAAAGTGCTAACAACTGTGCTAAAACAATGAGCTTATTTAACTGAATCATGCTCTTGACCATCCAAGGAGACACGGTTTGTTTTTCAACTCATGTGTGGCATGACTGGAAGATTGTTTATACCCTTCTAATTTGGTATTATGTTTAAGTGTTAGCTAATAATTCTAAACAGTTATAATAAACTAGCAAAATGCTGCATCTTGAATATCTGTTTCTATCTTCAGTTTTTGCACTTGCGTTTGTTATTGTGAGCAACACTCTATGATGGTGACCTGACCTCTGAAGGGCAGACAGAGTGTGGAACTATGACCTGAGATTCTGTCCCCAACCACCCCGCTCCCCATTCTATTCACCAGGCAGCTATGAATGCCAGAAACTGGAAACACTAGCTTATTTTCTGAGTATCGTTTGTATGAATGGAATAATCACACGTTTGATCTAAATTTGAAAGAGATAAAGTTGAGCAACTGGGCATGCTCCAAATGCTTAAATGTGTTGCAGGATTGGTAAGCACATTCCTGAAAGAAAGAAGGAATTAAGCATTCAGGAAGTACAGATTGGGTGAGAATCTGAGCTTTGGGAAAAACTTGATGAAGGTGAGTGTTTTCACAAGGGCAGTAGGCTGTGATGGAGGGGGTGATGGCCTGAGTTCCCACACTTAGGCTCAAAGGGCATGGTTTATCTTGACTTGTATTTAGGAGGAAGTACAGTTAAACAATGGCAATGACCTTGTTCTTCAGAATACAAAAGTGCATTAATGGGAACAGCTTGACTTAGAAATAGCGTTTAAAAGGCAATCGTATAGTAGAAATTTTATGGATCGCAGAGAGTGAGACCAAATATCTGGAGTCTCAGACTTGTCAGGATATTTTAGCTGAGCTGGTAAGGCAAGAGGAGGAGATGACACCACGTAAATACCAAACTGCTGTGTGCTTGTGTTAAATGTTTTATTCATATCCTCCTTTAAGCATGACAACATCCTGTGAGCCAGTTTCTGGGGCAACTGGAGCTGAGAAAGTTAATTTTAGCAGGATCACACAAACCAGACCTAGGAAGTGGGAGCTGATATTCGACTTCAGGTGTGTTTGTGTCAGCCAGTATCTTTCTTCCAAACTGTGTATTCTATATTCAGATTCTTTTGAGGCTCTTATATGTTACCTGTATACAAGTTATCTTTGAGCTTAGTGAGCTGTCCTGTGTGGGCTGTAGGGAAGTACATATGAGAGGTGTTCCAGAAAGAAACAGGAAGGAGGTGTAAATCAGACCCTATTTTCAGATATCACACCAAGAAAGTAGTAAATGAAGCATATAGTGATGTGGAGAATAGCCATTAGTGCAGGGATGATTACGCTTGCTCGATTCTTCAGGAAGTAAAGGAGTCTGCCTCTGAGCCTAAAATTCTGAGTTCTGTCCTGAACCCATGTGATTACAGGAGACAGGAACTCTCACAAATTGTCCTCTGACTGTCTATCATAGAATGCATGCCCACTCCCTGCAAGTTCACGCGCACACTCACAGGCACACATACACTCATCCACACACTACAAATGCAATGTGTAATGATAGGGATTTGAAATGCGGAGGAAAATAAAGAAATGGGAATATTAAAGAAGAATATCCAGTATTCATTTGTTTTTCTGGGCATATAAAGCTTCAAGGTTATGGTTCACACATTAGGAAAAGCTTTATGCTTTGCCAGGCTTTCTAGGAGAACATCTAAATGAAGAGTGAATTATATTTTGCAGAAGACCTAAATGCATGCACTGGAGAAAGATTTTGTTTCAAGATGTTGTAACTTTTAAATACATTTCCAAATTCTGCTTTTGTTCCTTCTTGCATACCAAAGTTTCTTTTGTTTTTATTTCTCTTTTTTTGTTTTGCTTTGCATTGTTTTTATGTTCCCAACAAGGCTTTTTATAAAATTTGTTTTCTGAAATAACAGAGTGACACTTCATTCAAATGCTGTGCTTACTTTTGCTGTTTCCTTTTTGGTTTTAGGGTGTGATACAGAAATAATGCAAAACATGGCCGTGGAGTCTGGGATGAAATTCAAATTCATGTCATCCTCTGTGTCTTGTCCCCCAGTAAAACAAAGACATTTGTATTCCTTGCCATTGTAATTGCTTCATTGACATGAAGAGAAATAACAATCATTTTATTAGATTGACTTATATATGGAAACTAGTGGTCTTATTTATTTATTTATTGCATATTTTTAAAAGGAATATTGCTTTTTATAACATCATTTGCAGACACCAATCATAAACAATAGCGCAAAAATTCTTCAAAGTATCTTGGTATAGATTTTGTTTCTGTGGGTCCATGGTGTCAGAATTGGTGGCTTAAACTCAGAGAAGAACAATTTTTAGTTTCAAAGTCAATTGAAAGATAATAGAAATAGTTTTCTTCCCTTAATGTGTATTTGATCTTGAAAACCCTGAGGCCTGACAACTAGCTCAGGATGCTCTCCTGGGTTTTTTATTAGCTATTATTTTCTTTCTTTTTTCTTTTTTTAAAAGTTGCATGTATTTATTATTTTATTTATGTGATTACATTGTAGCTGTTTTCAGACACACCAGACAAGAGCATCAGATCTTATTACAGATGGTTATGAGCCACCATGTGGTTGCTGGGAATTGAACTCAGGACCTCTGGAAGAGCAGTCAGTGCTCTTAACCAATGAGTCATCTCTCCAGCCCAGCTATTATTTTCTTAATCTACTCTACTCTCATTTTCATTACTTAATTCCTTCTCTTACATATTTTAAAAATATTCTTCTGTTCTTTCAGATACTCTATTCTGTGAAATATACATACATACATATATATATATGTGTGTGTATATATATATATATATACACACACATATATATATATATATATTTGCTTTGCCTTTGCTCACTCAGAATTAGATAATGGAGCTATTGTGATTTATCAATACATAGCTTTCACACAAATATTTGCTAAATGTTCATAATTTATTTTTCCTATAAAATAGAACATCCTTTGTACTTTGGTTAAGAGGAATGATGATAATGTGAGTGATTGCAAAAATAACATTTATTAGGCTGATGTAACTGTCATCTCAGAGGCTTACAACTGAATAAGCTTCCCCTGTCTAGCTCTTTCTGAATTCTGGCTGGGAGGTTCAACTCAGTTGTTCCGGCCCAAACTCCTCTCTAAGCTGATCGATTCAACCTGGCTTCCCTCAGCTTCTCAATCAATTGCTCTGCTTGGCCTCAAACCAACTCTGTTCTAATCTTCTGGGTCCTTCTCACTTTCCGTCCAGTTCTGTCTACACCTGTGTCTAGCATCTTCTCTCTGCAATCTGTCTCTGAAAAGCTATCGCTACAAAAACCACCTCTGAACTCCACGAACTCCACTCCTCGGAGCTTCCATGTACTCCACTGCACTAGACTGCCTCTCTACTTACTTATTCAACCAAACCGACTGACTAGAACTCTCTCCTGAGTCCTGGTGTTAAAGGCATGTGCCACCATGTCTGGATATAAGCTTTTCTCTACCTGGCCCTTGCTGTTTGTGGAGCTGGTAAGATGGCTCAGGAGATTAAGAGGCTTATCACCAAATTTGAGGGCCTGAATTTGATTCCTGGGTCACACATCCTAGAGACATAGAACCAGTGCTCTATGTTCTCCCTGTGACAGAGTTTCTTGTGGAAGCACAGAGAAAATTTTAAATATATATAATATATGTGTGTAAATAAATCTATTAAAATTTAAAAACAAAAATTGAAACAAAATCCTGTGTAAGATAAAGGTTCTGGCAGCATGTACAGGTTCTATGCAAGTTCCAGCTGGATCGGATCTCAGCATGGAGACAAGAAATAGGCCTGTAATCCACCCTTAGCTCAGAATCTATTTGCACTTAATAGCTTCTGGCCAAGGAGCTATAAGCATGTTTTCTTTAATAATGTTAACAATTATAAGCTAATCATTATCAGTTAGATATCCATTCAGGTTTTCTTGTAGTTTCTATGATTTCCCAACAATGAGGTTTTTTGTTTTTTTTTTTCTTCCGAGGATTACAGTAACCAGGAAGAGATTTCTTGCTATGAACTGATCCTAGATTTAAGTCAGGCGGTTAGTTAGCCCTGTAATCGCTTTTTCACTATTCATCCAGTGAGCAGTGGCTGCTTCTTGCCGGAAGATATAGTAGAAGTTAATTTTCTCTGGAAGATATGAAGTCCTGTCTTCAGTGATGTAGCCACTGATGATTTGCCTATGCTCCAGCAAATAACCCTCCTTTATGTTCATTTTAGTAAACTTAATTAAACATTAAGCTCATTGCAAAACACTCAAAAAGGACATGAGATTAGGAAATTTGTGGAAAGAAAGAGTTCATTGGGAGCAGGATGGGAATAAGAGATATGTTTTACAAGCTGGACAACTGACCTTGTCTGCCCTCCGTGGGAAAGAAAGCAGCTAGCCTCACAGAGATTTAAAGTCCCAGGGTAAGGGGGATACCCAGGGAGGCCCCCACCTTCTCAGAAGAGAAGTGGAGGGGGAGGGGAGGATTGTGGGAGAGATGACCAGGACACAGGCAGTGAATAAGATGTAAAGCAAATAATTAAAAAGAAATTAAATTAAATTAAAAATAACAAAATAAAATGAGTGTTATAGGAGTGTATATGACCAAAATACACTCTGTAAATGCTAAGATATCAAAGAATAAGTTAAAAAATTCCTTGTGCTCATTCTCCTACTTTGAATCCAATAGAAAAGATACACGTGTTTAAGTTGCTTTGTTATCTTTTAGCACATATACTTGGGAGGAGGGCAGTATAGATGAGTAGCACCAAACAAAATTGAAAGATATCTTTATTATCAAAGTCTGTTCAAAAAAATTTTGAAATATGAATTTGATATAACCCATTCCTGATGCTAGAGATCTCATTGGGTGGAAAGAGATAGATGTATTTAGTTGGGGATTCGTTTCACATCATTTGTCGATTTCATTTCTATTTCTTTAATTTATATATGTATTAATACTATATATACTCTTAGACACACATACATAAAAAAAACAAAATCATAAAACATAATATATAAGTTATAGACTAATAAGGTAAAAAATGCCCAGAATAAACAGTAGTAAAGATCTGTACAATCTTGAGTTCCCTTTGAGTGGGCTGTCCACTGCTGGATGTGGGGCCTGCCTTAAGTGAAGTTTCATATCCAGTGAGATCTGATTTCTAAAAAGAGAGAGAAAGAAGGAGTTGAAATAGGAAGAAGATGGAAAGAAGCAGGGAGAAGTTGAGGGAGGGGAAACCATGATTACAATGCATTGTATAAAAATATCTATTTTTAGTTAAAACAAATAATAGAAGGTAAGAAAGTCAAGTAGAAATTTGGAGTATATTTAAATGGAATACATCCAAAATGGTGGCTTGAATATGATAGTAAAAGCACTAAAGGTTGATATTGTTAGAAGTTATTATCTTTTTGCAGGCAACAATTTTGTGTGTCATCAAAAACATTTAGTCAAAAAATGAAAAGTGTTATGTTTTGAATGAATGATGACTATTTGAAAAATATTCTCTTTGTAAATGTGAGGTGTATTTTGCCTGTTTAACTCATTTTAGCAGTTTAATAAGAAATAAAATCATAGATGAATAAATTAAAAGACTGAAATGACTTATGGACATTTACTAAATTAGTTATTTTTAAGGTAGCAAAAAAATAGCATTTTAGCAAAGTAACACATGATGTGATTCATTAATATTGAACAACATTGTATATATAATGTCCATATGCTACCAAGTGAGTAAATGTGCCATTTTAAAAATGCACTTCCTTCCTTTCCTTGATTTATTTTTAAATCAATAGCAAACATATCTTTCTTATACAAAAATATCAAACTGTATGAGTCCAGAAGGCACAGCCATAGGGAAAAGTGCTGGGCCACAATCACATTAGCCTTATTGTTCTTCCTTATCTTCCTGGAGTACAAGGTTAATTAGTACCATGGGCTGTATGCATTATTCATCACTGCAATCAGGTCTTTATTCTGCAGGGTCTTTATCCAACTGCAAATTGTTGCTCCTCCCACCAAAAAAAAATCTTGATCAAGTATTGTTATATTTAATTTCACTGTGTTACACCGGTGACATATATATTAATTCATATATACATATTCTGAAAGTGCCAATCTAATCTACATAAAAAGGTGAAAGACTGTCTTTTAGGACATGAGCTAGAAAGATAATGATGATCAGTCATTGTAACTTATTATGCTTCTCTTTGCTCACTTTTAATTCATTTTATTTACAAGGAAGAATTTTTTAAATGCTCTCATTAGTGGCAATACTTTCTCTTTAAATATTATGAGCTTTTAACCAATGTTCTTATGACTAATTTCAATCTCTCTCTTTCATTCTCACTTGTCTATAAAACCCTCATGAAAAGGAATCCTGCCGTTCTTTTTACTCTAGCTTGTATCACTTTCAGACAAAACTGTCTTATGGTTTCAATATATTTTAATTGAATTTAATAAAGGTAGCTATGTATTTGAAAACCAAAATATTTTTACTGGCTCACAACTTAGTAAGAATTTTGTTATGAGGTTCACTTAATGAAATATGTATTCACAGGTGTAATTCATGTTATCTCTTCTTACGTAGGGGATAAAACTCATAATAAAAAATAGAGGTAATTTTAAAGGCAATATTAAGTATATTTTCTTACTATTATTATGCATTCAGAGTTATAAGGTAGTTTTGGACATTCATGATGATTCATGCTTATAATTCCAGAATTCAGGAATTTAAGACAGGAGGATTCAAACATGTATTCTAGGCTAGTCTGAACTACACAATAAAATAGTATTCAAAAAAATATTTTGAAACCATAGGATGACCAACTTGAAACAATCCATGTTTGTTTCCTTTGATTTTATTCCACTGAAGACTTCAGGGCCTATGGGAGAACTGGGGGCCTGTTTTCCTCTGTGTTGACAAACCAGGACCTTCTCACCCACCAGGAACTTCCAAGATCAATCCAGCACAAAGATGGTCTTTAACCTTAGCTTCATCTCTTAGGAATCAGAAAATTATTTTATTCATTTCGGCATACTTTGCCAAAGTGAAGACAAGTTCTCAGGGAATTTCAACCTTAGCAAATTATTTAATTTTACTGCTTTTTGATTAAGTCATATATTTTCTTGCAATAAGATTTGGAAATTTTGAGAATTGTATTATTTTAGAACTCCTCTTCCATTCCTATCAATTGCTAGTAACTTCTGATACTAAAGCAATAATTTGTAATTTTCTTTTTCAAGGAAATAAATAACCCAGAATATGTTCTGAAAAAGCAATAGCCATTTTGCTTATCTGATGCATATTTTCCATTTAGTCTTAAGTACAGATTTTAAAAAGGAAAGTTATGTAAGGTGAATCTAAAAATGCTTGCTCCTCTGACTCAGACTAAAAATATAATTCTAACACTTGGAAAATTAGTCATAGATTGTTGTCATAAGGAAATTTTTAAATAGACCTAAGGTAACAAATGGATTACTGCCTGTACGTATTTCTGTGCATGCCAATAGTTTATTTTTATTTATTTTATCCTAAGTTAATTCAAGAAAATTAAAGTATAACTCATAATTTGAGATACTGAAGGGTAGTTCTATCTCTGCATGTTTTAATGTAACTATAATTCAAAGTGTTGTGCAATTTTAGTACATATGCTTCTAACTTATTTAAACACAGATATTTCTACCTTTTCATTTAACATTTCAGTCTCTAATTGATTTTGCAAAATTTAAAATGTCTGCTTGTAACAATTACAATTAAACATGGTTCAAAACACATTGATTTCATGACTTCATGCAATAATTTGTTTCCCATTTAGAAACTTTATCATTCAGTAGTTAATATGCCAATGACTTATTGAGTTTTGTCCTGTATTTAATTTAAGGTAGTAAAATACATTGGAGATATTTCAAAGTCTAATGAAGATTTACTCTACTGCAGGTTAATGTAAATAGAATTGGAAATGTTCATATGTGTTAATAAGAATAAGAAAATAAGAAAATAAAAGTTTCTTGAAGCCAGAGTTTATAAAGGCAAATTACATTCAGTGTGCATGAAGGACACAGACCTACAGATCGCATAATACCAGTTGAAGTTACAAAGAATTCAAGCTGATGAATGCAGCCTAGGTAGAGAATGGCATTGAAAAACTACAACTTCTGGCTATTATAAATAAGGCTGCTATGAAGCTGGAAAGAACCCAGATGTCCCTCAACGGAGGAATGGATTCAGAAGATGTGGTATATCTACACAATGGAATACTACTCTGCAATTAAAAACAATGAATTCACGAAATTCTTAGGCAAATGGTCAGAACTGGAAGATATCATGTTTAGTGAGGTAACCCAATCACAAAAGAACACACATGGTATGCAGTCACTGATAAGGGGATATTAACCCAGAAACTTGGACTACCCTAGACACAATTCGCATATCAATAGATTTCCAAGAAAATGGAAGGAGAGACCCCTGGTCCTGGAAAGACTGGATGTAGGGGAATGCCAGGACAGAGAAGCGAGAAGGGGTTGAATGGGGAACAAGGGGAGGGAAGAGGGCTTATGGGACTTTTGAGGAGGGAGGAACCGGGAAAGGGGAAATCACTCGGAATGTAAATAAAAAAAATATAGAAAAAAATAAAGCATTTACAATGAAAAAAAGAGAAAAACTACAACTGCCAGAAGAAGAGAGCCATACAGGGTCACTTTAACTTGATTCTTAGGCTTAATCCTTGAATGGAGACACTGGGTTTGAAATAGCCCTAAAAATACTTTCCCTCCACCCTTCTTAATTAATATTGGATTTTCATTTATATAAAGAAGAATAGCAAGAAGTTATCTTCATGTATATTTCACGAATACACATGCTCAAGGAACTCTATCTTTTCCATATCTTACCTAACATTCTCTGTCCAGACAGCAAATTTTGGAAAGGAAAGTAATTAGAAGAAAAACTAAAAATAGGTAATGTTCATGGGAAACAACACATGCAGATAGCTGTTGCCTTCTCTAGTCTGGTGAGGGTCTAAGGTTTTCTTTAGTGAAGGTAGACAGAATTTTTCATTTGCTTAAAGAGAGGGGAAGAGTGGTTACTTTTGGAAATTTTCTTCTTGATTTATGAAGAAAGGAGAGAAAAGAATTTGGTTTTGCTTCCCTCAATTACATTCAATTCAGAATAATCCTTAGGGCAAAATGATGTGTTTTATGTCACATATTCCATGGAATTTCAGTTTAGTATTCTGCTTTCATAACATGTTTTATGTTCCCTAAAGATCTTTTTGGGATATTCAGATTTAGTCTTTTAATTTCTACAAAGTCTAGAAAATTAATATGAGCATATTGTAAATATAAGAAATAGAGTAATATACATTGTTTTTAGATCTAGAAAGACATTATTTTAAGCATTGTTTTATTTATAGTATTCTTAAAGAAATCTTGACTGTTTATTTTATACAATTACTGGGAAGTTTGTAAACAACAGATCACTGAGTGAAACATAAATGAAAATAATGTTGTTGTTTGAATAAAACGTCACTGCTTTGGACATGTGGACTATGATCAGAGAATTGAATCATCAGTTTGAGAAGAGAATTCTTCATGTAATTTCATAATACAAATTAAAGTATTATTTCTGTAGTGGAACATAATATGTCATAAGCATTAATATTGTTTTGTCCCTTGGTTATATTATCTTTTAAGTCTGTGGAATTAGTTCACTTGGGCATTTGGTAATATAATAGTTTATTATTTATTTATTTATTTGTTTACTTACTTACTTACTTATTTTACACTCCAGATTTTATTCCCCTCCCGGTCCACCCTCAGATTGTTCCACAGTCAATACCTCCTCCCTGTTCCTTGTCTCCATGAAGATGTCCCCACCACATACCACCCACCCCACCAGACCTCTAAACTCCTCAGGGCCTCAAGTCTCTTGAGGTGCATCTTCTCTGGCTGAACCCAGACCCGGCAGTCCTCTGCTGTATATATGTTGGGGGCCTCATATCAGTTGGTATACGCTGCCTGGTTGGTGGTACAGTATTTGAGAAATCTTGGGAGGGGCAGGATTTCCATTGAGGCTGTTGGTCCTACAGGGTTGCCCTCTTCCTCAGCTTCTTCCAGTTTTTCTCTAATTAAACCACATGGGTCAGCAGCTTCTGTCCATTGGTTAGGTGCAAATTTCTGCATCTGACTCTTTCAGCTGCTTGTTGGGTCTTTTGGAAGGTAGTCATGTTAGGTCCATTTTTTTTTTTTTGAGTGCTCCATAGTCTCAGTAACAGTGTCAGGCCTTGGGCCCTCCCCTTAGCTAGATCCCACTTTGGGCCTGTCGCTGGACCTTCTTTTCCTCAAGTTCCTCTCCATTTCCATCCCTGCAGTTCTTTCAGACAGGAACAATTATGGGTTAGAGATTTGACTGTGGGATGGCACCCCCTCCCTCACTTAATGCCCTCTCTGTCTTTCTGCTGGAGACTGGCTCTACCAGTTCCCTCTCCCCACTGTAGGGCACTTCATCTAAGGTCCCTCCCTTTGAATCCTGATATTCTCTCACCTCCTAGGTCTCTGGTTCATTCTGGAGGGTACCCCCAACCTCCTATCTCCTGAGGTTGCCTGTTTCCATTCTTTCTGCTGGGCCTCAGTGTTTCAGTCCTTTTCACCCACCCAATACCACATTCTGCTCTCCTCTTCCCCCCTACCCCGCTCTGCTCCACTTTCCCTCCCAGGTCTCTGCCTCCCTCCCCCTTGTGATTAGCAATACAATATTTCTCATCATGAAAGCTATGCTTCAGGGTAGGAGCCTTCACTTCAGTTATAGAACAGGAATCTTTTGACTCTGATTCAGAGCCACATGATATCTATGTAGTAGAGACTTTTTTCAACCTCTGTGGGGTAGCCATGGGCAATAGAAGTAGAGTTAATTTTAGAAATCTCTGACCAACAATTCAAATAATGGCTTCTTATGTACAGAATTTGGCTTTTTTTTAGATGGTTTTTGGGTCTTGGAGGATTGCCATTAGCTTAGACAGGACAATTAAGTTTACACTATATAAATATATTTATACACACACAAACATATATATTTATCTATGCACATAAATCTAATATATTTACAGGTATTATAGAAGGTATATTTTGTAAATAGCCAATATAACCTTTTAAAAATCAACTGTGAGCATCTTTTGTCTCAAAATTAACCTGTTGTGCTATTATCATGTTTAATAAAATGTGATCTATTGTATATTCTTTGTAGATATAATTATAGATAATCCAATCTTTAAATAGTTTCAAAATCTTAATCTGTATTGCTGAAACCTGTATTTTCACTTCTGAGAGTCACTTCTGAGTGTTCTTTTTTTTTTTTCTATATTTTTTTTATTGACATTCTGAATGATTTCCCCTTTCCCGGTTCCTCCCTTCCCAAAAGTCCCATAAGCCCTCTTTCCTCCCTCTTTTCCCCATTCAACCCCCTCTCGCTTCTCTGTCTTGGCGTTCCCCTACATTCAGTCTTTCCAGGACCAGGGGTCTCTCCTTCCATCTTCTTGGAAATCTATTGATAAGCGAATTGTGTCTAGGGTATTCCGAGATTCTGGGTTAATATCCCCTTATCTGTGACTGCATACCATGTGTGTTCTTTTGTGATTCGGTTACCTCACTAAGGATGATATTTTCCAGTTCTGACCATTTGCCTAAGAATTTTGTGAATTCATTGTTTTTAATTGCAGAATAGTACTCCATTGTATAAACATACCATCTTCTGAATCCATTCCTCCGTTGAGGGACATCTGGGTTCTTTCCAGCTTCTGGCTATTATAAATAAGGCTGCTATGAACATAGTGGAGCATGTGTCCTTATTGCATGCAGGGGAAGCCTCTGGGTGTATGCCAAGGAGTGGTTTAGCAGGATCCTCCAGGAGTGTCATGCCCAGTTTTCTGAGGAACCACCAGACTGCTTTCCAGAGTGGTTGTACCAGCTTGCAATCCCACCAGCAGTGGAGGAGTGTTCCTCTTTCTCCACATTCTTGCCAACAATTGCTCTCTCCTGTAGTTTTGATTTTAGCCATTCTGACTGGTGTGAGGTGGAATCTCAGGGTTGTTTTGATTTGCATTTTTCTAATGACTAAAGATGTTGAACATTTCTTTAGGAGCTTCTCAGCCATTAGATATTCTTCAGGTGAGAGCTCTGTTTAGCTCTGTACCCCATTTTTAATAGGTTTATTTGGCTCTTGGGAGTCTAATTTCTTGAGTTCTTTGTATATATTGGATATTAGCCCTCTGTCAGATATAGAGTTGGTAAAGATCTTTTCCCAATTTGTTGCCTGCTGCTTTGTCCTTTTGACAGTGTCCTTTGCCTTACAGAAACTCTGAGTGTTCTTAAAATGAGAATTACTAGTAAATTATCAAAGCACTTAAGGAAACATAAATTACTGACAGCAAATGTAGGTTCTTGTCCCTCAGTATTGAAATTCTTATTCCTAGGCAGAATAGAATTTTTCAATTCACAGTTTGCTTTATTCTATTTTATTCGATATTGTGCTTTCTACTTAAGCCATGACTGTGTAAAGTTGTGCAAGCAACTTAATACTAAGCTGCATCTATATCATGTCACTTTGCTTTCTTAGTTGACAGAGAATTTATTTGACATAATATACTGAAATGTGACTATATTGGAGTTTCAAGAAAAAGAAGAAAATAGTCATAATTGGTCATGATTATTTTTAGTTGTTCTTAATTTATGAGTAAGGTATATTTAAAATAGTATAAAACACACATGTATGTGGCAAAACAATGAAACCATGACCTTAGTTATTTTCTTCAATATTTATGCATTTCACAGTAGATATAAGATAAGCTCCACTCTCATAATCTTTAACTATTAAATAGCCTTAATGTTCTTTGATTTTTTTTTTTTTTGCTTACCTAGAATCCAGGAATAATGATAGTGACAATATAATAGATGGTCTGGAAAACTTAAATTACACATGTTTATAAAAATTCTTATTTATTTATTATGTAGCTTTAAACATATAATTCCTACAAGAGTTTTTGAATGAGCACAAATATTTTTAGCAAGTGTAAGGAAAGTGTAAGAAAAGCTCAAAATAGGGCGGTGGTGGCGCACGCCTTTAATCCCAGCACTTGGGAGGCAGAGGCAGGAGTATTTCTGAGTTCGAGGCCAGCCTGGTCTACAAAGTGAGTTCCAGGGCTATACAGAGAAACCCTGTCTCGAAAAACCAAAAAAAAAAAAAAAAAGAAAAAAGAAAAAAGAAAAGCTCAAAATAAACGTTGCAATTCACAGACCACAGGAAGATCATGAAGAAGGTAGACCAAAGTGGGCGTTATTTGGTCCCTCTGAGAAAAGGAACAAAATAATCACAGGAACAACTATGGAGACAAAGAGTGGAGCAGAAACTGAAGGAAAGGCCACCCCGAGACTGTCTTACCTGAGGATTCATCCTATAAACAGTCACCAAACCCTAAAACTACTATGAATGACAAGAAGTGTGTACCGAAAGGAGCCATTTATGGTTGGTTGTCTTTTGGAGGGGCCCTGCCAGAGCCTTACAGAAACAGAGGCGAATACTAGCAACCAACCAATGGTCTGAGCGTGGGGTTCACTATGGAGCAGTTGGAGGGCAAGCTGGAGGAGCTGGATGGGAGGTGGGTTGCAGCCCCATGGGAAGAACGACAATGTTGGCCAACCAGATACCCCAGGACTCAAAGGGACTAAGCCATTAACCAAGGGGTACATGTGGTTCCAGCCAAAAGACTGGCAGAGGAATGCCTTGTCGGGCATCAGTGGGAAGAGAGGTCTTTGGTTCTGTGAAGGCTCAATAGAGGCCCCAGTGTGGGGAAATCGAGTGGGGGTCATGGGAGTGGGTTGGGTGGAGGAGCATATTCTTGGAGGCAGGAAGTGGGAGGATGGGTTGGGGGTTTTCGGGGAGTGGGGAAACCGGGAAGGGGTATAACATTTGAAATGTAAATGAAGAATATATTCAATAAAAAAATTAAAATCCAAAAAATAAAAAATAAAAATAAAAAGGCAATTATTTTGCAAAAAAAGATGTATAATTCCTGTAAGAGTTTTTGAATGAGGACCAATATTTTTAGCAAGTGTAAGGAAAGCACTGCACCTGTTAACTATAAAATCAAGCTTTGCACAACAATTTCTATGTTGAAATACCAAATAGCTTTTCCCTACTTTGAGCTGCCTTTCCTAGTTTAATGTCTAATTAAAGATCAAATTACTGTAGTTCTTGATTATTTCCAAATTTGTACTCTATTTTTCAAAGTAGAAATGTTATACCATAAAATGTATAACGATAGTTTTAGAAAGCAGGCTAGATTGGGTTACATATAGTCAGCATTCAGCATATTTATTTAATCTTTCTAAATTTGTTTGTTAACAATCATTCTTTATGTCTCTATAAACATTATGCTGACATTTGTTCGCAAATCTCAATGACAATTTATTTAACTCTGTCCTTGACATTTTAATTTATGCACACTTATGACTTAGAGGTTTTTATTTATTTATATATTTATTTATCTTACAAGTTTGCAGTGCTTTAATTAGTGTCAAAATTTTGCTCTCTTCAAACATCTATGCCTTATACCATTCTGAACATGCAAAATAATAAAGTTGGTAGACGTGGTTTTCTGTATCCCTCTGCTTACTGAGCCTGGACAGCCACTGTTAGCATAGTTAAGTTAGCATAGTTAGTTGCTGTAGCCCAAAGCTTAGGCCTGATACAACTTGTAAATTTCTAGGATCATTTTACTTCACTCCTCCTCTGAATGGAGTTTACAATGGAAAAGCAGGATGGAAAATACAACTCTTGTTTTGTTGTGTAAATCTGGTAGAAATGTATAAGTAGCAAAGGTGACCAGATATTACTCATCTTTCCCCCTTCCCCTCCCCAGGGTCTCTCTATGTAGCACTGGATGTACTAATGCATTCTATGTAGAACAGATTGGCCTCAAACTCACAAAGATCTGCCTTCTAGGTGCTGGTGTTAACAGTGTATGGCCTCATGCCCAGCCAGACTTCTTAGTAATATCTCTCAGAGCAATTGAGGTTGAAGATAGGAGAAACTTGGTATATTTCTGAAAGAACTTATATTTAATATTTTATGAGAGAGTTGAGATGAGGAGATATATATATATGTATATATATACATATATATATATATATATGTATATATATACATATATATATATATAGTGATACCAGCAGGAAGATTCTAGTAATTAATGCACTTCATGAATTAATTTATAAATAATACATGTATAATTAATCAGTAACAGTGAATGTTAAATACAGTAAAATGATGCACAGTTTATCTATTTTTGTGACGTAAGTGTGAACAATTAACTAAGGATTCCTGAGTTGATGGAAACTGTTGGTCTAGTGGAAGTAAGTTCACTTATGAGACAAAATGTGAGTGAAATTCAAGTGCAATGCTAAGTGATAATTTTCTGGTTTTTTTTTCCTTTTGTTCTTTTCACTGATTTTCCACAAACTCTAGCTCTAAATCTAGGTTGTTAGAGCTGCATTTATTCATGTAGCAAGGCTTAACCTGTTTTAATAATACTGTTTATTTCAAATTAAAGTATGAATAATGGAAATATGCAAAAACTATTTATTACTTTATTATCTGAAAGGGAATAATGAGCTTAAAATATAATTGCATAAGGTAACTAACTTGAATGGATTTTTGTTGTTATTCTTTGAACCCTGCTTCAATCACAAGAGATCCTCAATAAATTTATACCAATTTATGTCAGGCTATTCTTGCATATAGGGCAGCACAGTTTTAAACACTAAGAAATGACAGAATTGTCATTAATTTGTAATATATTTTAAGATAACTATGTAATAGTCAGATGAGTGCATAAAACTAGAAGCATTAATTTAAAAAATATATCTTTCAAATACTACAGTCAAATAGCTAAAAGTTTCCTAAGATGATTTCTTTAAATTTTAGAAACTAAAATATCAGAAATTTTAAGTAAATTAATTAAAATTGTTTTAGTGAATAATTATGTACCATACAGATAGGAATAATAAAATAAAAATGATTATAGTTATCAGACAAAACCCCTTAGTTTGTCAAATCAGTCTTAGCAAAACTTCTCCATGGAGTTGGAAAACAAGCTAATAATAAGCTAGAGTGTCAGAGAGTCTCGTATCTATTCAAGAACAGAAGGTTGTTTTCTGATTTTCATGAAGAATCTTAGTCATCTCCCCGTGTGTGGTGCGAGATTGTCATTTTCACATAGACATGGTTTGGGTGGCAAGAGAACAAATGTCAGTGTGTGTGAAGCCCTGGTCTGAATTCCCTGATGATGTTCTCAGTGCATATCTGCCCCAGCCTCTTCAGTATTTCCCATGTGAGTACAGTAATAAAGTAAGTTGTAATCATTAGTGTTAAGAAATAAAGAAAATAAAACAAACTTTGCAGTGAGCAATAAGAACTCTTAAGCCTTCATTTTCATGTTTCTCTTGAGTGAATGTGTGTTCCTGTGTTGAGAGATAAAGACTGCAGGACAAATTTACCTTATTTATATGATTCCAGATCAAACTGTTTATAATTACTGCTACTCTAAACGTCTATACTTCCGTGTTCGAACCTGGGCTTTGTGAGGGCACAGAGATAGCTTTGTTGTGGTAAAAACTGTTTTGTTCTGTGAAGTACTTCATTCTTTATTTACTGTTCACTTCCTATCTAACCAATTTGTTGGATGAATCAATATCTTAAGAGATGACTATAGGAAAAAATCCTATCTGTCTGGTGACTAATAACTACACATTCTATATATGCCATATTTATTATTTGCTCAGTTATAAATTTCTCCCAAGCATAGAGATATCTGCCTTGGGATGTTTATAGATCTAATGGTGCATGCCAAAGGTGACAAATGTGTGTTTTTACTTTTTGTTGTAATTATTTGTAATGATCAAGCTTTGAGTTCTAGAGGTGCATTTGTATGTTTATTCATAGTCATTTAGATCTAAATTAATCTTGATTGCATTGGATTCCTTCATAGGGTTAGAAGTGATACAATTTATGTGTAAAGTGATTAGTAGAACATTCCTATCATTATACAGACAGAAACATTGTAAGCTTGGTGGGTACTTTCTTGTTACAGAGTCTTCTGACACAACATTGTCTTCAGGTTGAGGAATGAAGTAGAATGGGAAAAGAGGATATTTTTATATTATTATAGAAGTGCTTACAGGGTAGAGTTTGGACTTGGTGAGATATAATATGAGAAGAGCTAATCTATTCCAAGGATTGTGTAAACTTGGATATCTATTCATCCTAGTAATTGGGCAAAAATAATGCAAATATGTCCTGAATTCAGTGGTTGTTGTGACTGTACTGATTCCTTCTAAATTGTTCGTCTAAACAGCTCAATTGATCAGTTTGTCTGTTTCTTCTTGTTGTCCTAAGATAATTCATTTATTGTTATCTGAAATCTTCTAGTTTCTACAGCTAGAAACACATTCCTCAAATCAAAGCCAATGTTTTCTTGTAAGATAGTTTTTACTTAACTATCTCACATCTCTCCTAAAAATTCAGGGCCTCACACATACTAGCCACTTACTCTCTCACAAAGACATCAGCGTACTTGGTTTTTCTTTTATAGTAGAGGCAACTTTTGCCATCACATTCAGTACTCTTAGAAACTGGCTTAAGGTCTATGTAATTTTTCACTATATTAATAAATTGTTAACTTATTAAATAACACTTGATTGTTAGCCAGTTATGCTCTTTTTTCTATAGTTGTGGAGCAACATACCAGTAAATTTCTACTTATACCAATATGTGATATGCTTTATAAACTTTTAGGTATACAACTTCAATGATATGAATATATATGTCTGGAAATTTTCAGAACTTTTGGAGGATTTGAAAGATACTAGAATCATTACAATAAATACTCATATGCAAATAGCAAATGAACAAGGAAAGCACACTGTCTTAACTCCCAATTTAAAATTCTTAGTTACACCCAAAGCATACTTTGTGAATTCCATTTAGATAATCTGAAATCCATGGCCAGAGAGGTGTGTTTCAGCTGCTAATGCCTTGTAAACATTAAAGTGTATGACCATGTATAATATTGTAGGAGACAGTATCTTTCTAAATCTCTTAATACTTTATTTTTTACTTCACATATTATTTAATTGACTCGGGGTTAGAAGTTTTGAGATACTGTAGAGGGTTCAGCTTAAATATCCAGCTTCAATCCTGTTTCTAGGCTGCTGACTTCTTATCTCTCCAATGCCTGCTATGGAGCTTAAATGACAACTAACACGAGGAACATAATGAAAACAGTAAACATGATTCTTATGTTGGTTTGAATGACTATGAGCACCGTAGAGTCATATATTTGAAGGCTTAGTCACCAGGGAGTGGAATTGCTTGAAAGTCTTTCAAGGGTTAGAAGGTGTGGCTTTGTCAGAGTAGGAGCAGCCTTGCTGGAGAAAGCATGTCATTAGGTGGGCTTTAAGATATCAAGAGTTTATGCCTTGCCCAGTATTGCTTTCTCTTTCTCTTTCGAAGGATCAGGATGTAGCTCTTTGCTACTGTTGCAGTGCACGCCTGCATGCTACCAGGATCCTTACCATAATGATAAGAGACCAAACCTCTGAGACTATCTTAAATGCTCTCTTTTGTAAGAGTTACCTTACCTTGCTCACAATATTTCTTAATAGACATACAACAGTGACCAACACAGAAGTTGGCATTATCAAAACTAGTAAAACTGTAAACTATATGTACTTGATGAATAACTGTAGGTTGATATTTTGAGAAAAGTATCTGAAATCACACCAATCTTACGTACTCTTGGTTTGAGCCTGAAAACCAAAATTTTACAGACAAAGGTTTGAAAGACCATCAAAAATTCCTTGCATGGATATTTTTAAAATTTTAATTTAAAGTACTATAATTGATACATTTTATTTGGGTCATATTCTTTCTCTTGCACCAACTCCCATATTTTTAAATATGTCCTTGTTCAATAAACACACACATCTACACTGCATACTATAAAGCAAACATCTTAGATATATGCATTGTGTAATTAGTTTTCTTCTCACACTTTAAGGATGTATTCTCATTTAACCTCCAGAGGAGTTAGTACAGTCATCATGCTGGTAGTCATCTGTCTTAAAGGAGTCTCCAGACATGAGTAACATCCACCATCTGCATCAGAAAGGATGTCTTCTGCCATGGTTCATGCCATTTTTGCCAGAAGAATCTGACATAGATGTAGACTAAGGACCAGGTAGTACCTAGGAAGCAGTTGGCTTCAATGGCCCAATAAGGGCTTTTCATGTTGTCCCTATCTATCTATCTATCTATCTATCTATCTATCTATCTATCTATCTATCTATCTATCATCTATCTATCTATCTATCTCTATTTATTTATTTAAGTTTATATCCCTAAAGATGGTTCTAGGAATTAGACAAGTTAAAATATAGAGAAAAAAAACCCTTTTTCATACCAAAACTTTCTTCACTTGAATTAGATGTATCATTGAAAATTTATTTTAAAGGAGTTAAGACAGTTAGCTTCAAAGGTTGAAATTATTTATATTAGAGATTCACATTTATAGCAAAATATGTTGCAGGACTTTGGAAAAGTTGTTGCAAGTTGTGAATTTTAAAATGTATAATTAATATATGGAAATATATCTCAATTTGGTCAAAATATCAAATTGCTGTTCTATCACTGTAACACACACTGCCTTGTCTATATTTTTTAAGTAGAATAAAATAAATGAAATTGAACACAGAGCTGAACAAATAAATCCACCATAAACCAAGTTCATGACACCAAAAACCTATACATATTGAATATATATATATTGAAAGGTATATTGCTCACAAATAACTTATTTGAAAGGGAGAAGGAAGTCCGTTTAGCTGTTACCCATCTAGTAAACAAAAGATTAGAAAGTATGTATAAAATGATAAAAAAATAATATCCAGTCTTCTATAAACCCATTCAACTCATTCATTATGTTAGTGTCATTTATGGGTTTCTGAGTTATAAAAACTTTAAGGAATTGATATATTGACAATATCATTTACACCCTAAAGTGGATTTGTAACATTTTCTATAAACAAATACTACAATAACCCTCTAATAAAACACATCATATTCTATTAGTATATTTTATATAGTTATTGATTTAGGACAATTAGATACTATCCATTTTGCCGTTGGTTTTACAGTAATTATCTATTCTATACATTTTATTCATAGTGAGCTCTGTGAAACAGGAGAATAGAAGTGCAGGATAGAGTACCAGAAAGAATTGTATAAAAGAATGCTATGTTATTTTATGCCTTCTTTATATTCCATACCTGGTCATTCAACAAAACATGACATTGTATTACATCTTATTGATCTTATCATAAGCAAAAAAAGAACTCCTCAAATTATTCTTAGAATATGAAATTTCACTATATGTGTGAAAATTCATTTTATCTATGCAAAAGAGGAAGATGAAGTAAACAGGCAATAGATCCTAATGAAAAGTGTACAAATCTAGGATGAATAACATACAGGTATGCCAGCTAAAACAGAATATGCATTAGAAATGTATTTCAGAGCCTTTCTAAATTAGAAAAGCCTACTGTCTGTCTGTCTTTGCTGTCTATCTTTGTGCTTATCTGTCTGCATGATATATGTATAGATGTTTCACTTTCTGTTGGGAGACAAAACTTTTCAACTGACCTGATTAATAGACACATCCATGGTCTCTTTATAAATATGTTTCTTGACTTGCATTCAGACATTATTTTGAAACTCTTTCTGAATCCTTATAAAGGTTGTTTCATTTTTTTTATCATGTTTACATTTGTTTCTTATTAAATCCTTTGTATACAACTGATTCCTTCTCTTAGTCAGGTATGTTTGACTTACTAAGGATGTTCAAAGATCAAGTCTCAGACCTGCTAAAGGGCATTAATAGTCCTTACATAGGCATTCTGTCTAAAAGAGAGGATGTTAGTAAAACTTTAATTTCCAGCAAAATCCTTTGCAGGTAACATAGTTCAACCACCCACACTGTTTCATGAAACCAAATAAAAACATAATAAACCTTGAAATATTGGTGTCATTATTTCTGCTTTCACAGCACAAAAATATTTTCAAGTTAATGTTAATCAATAGTTCAGTAATTGCACAAATAGAAATAGGAGGTGAGTGTTTATATGTCAGTGCATGTACTCATAGCATGCGGCCTACTTTTTCCTCATGCACGAGACCCGAATACACAAAAATGCATTCTTAAAATAGCCCCATAAAACGAATAGATGAATCTAATCCTGGTGAGAAAAGGAATCACTAGAAATTTTTCAAAAAGCTAAAAGAAATTAAGTTTCTGAAAGAAGTGTTAATGCATTTCAAGTACTCTTGAGTGAACTTGCAGTTGCGTACTGAAAACAATTTATACTAATTAGCATGCTGTCCCTTGCATTTCGCTCCTGTTAAAGATATGAGCGCTGTGACACAGACAAGTGTGCCACCAAAGACACAGGAGCTTTTACCCAGCGGCTGTTTCTGTCTACCTCAGTGCTTTAGGGTCAGTCCTTCAGAGTCTCACCCACAAAGTAAATTGGAACAGCACTTTGCTGCCTCGTTGGATTTCCATTAAAAATAAAGAATGTGAAAGAAAAAGAAAAGAAGGCAGGAGGATGGAATTTTATAGAAAGGGCATGAAATTGATTTAGCAACTGATTCACCATTGACAAAACAACTTATTTTACGAAAACGTTTGTTAGAAAATGTGTTTTAGAACAGTCCTCATTTTAGGCATGGAGTTCTTTAGGAACCCTATGATGCGTCACTGTGTGCTTTGCAACTGGATATGAAGAGTGTTAAGTGGTTTCCTGCAAATCCCCATATACATCTGCCAGAGTGAATTGTGTGTTTAATACACACTGCAATTTAATCCATTTAGACTGTTATTATATTGTGACATGGACACTGAATATCTTTGTTGCATGAATGGAATCGCTAACAGAAAGAGGAGACCCCATTGTTTTGCACCTTACAGTCATGAGAAAATAGAGGTGGAGAGCTCTTAATTACCATACTTAATTACCATACTCCCCTGTTGTAAGTGGAGGGCCCCCACAGCGGCCTCTTTGTAATGCAAAGGATCTTGGCATCATGAAAGACAAGTTTGAAGGGACATTTTGAATGTAAGGTTATAACCGAAGAATTGGCTAAAGGAAACATTAGAATGTTTCTAAGTTTGTAAAATTTAAGAGCATAATGATGAAAATATTATGCAAAATATGTCTTAACTAGGCTACTATGGAACAGAAAAAAATGTTTATATGTACTAGAAACTATTAAATTAAAACAATTTTGTTTTTAAATTTATATTTTACATGTATTCTGTTACAGATACATTTCTACTACAAGTCAGTCTTTTCAGTTGTATATACGTCTAAAATGTATACATACTATGCATGTCTACAGGAGTCAACAAACTCTCAGCACTTGCTTCACCTTCCAGGCTACTGTGGTCTTTGATCATATTTCACTCCACTTAGTTTTATATATTTAATCAAAGCAAAGTATTATTAGAAGCATTAGTTATGAAATCAATACAATCTTAAATTTTTGGAAACAGACATGCCCAAAAAAGCATTGAGATATAATAAAGTAAATTGAAATCATGCAAAGTGAAAATTACTTAAAGCAATATTAGAAATCACTTATTCTATTTAGAATTACTTATTACTTGGAAGACTCTGATATGTCTTTTCTTTATAATTACAAGTTTCTTAGTGTCGTTTTTGTATAGAAGCAGAAGTTTTAAAATTACATATTTTACAATGGCTTTAAAAGTGCTGTTGCTGTGAAATTGGTCTGAATATATTAGGTACTGAAGTTAAAATGCTCTTCTTACAAGATTGCATAATGATAGGATTTAGTGCACTGAAGTTCTATTAACTTTGATCCATTTAGCTAATGGGTCACAATTCACACTGAAAGTAAGTTGGTTACTGAGGGAAGAATTTTGAAAAAAATTCTCTTGGAGTGAATTATTTTTAATTTTATTAGACATTTGCCAGTTTCTTGCAATGTATTTTGATAAAAGTCACCTACCTTCCCAACTTTGTGGCCATTAAAAAAGTACTTCAGACCAGTTCATTCTGGCCAAATATTCTAGATGTGTGTTTGCACTGAGTGTGACTAATTTACCAATGTCTACACTCTTAGAGAACTGAGAGTCTTTTTTCCCAATGGCTAGTAATTACCAATAGTTCAAAAGCAGGGGGGAGGGGTATTATATAAGAAGCCCACTTTCCATGTATGAATTTGGGTGGCTTGTGTTTGTACAGGTTTGTGTGGAGTGGGAGAAGGTAGGTAGGGAAGTAAAAGGTGTGTGTGTGTGTGTGTGTGTATGCGTGCATGTTAGGGAGTAAATATACTTTTCAGAAAAGACTTATAGAATTTTACTACTGCAGAAGGTTAAACACACACACACACACACACACACACATGTTTAAATGGAGTTATCCTATAATTGTGTAATAATGCCCTACAGGACACCAAGGCTAACACATTGAAAACAGCAGCAGCAGCAACAACAACAATAACAAAGACCCTAAAAACTCAGGAATGTATTACTATTTTGAAGTTGTTGGCCAGTGAGATTATATAACCCCAAACATTATAAGATGTTGCCGATTCTATTAGCTATTCTCCAGAAATTTTTGAAGTTAGACCCTATTTCTGAAGACATGAATTATAGAACATGGAAACATTAAGAAGGTATGAACCTGAAAGCTTCATCCATACTAGCCATCTTCCCCAATGTTACATAATCCACAGGAGGAGAAAATTAGTGGTCAATAATACCCTGGTATGACACTTGTGAACTATTATAAAGGCTGGTCTGAAAGTCATGACCCCTGGTGTGCTAGTGTCCAAAACAACATGGGGGTAACCAATCGCATTCTGATTTAAGTCCCATTTCACAAGATAAAAGTCATCCTTGGCACCATTATAATGCCAGTTAACTGCAGAGTAGTATTCCATTGTGTAAATATACCACATCTTCTGTATCCATTCCTCTGTTGAGGGACATCTGGGTTCTTTCCAGCTTCTGGCTATCATAAATAAAGCTGCTATGAACATAGTGGAGCATGTGTCCTTATTGCATGCTGGGGAAGCCTCTGAGTATATGACCAGGAGTGATATAACAGGATCATCTAGGAGTGTAATGCCCAGTTTTCTGAGGAACCACCAGACTGCTTTCCAGAGTGGTTGGCAATCCCACCAGCAGTGGAGGAGTGTTCCTCTTTCTCCACATCCTCGCCAACACCTGCTGTCTCCTGTGTTTTTGATCTTAGCCATTCTGACAGGTGTGAGGTGGAATCTCAGGGTTTACACAATGGAATACTACTCTGCAATTAAAAACAATGAATTCACGAAATTCTTAGGCAAATGGTCAGAACTGGAAAATATCATCCTTAGTGAGGTAACCCAATCACAAAAGAACACACATGGTATGCAGTCACTGATAAGGGGATATTGACCCAGGAACTCGGAATACCCAAGACACAATTCACATATCAATTGATTTCCAAGAAGATGGAAGGAGAGACCCCTGATCCTGGAAAGACTGGATATAGGGGAATACCAGGACAGAGAAGGGAGAGGGGGTTGAATGGGGAACAGGGGGAGGGAAGAGGGCTTATGGGACTTTCGGGGAGGGAGGAACCGGGAAAGGGGAAATCATTTGGAATGTAAATAAAAAAAATAGAAAATAAAAAAAAAGTGAAAACAAAGAAACTTTTTGTAGTCAATAATAATAATAATAATAATAATAATAATAATAATAATAATGCCAGTTAACTATGACTTGGTTTGGGTATAACCTGGTATTCAGGAAGCGGGGAGGAGACTACCAGAGATGGGTTTTAGTGTTACATATTTTCTTTATTGGGGGAAAGTGAATCAGCTCTTCTAGATGATATTCAGTGAAACAAGTGAAATAGCTCTCTTAGACAATATTCTGTAAAGCAGCAGCTCTCTTCATTCTGGAGTAACAAGGGCTACATAAACCTGGGAGAGTAGGTAGGGATTTTCAAAGATGATGTATATTATTGCCTGGGGTTGAGGTACTGGGAATGCTTTATCTGCATGAAGAGGGATCCCAGATGCTTAAACCTGTAATTTGGCCAAGCGGCTACACAATTTCCTCAAGAACAGAGGTTGGGGTCATAGAGCTACATGTCCCTGGGTATGCTGGCAAAGAATAGGGAGGGAGCGAATCTGGCTCCAACTTGTTTCAAGATGAGATTTTTCAGGGTTTGGCTATGCTTGGATGTGATGTGTTGACCTTGCTCTTGTTCCAGGCCATCGCTCTTGTTCCAGACCACTTCCCTAGACACACCCGCTCCACAGCTAGGCATGGCATAATACCTAGAAGAAAACCATTTTTTTATTTTGTGCCTAAATGCACACAATGCTAAACTCATTACTGATGCCAATGCATTTTTCCACTCTCATCCATGAAGCTTTTATTTACAATAAATGATGATTAGGACAGAGATCCACATTGGGTGAAGGTTTCTAAGCCCCAAAGGAAGAATATATTACACTACCCCTCCTCCGAGCTTAGGGATTGTGGGTTAAGATGGAGCAGAAAGAGTTTAAGAACAAGAAGCATGAAAGGCTACAGGCAGACACTGTCTGATGGACTCAGCAGCACAGATATAAATAAGAAGTCAAAGAACTTATGACAGCATGCGCAAAGCCTGTACCAGCTTGGAGCATGCGCAAAGCTTGTACCAGCTTGGAGCCAAATTTTTTTCTAGACACCATGAGGAGTCAGTGTACAGCTTTTACGCAAAACTTTAAGTAAAGACTGAAATGTCAGACCTCCATTTTATAACTTCAATTAGTTATATGACATCTGTTGATAAATCCCATATAATGAAAAATAGAAAATTATACAGTATTATGAGATTGACACCTGGAGAGTTGAACACAAAATTAGGGCATAAATTAACAGTGAATTAAATTATTGTCATATAGAATGTCGTGTTTATAAATGATGGTGATATAGTACAGAAAGAATTAATAAGCAATGTCTTTGAATTATTTCCATAAATGTATTTATGGATCAATTAAACTATAAAAAATATATTAGTAAATCTCGGTAATAATTTGCCTTTATATCATTAGTATGAATATTCATCAATTTTTCTGAAATAAGCAACATCTCAAAATACACAAAACTTTTCAGAAGGCCAGGCATTCTGCTGAGTGGTTTGTAAATAACATGTTATGTGTTTCTAGAGAGAGTTTAAATTTATGATACAATTAATGTTACTATTGGCCCCTAAGAGAAGGAGCTGGCAATGAAGCTCCTCACTGCCACCTGAACCAGACTGACTTCCTTGAAGAAATCTCCTGTCACATGAGGCTGGGATTCTTAAAACCTCAGTGTGGAAAAGAATTTCCAAGTAAGCCAATATAAAGAAAACTTAGATTTTGTTAAGAAAGTGTTTTTACATAGATTTTTAGCATACATGTTAATAGAGAGCAAGGCCTTAAGAAAAAACTATGTATGTCAAAGCCATGAGTCCACCTTCTAAAAAGAGAAGCGAGAGGGTGTTGAATGGGGAAAAGAGGGAGGGAAGGGGGCTTATGGGACTTTCGGGGAGGGAGGAAATGGGAAAGGGGAAATCATTTGGAATATAAATAAAAAAACTTAGAAAATAAGAAAAAGAGAATACCTAATAAAGAAATTGACTTTAAAAAAAATGAAAATAAAAAGTGAGTCTCATTTGTGTGTCTAAACAATAGTCACATATATGATTTTGGTGGATTCTAAGGATACTCTCTTTAAAGGATTTCTAAGAATGTCTTTTGTACTTGTGTTTTTGTAGTAGTTTTTTTTGTTGTTGTTGTTGTTTACACTTTCTTAGATGTAAGGACACAGTGAGGTTCTGTTTCTGAAATGACTGAGAAGGAATAACCGAAGTCACAGCTAAGAAAAATTTCCAGTAGCAATAGTTGAAGGGATCCATTATACTAAGTCACAAGGGAGTTAAGATACATTTTGGCTGCACACAAAGTTTAAACTCTTGAGATTCACAGAAAATTGCAAGTTTGAAGCTGGAAAATAGTTGAGTTAAACCTGAAGGTCATAAATGCCTACGCTTTCATATGGTTCACTGCTATTTTAACACTCCTTGAAAAACTCTGTATAAAAACACAATTTTCTCCATGCAGCCAATTTTCACAACACATTTTGTTTATTGTGCTGAAATTGTTGGCTCTCAGCTGATGGGAACCTTCAAGTGAACCCAGGGGAGAAGCATTTCTTCCTTTTTGCATGTCTTTGCATGTCACTTCGCCTTTTCTTTTTCTCTTGATGCAATAGGATCATTGGTCAAAACTCATTTTTAGAGGCTTCTTAAAGGAAATAATAAAGAACATGGATTTGTCCTAGTTTTCTTCTTCTTGTTGTGATATAGACCATGACGTAAGTCACTGGAATGAGGAGGTTTATTCAGTTTATACATCTGAATCACAGTCTGTTATTGAAGTAAGCCATAGCAGGAACTCAAACAAGACAAGATACTGGAAGCAGAAATTAAAGCAAAGATAATTGAAGGATGCTACTGACTGCTTTGCTCCTCATACTTGATCAGCTCTCTTTCTTATGACTCAAAACCTGCTATCCAGGAGAGGGACCAACAACTACTGGACATTCCCTTCCCAGTCAGCAATCAGGAAAATGCCCCCACAGACATGCAAGCAGGTCAATCTAATGGAGTCATGTTTTCTCAGTTAAAATTTCCTTTTACCATATGGTGAGTTTGATAAAAGATTGACAGGGACAGAGATCTATATGCATGCCCAGGTCATCAGAAAGCAAAACACGTGGAAGGTAAATGGAGAATCTTAATGTCCAAGATCATATGGAAATGAAGTAATGAAGGGACAATCTTTAGTCTTTGGGTTTTTCAGATGAGTTTCTAACAACTGGAGCTTCATCATGTGCTTTGAACAGAAAGTGCTGGAGTATAGAACTTTTTGAGGCATTGTAGAAGTTTAGTCCAACCCTTCCTTTTGGTTAACGGACTCATTTGACTACTTTGGTTTTGAAACTAACTTTATTATCTATGTTAGGTTTCTGAGATGACCTTCAAGAGATAGGTGAGAAAAATTACATTTTTGCTTACCTGTTAAATCAACTTGTAAATGAAATATGAATGTGGTAGGAAACTGAACTTAAATAAATCTTATTTTTTTGAGTGTGTTTAATTCTTTCTGAAGCATAGAAAAACTAATTAGTGTAAGTGACAGATGATGCATCAGTTCAGCCCTCAGAACAAAGCCTTTAATAAGACATCTGGGACAAAAAGCAAATGATACACAACCCTCCTAGTTCTTGACAGGAATAAATCTAATTGTGGACCGTGAGTAGTACTTGTTTGGGCTCATTTTCTTTGAAACTTTTTAAACATATAGATGAGTTATGAATGTATTCAATGATATAATTTAGTTTCTGGGTTTTATTGTTGTTGTTTTAAGATAGGGTTTTCTGTAGCTTAGGGTACTTCTGGTTGTCCTGGAACTTGATTTAGAAACCAGACTGCTCTCCAACTAAGAGATCCACTTGCCTCTGCCTCTGGAATTCCAGGATTAAAGGAACGTACTCAGGAGGCTGAGGCAGGTGGATCACTATAAGTTTAAGAACAGCCTGATCTACAAAGTATGTTCCAGGACAGCCTGGACTATCTAAAGAAACTGTCTCCAAAAAAGAAAGAAAAGCCTCCTTTTTAAAATACTCATCATATATGTAACGGTATTCAGTTAGACAGAAATATGCAAGAAGTTTTCTTTTCCACCACTTTAAAAGTGTACTTTCATGAGATGATTAAAAAAATGTTTTTAACCAAATAGCTTCCTCATATCTTTAGTTTACACACTAATTAAGGCAGATGGTTTGATTTTTGACCTTTTCTGCGATACAGACTCTCCACTGGTTCTACGTTATCTTCTTACAAGAGTGTTTGCGTAATACATAGTTTTATTTATTAATATACAGTTTATTTGATAATACATTATATAGTTACTTGAATTCCCTCAAGATAGAAGGAATAACAGAATATTAAAAGACATCTTTGGAATTCAAAAGCTAGTAATTTTTATCTACTATTTTATATTTTTAAAGATGTAATTGTGTCACAGATGATTGTTTTCATACTTTAAGTATTATGTTTTAAAGAAAATCTGAAAGGTCTTCAAGACATCCAAGATATAGATTAATAGAATATGTCACACCTATTATTTTTTTAGATGTATATCCTTTTTTATTTATTATTATTATTATTAATATTATTTTATTTTCTATATTCTTTATTTACATTCCAAATGATTTCCCCTTTCCCGGTTCTCCCCTCCGCGAAAGTCCCATAAGCCCTCTTCCCTCCCCCTGTTCCCCATTTGCATAAGAATTTCATGAATTCATTGTTTTTAATTGCTGAGTAGTATTTCATTGTGTAAATATACATGGAAAATATCTCTGATAAAATTGAAGAAATATATAGAAAAACATGTTAAGATTGACTATTTCATTTGACTATTTCATGGAAAAATTATACAGATAAAATGGTAGGCATAAAAATATTCCTAAGTTGATTGAAAGTGGAATTATAAACATTTTCTGATAAAATTGAAAATCTACAAGGAAAATATTTCTGATAAAACTCAAGAAATATATAGAAAAACACATTAAAACTATTTCATGAAAAAATTATACAGATAAGATAGTAAGCATAAAGATATTCCTAAATTGATTGAAAGTAGAAGTAAAGACATTTTCTGATAAAACTGAAGATTTACATGGAAAATATCTCTGATAAAATTGAAGAAATTTATACAGATAAATTGGTAGGAATTAAAATATTCCTAAGTTGATTGAAAGTAGAATTGTAAACATTTTCTGATAAAACTGAAGATTTACATGCAAAATATTTCTGATAAAATTGAAAAAAATATATGGAAAAACATTAAAATTGAAGATTATCATGAAAAATTATACAGATAAAATAGTAGGCATAAAAATATTTCTAAGCTAATTGAAAGTGAAATTATAACCATTTTCTGATAAAACTGAAGATTTACCTGGAAAATATCTCTGATAAAATTGAAAAAAAATATATAAAACGCATTAAGATTATTTCATGAAAAAATTATACAGATAAAATGGTTGGCATAAAAATATTCCTATGTTTTTTGAAAGTGGAATTATAAACACTTTCTGATAAAATTGAAGATCAACAAGAAAATTATTCCTGAAAAAAATTCAAGAAATATATAGAGAAACATGTTAAAACTGACTATTACATGGAAAATTATACAGATAAAATGAAAGGTATAAAAATGTTCCTAAGTTGATTGAAAGTAAAATTATAGACATTGTCTGATAAAACTGAATATCCACATGGAAAATACTTCTGACAAAATTGAAGAAAAATACAGAGAAACGTTAAAATTGAAGATTATCATGGACAATTATACCGACAAAATGGTAGGCACAAAAACATTCCTAAATTGATTGACAGTGGAACTACAAACATCCCCCCTCCCCGACGAAACCAAAGATCTACATGAAAAACTCCTCCGACAAAATCGAAGAAATACACAGAAAAAATGTTAAAATTAAAGATTATCATGGAAAATAATACAGTCAATCGTAGACACAAAAAGCATTACTGAAATGGAAGAGGAGTCACAAATATTTTCTGATAAAATCGAAGATCCACATGGAAAACATCTTTGTTAGACTATATTTTTTGTTGAGGAATTGAGTCTATTGACATTATAAGATATTAAGGTATAGTGATTGTTGCTTCCTGTTATTTTTTATGTTCTTTTTATGTTTGTGTGGTTACTTTCTTTTGGGTTTGTTGGAAAAAGATTACTTTCTTGCTTTTTCTAGGGTGTAGTTTCCCTCCTCATGTTGGCGTTTTCCATCTATTATCCTTTGTCGGGCTGGATTTGTGGAAAGATATTGTGTAAATTTGGTTTTATCATGGAATATCTTGGTTTCTCCATCTATGATAATTGAGAGTTTTGCTGGGTATAGTAGTTTGGGCGGGCATTTGTGTTCTCTTAGGGTCTGTATGAGATCTGCCTAGGATCTTCTGGCTTTCATCGTCTCAGGTGAGAATTCTGGTGTAATTCTGATAGTCCTGCCTTTATAGGTTACTTGACCTTTTTCTCTTACTGCTTTTAATATTCTTTCTTTGTTTTGTACATTTAGTGTTTTGATTATTATGTGCTGGGAGGACTTTCTGGTCTGGTCCAGTCTGTTTGGAGTTCTGTAGGCTTCTTGTATGTTCATGGACATCTCTATCTTTAGGTTAGTGAAATTTTCTTCTATAATTTTGTTGAAGATATTTACTAGCCCTTTAAGTTGGAAATCTTCACTCTCTTCTGTACCTATAATCCTTAGGTTTGGTCTTCTCATTGTGTCCTGGATTTCCTGGATGTTTTGGCTCAGGAGCTTTTTGCATTTTGCATTTTCTTTAACTGTTGAGTCAATGTTTTCTATGGTATCTTCAGCCCCTGAGATTCTTTCTTCTCTTTCTTTTATTCTGTTGTTAATGCTTGCATCTATGACTCCTGAATTCTTTCCAAGATTTTCTATCTCCAGAGATGTCTCACTTTGTGATTTCTTTAGTGTTTCTACTTCCATTTTTAGATCCTGGATGGTTTTGTTCAGTTCATTCACTTGTTTTTTTGTGTTCTCCTGTATTTCTTTCAGGGATTTTTGTGTTTCCTCTTTAAGGGCCTTTACCATTTGACCCATGTTCTCCTGTGTTTCTTTACGTCCTTCTTGATGTCCTCTAACAGCATCGTGAGAAGAGACTTTAAATTCAACTCTTGCTTTTCTGGTGTGCTGGGGCATCCAGGACTTGAGGTGGTGGGAGAAGAGGGCTCTGATGTTGCCAAGTAGCCTTGGTTTCTGTTGGTAGGGTTCTTGCGCTTGCCTTTTGCCATCTGGTTATCTCTGGTGTTAGTTGGTTTTGTTGTCTCTGTCTGAAGCTTTCCCCTCCTATGGGCCTGTAAACCTGTGTCTGTACTCCTGGGAGACCAACTCTTTTCTGGCAGGGTCTGTGCACAGAAGGCTGTGTAGCTGTCTGGTTCCCTGCTGCAAATGGCAGCCGGAAGAGAAGACTCCTGTCCGAGCTACTCCACTGATCGTATGCCCAGTGTGCTCCTAGATGTACCCCTCCAGAGAGAAGGTGGAGATCTCATCTCTGAGCTCAGAAGTGAAATCGCTGCTGGGAGATCACTCTCTCCTGGTAGGCTAAGCACAGAAGGCTGTTGAGCTGCCTGGTTCCCTGCTGCAAATGGAGGCTGGAAGGGAAGACTCCTGTCCCAGTTGCTGCACTGATCATATGCCCAGTGTGCTCTTAGCTGTACCGCTCCAGAGAGAAGGTAGATATCTCACCTCCACGCTTAGAGGTGTAATTGCTGCTGGGAGGTCACTATTTCCTGGCAGGCTAAGCACAGAAGACTTTGGAGCTGCCTGGTTCCCTGCTGCAGATGGTGGCTGAAAGGTGTCACACCTATTATTAATTTGTGTATTCTGTGATTACTTTGTGTAAGGAACATCTTTCACATACATGGAAATATAAGTGCAGAAATTTCTTTGGAATTACTCAAGTGTCTGAAAATAATTCCAAGGAAATTCCTTATATTGCCACTAAATCTAGTGTCAAGAATATACAATATACCTTCCACCTAGAGGAAGTTTAAGTATTTCCTATGAGTCTACAAATATTTATAAGCGCTAAAGTTTATGTTAGAGGATCTTAATGTTTACCAGTGTATTCAAGAATTCAAGTGAGAAACAGCCTTAAATATTAAATTTGAGACTCTAGCCACTTATTGTCAATACAATCCTATACGTTAATGAGAACTCCAAAATACTCGGAAAATATTAGAACTGGGACCGATTAATTTCTGTTATTTGACATATCAAAGAAATTCAAACTTAAAAATTTTCTATTTGAAATTATAGATGAACATACATTTAACAAATTTGATGTCAGCTTGGACATATGAGATATTTAGACTGATTCAAGAAATGGGAAGAATGGAAGCAAAGGAGTGAAAAAGAGAAAGATGGAGAAAAGGAAAGGAAAGAAAGAATATACATCCACTTTTACTTCGATCATGGTTCAGTTGAGTAGACTACAGAACCAATGTCTAACAAGAATCCTTTCAGGAGAAGTGACTTTTGAATCTTAATCTAATTTAAAAATAATCAAAAGATGCACGAGGTCTCTTGCATTCAGGTTATGATAGTTAACTTTCTGTTTTCTAGTGTTAACACTATTCCAGATATCGATTGGGTTCCTTCTGAATATTGGCATGTTGGATACCACCTAACTGTCTTCTTATATTACATCCTGCAGGATACCTGCGTTATTAAGAACACCAAAGCAATTCTTTCTAGGCTTTTGTGTGAGCTTCAAATTTCTGGCATATCAATCTTGTTTAAAAATTATTTCCTAGAATGGTTTTACCCACAACCCTCTGTGGTTCATTCTATCCTATGGTTTCCAAGAAATATCCTATGGATCAATACGTGAATTTATCTTTTAGTATAATGCAGATGCATGGACTTGGTGATGAGTTAAGGCACAGAAAGGTTAAATCAATATAATGTGTCTCAATTTCAATTGTCTGATGATTTTGTCGCTCTTAATTTAGCTTTTGTTCCATCCCTATACTTAGTCAATTGTGAGAAATTACAAAGTGCTTATGTGATCAATGGACCATTGCGAACAACCTAAACTCTGAAACTCACCTATGAACTAAGCCTTGGCATATCTCAGCATGTTATCCTCAGTATGCTCAGCCTGCCAATACATTTGAATGAGAAATCTACACAGAGGGATAATGGGGCTGCCTGAATGTGCCACATGCTTGGGACTATGGAAAAGTAGTCTGTGTTTGCTGACTTTGTTTTGGAACAGGATAATGGACTTAAGATCTTTTATTGAGTATTGTATCATGTAATCATCTGAGATAGGCAGTTTTAGTTTCTATATTCAATAAATATCTATGAATGAAATCTATCTAAAGATACATTTCATTTAATAGAATTATTCTTGCAATAAAACTACGAAATGAAACACTCTTGGGGAGGTTGGTGGTATGTGGCTGATTCTCTACAGTTTCATAGCATTAGCTATTCAACAAAACTTGAAGCTCCAATTATCATCCACATTTTATGTTAAATCTTGACACTCAGAATGCCCTGAGAGTCACTAAACAAACAGGGAGTTTTAGTCCAGTATATATGTTTTAAAAACATATGGTTGAAGCCTTATGTAGGAATTATTATTATAACCTTTGTAATTTCTCAACTCCAGTAGTTTAGCATGTAGCTTTGTGCCTGAATGAGAGCAAAGAAAACTGATCTGAATTGAAATAAAATAAACACTATTAGCCTCCTCCATTTCTCTCAAAGTAGGCTTGGGAAATTGAGTATAATGTTATATCTTTGTATGCTGACAATAATAAACTTTTCAGAGTGATGATTTAACTCTTTACATCCTCAAGGGAAGATGACATAATTATAGAATTAAAACATTTAGAAAAACCTTCAGAGGAAATATAAACCTTTCTATGTGGTTCAAAGTAAGTTTTGAAAACAACGATAGCTATGAAATCTTTTGTAGAGGGAACTTGGTTTCCAGAAAACAACTTAAGTAATCAATGCATAGAATGTAGCCTATAGAAATGCAAAACGTGTCAGGACCACTGTGCCAAATTTCCTTCAGAATTTTTTTACATGAAAAAAAAGTGATTATGACAGTAGGCAGATAAGCATTTTGTATTTTTTTGTAAGTTTGGGGGGCATTTGATAGAATAATCAATCAAATTTTAAAAAATTGCATCTGGGCTCACAAAACCACAGTGTGTGATGTGACAATTTCACAGTATGACACAGACATGGAAATCAACGTTTACCCAGGAGATACCCACCTTTTTCTGTTATTGGACAATCATTTTGACATCATTGCACTAGTTGTATAGAGTGATATGTTTTGCACCATCACTAGCCTATAGAGAGATTTCAGTTTGGTCAATCTAGTTACAAAATTTTAAACCCAGTGTTTGCACATAAACCAAAATCCTTTCCAGAGATCAAGATATTTCATCTTTTTAATAATCAAACCCAGTCGGGCAGTGGTGGCACACTTGGGAGGCAGATGAAGGCAGAATTCTGAGTTTGAGGTCAGTATGGTCTATAGAATGAGCTCCAGGACAGTCAGAGCTACAGAGAAACCCTGTCTCAAACAACCAAAAATGAATAAATAAGTAAATAAATAAATAAGAGAGAGAGAGAGAGAGAGAGAGAGAGAGAGAGAGAGAGAGAGAGAGAGAGTAATGATTAAATCCACAGACAAAACCTCAGCAATTATAAAACTGCTTAAAAATTGTGGTTTTGAAGCTATAAGAAGTGTCTGAATTCAGTCTAGATATTCCTGAATTTGTGGACAATTTTTATTCTTTTGAAAAAAAAAAACTCTATTACAACAGAGACATAGGCCCTCAGAAATTTTTCCTTGAGCACATAGGAGCTTACCTTACTGGGAAACTCACCAAAAAGTCTGTTGGTTAATATTATTTAAAGATAAACAGCTGATAAAAATCTCCACGGAAGAACTGTTTTGGGGAGAGACCAGAGAGACTCCTCAAATACAGAAAGAAGGAATCGCTGGATCAATTTGTTCATGGCTATCTTCCTAGGAGGAATTAACCTGACTTATGAGCAGAGTACAGATTTCAGTGGGGATGCATGACATCCACTGCTCGCCACCAGTGTGGCAACTCTCACAATCAAAACTCTCTCACCCAGTCCATATGGATCTGCACTTGAAATAACTGCCAAATTTATGGAAAAATCACTCTGTATTTCATGTGTGCTTTGTGCACCCATAGGAATGAGAATCTGTGATAGCTCAGCAGACTCTAAATTAAATATAGCTTTCATCAATAAATGAACTAAAAGATTCAAGGAAAGTGATAAAAAATGTAAGAAACTTTCTTATAAAAGCTGTACAACAAAATCATGACTTATTGAAAGTGAGAGAAATCATGTGATTAGTTATTCCTGTTTCTGAAATAATCCTTATCTTTTACAGTTAGGAAAGACCTAAGAGAGGCATTTGACGTGGATAAGGAGCTTTTTGAATACAAACTAGAACTGTAGGCTGAAAACATGGGATTAAATTTTAACAACAATAATTCAGCAATAAGTTTATTTTCTTGTCAAGTGGAAATTTAAAAAGACTTCTGAAATTATTAAATGTATTTACAATACATTATATCCTATCATTCCTAGAGCATAAAGGAATTAAAAGTATTTAAAACACAAACATACACATGCAAGCATATCTATCTATCTATATATGTATATGTGTATATATGTATATAAGTTTATATAATAACATTCTCTGTGAGTTTTATCATTTAACTTCAAACAATTTACCCCAGATGTCATTCACTGCATATGTGGCATGTTACCATTATCATTAACAATAGATGCAAGTTACCTTGTTTATACACAACCACTGAAAACAGTTGACAAGGTGTTTCTGAGTACAACAGGTAAATAACTTTGCTGGGGATTCTTAAAAACCATAAATCAGTGTTACAAGAGATACTGCTGTCATTTATTTTTGTTTGTTTTGCTTTTCTTTGATTTTTGTTTCGGTTCTGTTGCTTCATCCCTGTAATCCTTTTTGTTCTGATCTCTATCATTTTTGCTGTTGCTGTTGAAATGTTTGACTGTCTCTGTCTATAACTGTGTTTCAAATCCTAGTTACTGTGTTTTATTTCTCACCAATTTTTACACACAGATTGCTCAATCTCACTTCTTAGAATAGCAATATTTGTGGGATAATCTTACATTTATTCTTGTCGTTTTAAGTTTTGCTCATATGTTTACTGGTATTACAGCACCTGAACAAAGTCAGTACACCATAATTAGAGAATCATGTTGATGTCAATTATTAATAATAAATGTCATTCAGTAATATAGAGTTGATGTTGATTTTTAATTACAGTATATAGGTTATCATTTTTAGACTCTAAGGAGTTCTAAAGTATCTAGCTTTAAATACTTATCACTAAACCTATGTGACAAAGAGGAATAGAAAAAAATCATATATATCCTGATCTGTATGCATGTGATATATCCAGCCATGACCACTCTTATAAGTTTGCTTCTCCAACTTTTCATTTTTTCATTCTTTTTGCACAATTTATAATATCTTATGCAAATTATATATATATATATTCTGTATTTCTAACCTGTTTTCTAACCTTGAATAACTTCTCATTACATAAAAACTGAACAAATATAACCCATAGTTGTACACATGACATGGAAATATAATTGTGTGAATATTTAGACAGATGAAGTAACCTAAAATTTACCTTATCTGATGACGGATTATAAACTTGTGGCATTAAATCTTTTTAGAGCACAAAATGCTCAACTACTACGAAGCATAACATTTCAATTATCCTTGACGATTTTGTATTTAGCTCTTAGTCAGTGCAAAAGACACAATGTAAATCAAGTTCTTTTCCTGTTGGGTAAGTTACCATGGGACAATCATATTATACTACAGTAAATATAGAAGCCTGTGGCATTTTTCAAAATTTTACTTCTATTCTAAGACTATGAGATAAAATATATAACAATTTATATCATTTTAGTCTCCTTTAAATTCAAAGAATTGTCCAAATTTTGTCCAATTGTTCTCTTGGGTGACATGTGATCATCATGAATTTGATGATGTGGGGTGAACTGGTTTTACTGGATGTAAGTCTATGGTTAGTTAATCAAACATAGATTACTCCTTCCAGTTCTTTATGTCTCTGTACCATAAGGTGACATGGTTATTTTTATGGAGAGGAGAAATTATCTTTGTCATGCTGAGGTGATTTCTAACCCTGCCTGTGCTCCTCTCTGTGTTCTCTGCATGTGACTGGACTTCCACCAGAGAAAGCATGGATTGTACCCAGCTTAGGTCTGCCACTCACAGAAAGCATTTTATTGACATCATAATAGTTCTTGCAGGACCTCTTGAGGCTGTTTCATTTAATCTGACTGGTGGTGAAATAACACATATCCACACTTGCGATCAAATTGGCTTTATGCCTTTTCAAAGCTGATATGTCAGGAGAATGACACGCTGCCTGTACGCGAACTGGCTCCTGATGATTTTTCCAGGGCACAGGATTATATCGTATCATAAAATATCCATAGGGTTTGATGACAACGGCATGTTCATCAGTATCAAAACAATCCTTTACTTCCACATTTTAGATAACAGGTAATTGGGTTAAGAGAGAACAGCACTTGGAGAATAAATTACTGAACATCTCGAAGGCTATTAGATGTTTTACACATTTTGCTCTCCTTTGTTGCTTAGTAATCATTTGTAAAGAAAGTTGTAAGCAGATAGATTTTAAAATATTCAATTGCAAAACTATTGTTTTCTGGGAGCTGTTTGTTCTTGCTTCATTTTGTTTTGGTTCTTTCTTTGTTGGCTGTTTCCATATCTATTCTTAGTATGAACAGTGACAATATTTTACTTTGTAATATTCATTGTGGGTCATGATTTTGAGTATAAAAAAACTATACAAAATGATTACTGTTACTTGCCACAGTACTCCAACAATCTTCAATAACACATTAGATAGAGTATACATTATATGTGGTATTAAAAATGAAAAAGTAATTACATTAAAAATAATTCATCCACTCTTAATCATTTTATTTTTGATCTTGGGGAGTTCAGGAAAATGGTAGGTGCGTGCCTTTTTTAATTAATCATTTTATTCATTTATATTTCAAATGATAGCCCTCTTCCCAGTTACCCCTCCAAAATGCTCCCAACATATCCCCCTGTCCCCCTCCTCCTTGCCTCTATGAGGGTGCTCCTCCACTTACTCATCCACTCCCACCTCACCACTCTAACAGCCCCCTTTGCTGGGGCATCAAGCATTCAGGGACCAAGGAACTCCCCTCCCATTGATGTCAGATAAGGCCATCTTCTGATACATATGTATCTGGGGCCATGACTCCCTCCATGTGTACTTTTTGTTTGGTCCTTTAGTCCCTGGGAACTCTGGGTGGTCCAGTTAGTTGATATTGTTCTTCCTATGGGGTTGCAATCCCCTTCAGCTCCTTTAGTCCTTCCCCTCATTCTTGCATAGGGATCCCTGGGCTCAGTCTGATGGTTAGCTGTGAGTATCTGCATCTATATTAGTTAGGTGCTGGTAGAACCTCTCAGGGAACAACCATACCAGGCTCCTGTCAGCAAGTGCTTCTTGGCATCAGCAAGATCACACCTTAAATCTGGTGTGGGATGGTTCCCTAGGTGGGGCAGTCACTTTATGGCATTTCCTTCAGAATTTAGGAACTTGGAACAGGGGTATATCTATAACTTTTCTTGGGAATCAATATTTTAATTCATAACAATGTGTTCAAATACTTAATTCAGATACTTCTCAATGGATTGTAATGTTATATGTTATTTACCATCCTTTACTTGCTATGTAAAGATACATATTCTTTACTACTGAAGAGATGTCTGCAAATGAAAGAGTTTGGACTGTATGAGCAGCATTTGCGAAGTCAGTTAGAGAGAAAGAAGTTTTTGGTTATGGGCAGGTGTTTATGATAGACAAGCCATATAAAACAGTGTAGAAAGTATATTTGCCTCAAAACTGAAAAAATGTAATCTAAACCTCCTACATTTGTTGCTTTGCCAGAAAGATAATATTTTATATTTGTATCTGTGTTCTTTCCATTATTTGAAGATTACTATGCATGGTACCACAGGGAAGTTGCATGATATCTGACAATCAAGAGTTCATGCTAGAATGTCTAATACACAATTTTATACTAAATTTATTTATTAATATACAAATACATAATATATAAAAGTATAAATATATGAAAATAATATGTACAATATGATTATATTATTTATAAATATGATTTAATATAATATTAAATTGATATCTGATATAGAGCAAGAACCCACTAAATATTGGCAATATGAAAAATAATAAGTTAAATTACACTAATGTTTTTCAAGAGAGGAAAACATTTTGTAGATAAAGAAAGTTCAGCATCAGATATTTAATAGTGGAGATAGAAGCCTGTTAACCAGGCATGGGGGATTATGTCAGTGATGTAAATTGTGTGTTCATATTATCTGCAATGCTAGAAGAATAGATACTCAGGGGAAATACAATTTACCTTACAATGCTCTACCCATTTATGATATTGTAATTTCATCTGCATATTAGCCTTTTGGAAATTCCAATATATCTATATGAAATATTCTCTTAATTGATAAAATAATTTTATATACTGATTGAATAACATATTTGATTAATAAAATATAAAGTTTTATAAATTTTACAAATAATATACCCACCATATGCCTTATTAAATAAAATAGTCCTATGAATTTAACTAAAGTCACATATAAAATTAATGATATGGGTAGTAATTTTATATATGTATATATAATAAATGTATATATACAATGTATAGTATAAACAGAAATATGAACTTTAAAATGAGCATGTGTATCTCAGATTTTCAGAAGTGTCAGAAGTACAACTATTTCGAAGTTTTTTCTTTTTTTTACTTTACTGAAACATCCAAAGGTATATGAAATTCAAAGCAAGAAGGATAAAAACAGTTTTTAATGAACTTTGAAATTTGTGTGTCCTTATTAATTATTTTTTACCTGTGATAACCTCTCTTACTAAGTGCTATTCCTGGAATTGTAATGATATCCACTGAGTTATATCAAAAATTTCAAGCATATGGTTGCTTCTTACAGCTGTCCAAGAACACAGCTAAAAAATAAAATGAAATCTTACTTCACCAGAGCTTTTTATTATGATGGTGCCTGCTGCTATATTGCAGAGAGATATTTTTTTTCTGTTGAAAATGTTATTTAAATTTTCAGACAGCTGTGCATCTCTTCATATATCATTCATTTCAAAGCATTTAAAGTCCTGCATCTGAACACTTGATCTGTGAACTGCAATATTTACACAGCCAGAGGGATTAAGAGAGGTGGTCCAGTCCTTCCCAAATATTTTGTTAACATTTTATGCAAACAGCTGTGACCTGAATTTCTTTATGTAGAATGTTTCAGAAACGATTTAGAATTTTATTGCTACCAGAACATGTAGTTAGAGCTCTGAATTTGTTGGTAACAAATCAGAAAACAAATATATTCAACGAGTCTTTGAGGACAATTGAACATGTGTTTTGAAATATCTAGAATGTTTATGATGTAAGCTGTGGCAGAAGTTAGTCTTAAGATCAGTTCACTTAGGATAGGCTTAGATAGCACAGGCTATCCATAGAGAAATTAACATGAAATAAGATTTGTTTTAAACTAGCACTCCCATATTCTACCCAAAGTCACACATTCCTATCACAAATACTACAGATGACGGTTTAGAATATTCATAAGTCCCTTTATCTGGTCAGCTTTTCCTGCTAACATATCCACTTGTGTTTTTCAGTTTAGCACAAAATTTTGTAAGAAGGATCTAAAGGCATCTCCTTCCTAAACTTATCATTGAATGTTTTTACCTTACAGCATGCAGAGAATAAAGTCAATAAGATATTAATTACCATGCCATGGAGAATATATGATTTTGGTCTCACTTGAGCAATTTCTTAAAATTAAATACTGTTGTTTTGTTATTTTTCTTTTTTTATGAAGACATTTTTAAAATTTTGGATGTTATAATTGAATTACAATAAGACATTTCATCAGATTTTTGTTGTTTATTTTGAATTTTGCTTTCCAGTTACACATGCCTGAAAATAAACATTAAAGTGCAAATGCAGGATAAACATTCTCAACCCTTGAGCATGGCTGGTATTTTTTGAAGAATCTTAAATAGTGGTGTGATCAAACACCAAAACTGTTTATATTGTCCCAATTGTTGTTGTCTGCTTGGTATTTTTGAAGAAGTTTAAATCACGGTGTGGCCTAACACGAAGAGACACTTTATACTGTCCCAAGTATTTTTGTCACACATTGTAAATTAATCACTAATTGCCTTTGTGTGATGAGTTGAAATTGGCCTTTTCTTCCTCATCACTGGCTAAGACATCTCACCTCCCACTTTTTAGAGAGGTCGAGACTCAGGCCTCTCGTTGAATTCTAAATGAGGTTTGTCAGTCAAGCGTAGCAGAATCTAATCTCGTCCAAAGAAAAAGAGGAAAACGGACCAGAAAATTATCTGATTTTCCGATTTCATGGCCAAGGTTACCCCGGGAAGTGAAGAAAGTGGCATTTAAAGCCTGTAACTAAGGAAGTATGCCAAACGTAGCCGTAATAACGAATAAACCGTGTGGAAAGAGAGCGTTTTAACAATTTTACAGTTGCTAAGTGTGAAAATTGTAATGTGGTGAAGCTCCAGGAATCCATGGCAGTCGGTTCAAAGAACTGGAACAATGCTCAACTAAGGAAACATTCTCAGCTCCGTAACTCTTAAACACTGATGAAGTCAGTTTCTGCACTGGCGGTGCCGACTCCAGGACACCACGCCCGGGAACAGCTTCATTAGTGAGGTTGTCTGTTTGCTCTGTGTGGAGAATGACAACAGGGTCGCTGAGGACACAGGTAGACACGAGAGAGTGCAGCCAAAAGTGTTCAGCTTGTTCTACATGAGCATCATTTCCACGTTGTTTAGAGTTGTGTCGAAGAAAGGAAAGAAAATTACTTGGACTTGTAAATATCTAATATGGAAATCTGAAAATAAAACCAGGAGGAGGAAACTTCGTTAATAACCCTGAGATATACCTTAATAAAATGAGGCAGCCTACCTCCACTACCATACCCTTTAAAGTTGATACTGATTACTCCTAAAACACTATAAATGTTCATATTAGAGTGTTACTAATGAACTACTTCGTAGTATGTACTAAACATAATAAAATCCATATTTGTATTTGGCATGCACACTCTTCAATTGTTCAGGGAAGTAGGGATAATTCACTGTAAATAATCTCAGAAAACTGAGTGGTGAGATACTATCCTACTTTTCATGAAGTTTAATAAAGATATATAAATCTTGAGTTTTCTTTATACCTTACATTTTTGGCATTGATTCATGCATACACGCTGAAGTATTTGGTTTTTTTGTTGTTCTAGAAATACCCTTTTTATAGAAACCTAACAATTTTCTACAATGTTGCCAGAAAACTCAGAAGTATTTCAATCATTATAATGTACAAAATAGATGCAAAATACATCACCATATTTTGAAGTCTTTGAATGTTTATCGAGAAAACCCATGTTTAGAAAGCAAAATGAATGGAAGTCAACTATTTGGATTTATTTCTTTATTTCACAATCAATGATTTTTATGATTATTATAATAATTATCATTATAAAATGCTTGCTCTCCATTTTATGCTTTGAGGAATAATCCTAAGTGTATATTGTAGATTTCTTGAAAATGTCAACTATTTTAGAATTAAGTCTTTTATGAAATAAAATAGCAATATTTAGAAGAAATCTTTACTAATGTAGAGTGCGCTTTATGGGCATCCAAATAGCAACAGTCACACAAACTTCACGAGATTATCAACATTAACGCAGTCTGAATTAATTTCAACATGACTTAATCTAAGCCAAATGTCCATGTTTATAATGGTTTTTGTTATAGAAAAGGTTTAACATAAATCTTCTTATGTAAAGAACAAAAAGCAATGTTATAACCCTGTTCTAGATTAAGCTTTTATTGATCTCTTTAGTCATAAATAGTTAAAACAGTACTAAATATATTCAGTATATAATATATAATAGTACTAAACTATAATATATAGGTTTCCTTTTTCTTTTATGGAACAGGGTTACAGGTTGTCATACATCTTTTCATATTAAAGATTATTTTTTATAGTAACCCTATTTCCATGGTTTGCCCAGGAGCCACCCTCTACCCTACTGAAAGTCACGGCATCCTGTCATCTCTGTTGGCTCTTATTTCACACAGCACATCTTATCAGTCTTGAGTGAATATTAATTGTAGTTTGGTGGATTTATATTTGGCTTATTTTTAGTACTGGTGAATCTTTTATATTTATTGATTGTTACTTTTTGATATCTTTACCTTGGTGTCTGATGTCAAAATTTTCTCAGATTACTGTGAAAACTTATCTTGAATTCTAAGGATTTTTATGTCTATGGAATCCTATGTTACCAGTGATTTCAGGAGGTCATTGATTTCATGATGATCTTCCAGTATTCACGATTCCTTTTTAAAATTTAGTCGTTAGTCAGCTTTTCCAGACTTTAATGAAATCTGAGTTTTATCTCACTCATCTTCAGACATATTTCAGTTTTGACTTTCTGAAATCACACACACACACACACACACACACACACACACAATTGTGAATAATGTTTTTTTGCCTTTTACCTATCCTCTATCATATCTAGGTTGTGGTACTTCAAGGTAGAGGATATGTAACTCTTTCATTACAGTCAAAAGACAATATTTGTGCAAGGTCCTTATGATCATTTCTCCACATAACCTTGAAACAAAGTCCAGATGACTCTTGTACATTCATGACAGTGATGCAGATTCAAGGACCGCTAGCATTTATAAATCTGCCTGTTTTCCTGAAACATGTTGCCCTGGAGGAATATATATTGAAAGTTATATATGCTTATACATATATAGCTATACATATATCCCCATCTGTCTTCTTTTCTTTCTTTCATGAGAGTCCAAATCCAAGGCAGTGATTACTTATACTTGTAAAAATTTAATCATTTTCCTAACTTTTTTTCTGATATTTTCTGCTGAGAATTAGTAGAGTTTCCAATATTTGCTTTGTCAGTCCTTTTGAGTGTGGCTAGTACTCAGCTACCACATACCACATAACTGACAGACTTCCATCTCTCTGCAGTTTGCATCTCTGTGATGGTAACCTCTTGAATTCCCGTACATTTTGTGTTTCATGACCCTTTTTCTGCATTTGTCATCCATCCCTTTTACTGAATTTTTCTTAATTACTATACCTAGAAATGATTTTCTTATTTATAGTCTGATTCATAAATTCTTTTTTTATACTATGTCAAATTTGTTATAATATTCATAGATAGATTAATTTCCTTGTATTCTGCATTTCTAATTTCCACCAGGAAGTGAGCTAATTTGCTAACTCCATAATAATCAAATAGGAACTTCCAGAACTATCAAAACCATTTTTCTTCTATAGAAGATAACTTAATGGCTTTGCCAGAGTGTTAGCTTTTACAGAATAATAGAAAAATAAAAATTAATAGGTTTTGTGAAGCATTTTAACTGTGGAATATGTCAGGCACACAGGCATGGTGTATTAAGCAACCTTTTGGAAAATAGCTTCCCTGTCTCAGTTGTTCATTTTTACGATCTATTTTCTTTTGTTCTCATAACCAAAGTGATACCAATATAGTCATTCTTGCTCCTTCTTCTTTTCATTTGCCTTTGAACTCCTATAACCTATCTTCTTGATAGATAGGCTACTGCAGATAGGAGAGAAGCCTACTGAGTGTAAAAAGTCAAGTTGAACGCAGAATGCTTTCATCACTGCTCTCTGCTTACGCCTGTGTTTTTTATACACTTCTTAACCAATGCCACACAACCACCTGCACAGATCACTCCTGTTTCCTTTCTTCGCATTGATCCATCACGCCAGACATTTGTGAGAATCTGCTAGTGTATCTTCTATAGCAGTGAACACTATATTTAAGGTTGTAATAACACTTCCAGTCACATGGGGCCTTATGAATAATAATTCTGCTATGAATGAGGTTGACATTGTCAATGAATGAATTATGCATATGAGTTACTTTGTAAATTAAGCTGCAATTTTTTTTTTAGGTCTTCAGTCATTCGAATTAAAAAAAAAATTTCTACCTGTGTGAAGAAAGCATTTCTTTTCATGGCTGATGGGAAAGAACTTTGTTTAAAATATTATTAGGGTACATTGTTGTTGTTTATTTACAACAATTTTTGGATCTTAGAGTTCATATATATTGGAATTTTTCTTAACATTCTGAGAAAATTTCAATAATCTGAGTTCTGGTATTGACCTCAAAATACTGTCATTTAAATGATTTCTAAGAATTAATGGTTATTTATTAAGTTTCTGCACATCAGACTTTAGGATATACTGAACTACAGACAAAATGAAAGCCATCTGTAATTATTATAAATAGATGGCTTAAGCAGATAAAAGTTCAGACAAAAATATTTTCAAGTTGAAGTGAGTTAATATTCCTTTATTGGTAACCTGAACAGATCCTACATCTAGTTAAAACATTTAATATCAAATTATCTTTTTCTGATATTTTATATTAAACAGAAAAATGTCAGTGACATGTCAGATAATAAATGCTTATTAAGACAATATAGTTACAATCCATATGCCTTAAAGTCCCAAATGAGCACTATCACTGTACCTGATGTACAGCATTGGCAAGTTAGTATGCCACCACCACCCCTCTCACTGTGGTATATGTATTCACAGATTTTAAACAAATACAACATATTAAAATATTTACTAAAGTTTATGCCCTTGTGACAGTAGGCACCTGGATCAAATCTCACCCAGATCTCGTTTATTTCCATATTTACCATTTCTACCTTCTGTCTATAAATCAGGATACATGAATTATGGCAGAAAAATGATTTCTTGGAGAGACATGAATATTTGTTTTCTTGACTCTGGATCCATTTTGTGGTGTCATTGATTAAGATAAACTGTGCGTGCATATCTTTAGCCATGTTCTAAAACTGACTCAAATGACTCTTGTGAAACTCTCAACTTGGCACTGATGGCCAATTACCATTGCTGCCAGCAGGATTTCCTTCCAGAACATGCCAGTTGGTTTTAGTGCATGGAATGAATGGCCATAGAACAAGTTCCTGTTGGATTTGACAATAATGATAGCATTTGTGCTATATATATTTTTGCCACTCCCACCCAAGATTGTGCTCCGTTTAAAATATTCTACTTTACCATCATCCTGGTTCTATATGAGGTCCAAAAATCCTATCTCATTTTATTCTGTTCATATGACTTTGTTTTATGTATGTAGTTTTTCTTATGGCTTTTATTTTTTGTGAAATTTCATTAATGAGGACATTTATAGGCATTTCTCTTCAGTCCTTTAGATCAGAATGTGAACAATAACCATTTACTTTTTGTGAATATACCTCAAGTCTAATTTTCATATGTGATTTTTAAAATTTGTTGTGTTAAGATATGCTAAATAAGGAATCAATGCATGACCTCCTTAGCTTCTGTACCAGGACTTACTTGAAAACGAAGATCCCACCTGCTTAAGGGCACCTGATCATTAAGACTTGGATTCAGTGAGACTATTTAAATTTCTTCCAAATTAGAAATGCAGGTAGAAAATAAATTAGAAATATAAGCTGATGAGACTATAATGGGGATCAGCTTTAATTAGAGATTCATAGATGTCTATTTTACATCTCCATGATTACTAGAAGAGAAGAAATTGAGCCTGAATTAAAACTTAGATATTTCATGCTAATATGATACCATGATCAACAACATCCACTGCAGTTTTTTTATTCAGAAAGTCATTTTCAGCCTGGATTGATATTTTGTCTTTGTTTCAACATATTTTACTAAACAAAATCCAAAACAAGGCAAAACAAACAAGCAAACAAACAAACAAAAACCCAAACAAACAACTAACCAACCAAACAAAACAAGGAGTTTTGGATTAGACAGAAGAGTTTCCTGAATGATGTAGAGTTGCTGTCTTGTAGTCTGTATGTAAATTATGCTTTCTTCAAGTCTGGGGCAATCATTCTGCTTCAGCATTTCAAGTATCAGAACTAGAATCATGCACCAGAATGCCTGGATATATATTTGTTCTTATTGTTATTGTTAGAAGTAGGAAAAATGATGATAGGAGAAAATGATAAATGATAGAGGAGATAGAGAATAAGGAGTTCTTATAGTGGGTACTATAGGGAGATCTCTCTCTCACACACAGAGGGAGGGAGAGAGAGAGAGACAGAGAGAGAGAGAGACAGAGAGACAGAGAGAGAGAGAGAGAGAGACAGAGAGAGAGAGAGAGAGAGACAGAGAGAGAGAGAGAGAGAGAGAGAGAGAGAGAGAGAGAGAGAGAGAGAGAGAGAGAGAGAGAGGAGTTCTTAGCTAATGCTTGGTCTTTACTGTTAGTTTCATTCATAGGGTTCAGAAACCATGCCTCATCAACACATATAAAACTGTTTTTTATTAAAACTTAACTGATTAGCAATAATAACACTAGGAACTATACAGGGGCACTTCTATACTGAAAAAAGAAAGAGTATATCTCAGAATTTCCATTTTTCTAATAGAAGTAAATCCCACAGATAAAACTGTTGGATGCTGCATTTAACTGATCACTATGTACTCCTGGAGTAAATTAAAATGTTCATCATGATGACTAAAAGTTATGAATAAAGCCAGTTAATGGATATGGAAAAAATGTTAAGTAGAAATTCTCTATTATAAAATCATTATAATGATCAGATTTAGAGAGTTGAGGTGTGTGTGTGTGTGTGTGTGTGTGTGTGTGTGTGTGTGTGTTTGTGTGTCTGTGTATAGAGACAGAAGAAGAGGAAGAGGACAAAAATTTGGCAAAGTTGTTGAAAATTGCCGAGTCCTGGTGGAGTACTTGGGTATACCTTATAATTTTTTTTGATACTTTCAGACATTCAAAATTAAAAATTATGGCAAGATGGATGATAAGTAATTTTCTATGGAGTCTGGGTCTGCAAACTAAGGATCAATAAATTAGATAGAACCTATACCACATCCCTTATCACAATTGTGTTTAGACCAGAGATGCTTTCAGCTACATTTTAAGTTAATAATATAAATGTTAAAAGGGAGGAATTCATAATGTATGTTTGAGACAAGGAAATAACTATGAAATTTAGAAATGTTCATTTCATACTTATATTCTCTTATGAATGGTCTCAGGCAGGAAACTCAGAATCTGCCTTCTACTCTTGCCACTATTAAGTGATATGTTAATTCTCTCTGGCCATTGATGGAGGCCTGAGAGTAGCAGGATCCCACATGTCATTTCTTTGGTTACAGAGTATTAGCTAGAATTTTTCCCTTGAGGGTTTGAAATGTTTGGTTTCATACAGATTAGACTTCTATCTAATTTTTGTGAAGAAATTGTTCATCAACGAGTCTCAATGAACTAACCTTAAGTTTGAAATTTTCCACAGTAGTCAATAACAGCAACAGTATAGAAAGTGTTTTTAACTTATTGTTTCAGCTTATTTTACTGACTTACAGCCCACTCTCTTGGTGACTCTTCCCAGGTCTTCTGCATTCGAGTGACCATTGATGAGACTCTATCAACTTGCATTGATTAACCAATGAGATAGCAATATATACTTCCAAATTATTTTTGTTCATCTATGTCTATCCAACTTGAAAGGCATTCTGCATCCAAACCAGCACTTGACTGGGATCCTGATATAAAATTCCATCATTCCCACTATCTAGCCTCCATTGTCTCCTCTGATTCTAGTGCCCAGAAGAGCACGTGGATGAAGATGGCAATGCAAAAGTCAGGCAATGTTAGTGTTAAGGCTAACAAAGTAACAAGGACCTTTGGGAACTGGATTCAGAAGACTTGGCCCAGAAACAGAGTAAGGGTGCCATAGACACTAAGTCAGTCAGAACTCTAAACAGACAACCAAAGAACAGCCGGGATAGCTAACACACAGATCCAGTTTTACTAGTCTAACCTCATGCCCTAAAGAGGCTTTGTTTATGTCTACAAAAGGCTTCTTGTTTCCATTTTCAGAAGCATGCAGAATAGTGTTCTTGACTTTGATCACTGGGACCCACATGGTAGAAGAAAACTGACTCCTGCAAGTTGTCCACTGACCTCCACATGTGCACACACCATAATACATGCACATGTACAGACAAGCATGTGCACACACAAGCCTCCAGACAAATAAGGACATGGAATACAAGTCCTTTACAAAGACCATATTTTCCAGACTTCCAGATATATGTTTTGCAATTTAAAATAAGGCACACTGACATGTTTTAGCATAGGGCTTCATATACATTTGTGGGTCAAATAAATAAAACAAATACTTTTAAAAATTAACTGATTGGGAGTAGAGATTTGAGAGACAGGAATCATAAACCCTTAAAGGGAATGTTTGAGAAAAAGAATATAAAGAAATCAGTTCAAAGGGGGACTGGTTTCACAGCACCAAGTCCAGTACCAGCTGGTCCTCTAAGAATCTGGAGAACTAAGCCAGATGCTAAATAAATTCTATCACATTTAATCATTGTGTTATTGGTAGTGTAATAGAAAACCACAATCTCAAATATCCACCAGTATCTTTAAAATGTTTCACTCCTTCACTATAAAAATAATTAACATTCTGTTATACTTTATGTATTTTTTTCTAATTTTTGAGATTGTCAACAGAGCAATTGTACTTTAAATACTAATGGAAAAGACATACTTTTGGAAATTAATTTAAGGAATAATAAACATCTCGCAGGAGGAAGGTCCTGATTCACTACTGAATTATAATATAGCATCGCCAGAGTCAAAGCCAAGCTGCTGTTAGAGACCCAGATCACTGTGCATGTAGAACATGCTGCCAGAGAACTCAACTCTTCAAAATCAAGTTTTTCTGTGATCTTTTTTCTTGCACTGGAAAAAATTACTTTTCTAATTGTTCTTCTGTCTTTAAGTATCCTCCGGTTGAAATCTGGTTCATTTATGACACTCAGGAGAAGATATTGTACATTGTTGGGATTCGTTTCAGGAGGGTTGATTTCATGTGTGCAACTGACTTTATTAACAGCTTTTCACTCTCAGTTTTATATGCTTGTAGAGGACTCATCATACATAATTGTCTATTTTTTGAAAAATTTAATACAAAATATGCCTCAGAATAGAATAGCCTTTGTCTATCACCTATTCAGGAAGTAAAATAGTAGGCATGCAAAAGTTTTATAAATTGAGTTTCAATTCTTCTAAGTTTTTATATAGCTTAAAATGTTAAAAAAAAGGTAATATTTCTAACAGGATTCATACTGACAGAAATAACAATGAAATAAGACTCTAGTATTAGCAGAGTTATTCAGGTTTTAAAAACAATTTAAAATTTAAGCTGAGATATAAAGAAATATAAGTATTTATAATATCCCTTCTGGAGTTTTGTTATTCATTCCTGTGCGAAAGCTGTATTATCCTTATTTAGCAGGTATGTGATACGAGGAGAGAGACAACTGCTTTGTCAACGTCTCAACGGCTAGTATGCTGAACAACTTAATTTGTGTTCAGGCCAGCTGTTTCCTAATTTTTATTTGTAACGATAACACGAAACTACTGCCATATTACTTGTGATTTAGAAGATACGTCTGTCTCTATAACAAAAATCAGTAGATACAGGAAGAAGGCAATGTGTAAGGGAAAGTACAGGATGCCTGGACAGGCTTCACTTTATGACATCATGAATAGACCCTTATGGGAGCTGTGCCTCTCCAGTCACCAATCTAAGGTATAAAGAAACCACTGTATTCCTCCACAATCTTTTTGTCAGATACAAGAAAGTGGAAGAAACACAGCCTTTCACCTCATGTTTAGCATCTTTATGGCGATAGTAGAAATTTTACATATAGTTCCTTTCATATCTGATCTACCTAAATATGGTGCTTTTACACACCTGCCTTAGAGATGTGCTGAAAAATGTTATATATACTCGAATCCCTGTGTGTGTATGTAGATAAAACAGGGACTCTATTAAGAATGAAAGGAATGAAGAATTTGGGCTAGGAATACTGGTCAGGAGAAGGGTGCTTATTTAGATTCTCAGTTTGATCCTTTGCAATTAAAAAAAAAAAGTTCATTTGTCTGCCTTGGTTTCGGCTTCACTTGATCAAAAGGTACATTTTTATTGACTAAGAACAAGCCAGTAAATTAGAATTCCTGTTAACCTAATTTCAAAACCAAATTAATACGGTAAAAAGGAGGTGGAGGACGATTAGAATCTGTCTCTTTTATTGCTTCCATATCTAGGGCTATGAATAGTATTAAACGGGAGAGTGAGGGTAGCGTGGCTATTTAGTACGTGCGTATTTGTGATCATAGGCGTTAGATGACAAACTCAATCTTTTACTAATGAGTTTCTAGAACAGAAATTGGGCCTCATTTCCTGAAGTTGGATATTGCTAGAGCGGAGTTCTTCTACTGGTATGTGAATTTCCTGTTTCCTGTTTTTTTTTGTTTTTTTGTTTTTTGTTTTTTGTTTTTTTTTTGTTGTTGTTGTTGTTGATTTTGGTTCAGTATTTTTGAGACAGGGTTTTGCTTCCCTGTGTCTGCCCCTCCCTTGGCGTAACTGAACTGGAGGGAAGAGGGTTTAGCAACTTAAGGTGGTTGCAGTGGAAAATGTCAGTAGGCAATGAGTGCATGGGCAATAAACAGAACAGAGAACAGCTTCAGAAACTGGTTCATTTACTGCGGGAGATGGCGGGGGGCGGGAGGTGCATATGCTCCTGTGGAGGTTGCCTGGGTCGAAGGGGCAAGGTCTTTGTGGCTGTGCACCATTGGCCAGGGCAGGTGTATTGGAAGATACTTCATCTGCATACTGTGGGACTGGGGGGTCCAGGGGGAAAAACTTAGAATGTCATACAAGAAGCGAAACCTAATAACACTCAGGGTAGTAAACTGTTACTAGGGTTGCTGGTGGGGGAACTGGCTTTATGGTGCCAAGTTGGGAGGGGGGGCTATCCAACTCCTGTCTTCCTCATGTTTGAGGTATCAAAGGTTGGAGGTACCTCCACCCTTCCTCCATAACCCTGGGTCATTAAGGTTCCACAGGATTTCTCAGTATAGCTTTGAGGGTCCTGGAAAAAGACTATAGACCAGGATAGCCTCAAACTCACAGAGATCTGCCTGCTTCCTCCTTCCCAATGTTTGGTTTAAAGATATGTGCCACCAACATCTGAAAATATGTATATTTCTTGAGGTGTGCAGTTGGACATAAGTTTTTATATCTTAGTAATATAGTTAAGTTACATGGTAGCACTCTGGACTTTCTATTCGGTTCATTCATTCTTCTATTAATTTTTGTTTTGTTAGGAAAAGAAATGGTGAGTTGTTCAATAATAGCTAAAGTCAGAGTTTCTCAGCAAACATGGTATTATTCTTTTGGAATGTCATGTTGTTTTGTTAAGGTAAAACTAAACCAAACCAAACCAAAAACAAGAGCAGGCTCAGAGGTTGGGGACACTGACTGCCCTTCCAGAGGTCCTGAGATCAATTCCCAGCCACCACATGGTGGCTCGTAACCATCTATAATGAGATCTGGTGCTCTCTTCTGGTGTGCAGGCATACATTCAGGCAGAACATTGTATACATAATAAATAAATCATATATATATATATGTATACATACACATACACATATATATGTATAAAACGTTATCTTAATCATCATTTTTAGCTTAATCATCATTTTCACATACAGATCAGATATGTATGTACATCATGATAAAGAAAGTCTATCAGTTTGGAAGTGGGGTGGGGATTGAGAGTTCAAGGAAGGTGGACTAGGATCAGCTGAAGGAAGAGGGCAGGGGAGAGTAGTGTGATTCTATTTCCGTGATAACATTTTAAAATTAGGCGTGAGTATCTGTTTGTGAAGATGGCATGGTTGCATGGGACAGTCTGGTCTTTAGATTCAGGGAGGAAATGTGTTACTTACATCATTATTTTCATTTTTCTTATGTGTGTAATTGTAGGTATAGAACAGTAAGGGGGAAACATTTTAAAATATGAGTTCTCCAAGGCTAGCATACATATACAGCAGACCAGCAGTGTGTACAACAACCGTTACTTCATATATGAGGTTTTATGCTTTTTTTTTCTCTTTTTCTGATTTTCTTTACGCATGAGCTCCATTTGAATAGTCATAAATTTCCCCATTTAGTGAACAGAGAGAAATGAAATATTAATAATTTAAACAATTTAGCTGATCTTAGAATTACAAATGCAGAAGCCCTCAGACACTTAGCATTTCAAAATTATTCCAAACTGAACCTAAAATGATCATGGTGACTTAACAGTAAATACACAGGGAAGCCAATATTTCATATTCTTCAGTTAGAAAATAGTTTCAAACTTAGAGAAAATTGAGACTTTATGAGGATTATGGGCCTGAGACTGTTTTACACGTATTTATTGGGACATTTTGCTCAATTCTGAATTATTCTTTCAGGCAGCTAAGATTTCTTCTTCAGATACAATTATCTGTGAAAGAAACTAGAGCTATAATAACAACGTGTAATTTAATTTTGCTATCTGAAAAATTTCACTATTTATTTATTTATTTATTTGGACATTTAATTTTAGTAACTATCTCACTAACAACATAGTGATATAGTAACTGCAAGAACCCATAGTTCCCTAGATGTTCCCTGACTTTAAGTCCATAATGCTCCAATTTGATTTGAAGATGTGCTAAGTTGAGTTACATGGAAAGTAATGGAAAAATAAGTGTCCCACATTCCATTTTCTTAAAACTGAAAGCAAATTTTGGCTCAGTATCTTTCTTTCTTTCTACCACAGGGAAAAATACAGATATTCAGTTTCTCTTAGGAAAAATATGTTCTAATTTTTAGATCCCAGGTGTTTTGTAGAAAATTTGTCCCTTTAAGTCATAGTTTGACCCAATTAAAAATGAGAATGATTAATTCACCTCCCTTAAAAAGGATTTGAAATTGGGTTGTGGTCACGGTAACACCCTTATAAGGTGTGCACATATTATGTGTGCCACATTAAATTGGATATGTAAGACCAGAAAACAAATGTCATTAGTTACCTTTTTTACTTCCATTTGAGTACCTTGCATAATTTTGATCCTGAGATAATAACATAAAATATTGTCATTATTTCCTTGAAAACTATGATATATAGACCTACAATTTTATGTTTCATATTTTCGTTGGTTCATTTTGAAGGATTATAACTGTATGCCTTTTAGATGGCTAGAATTGCTGAGTAACTGGAAGTTCATACATTTTAAGGTGTTTTTTGGGATTGATACAAATACTATTATTTTAGTAAAATCTTTTAAAAATCTTTAAAAATCATTTAGAATGTAAGGGCTTAAAAAGTTTTGTGAATTTTTTTCTCAAATACTATAGTACACTTTGAATTAATATTTGAGAGTGTATAAAATAATTAAATTTTATGTAGCAAAATCAAGGAAATTTAAATTTAAACTTTATAATATCTTTCTGAGCAAGTTTAATACCCATACAAATAATATTAATTAGAATTATTCAATTAGATGGTATCCCCATGATATTGTTTCCCCTTCCCATATCTACCCTATGGTTTTGAATCTTCAGGACCCAAATACTGTACCCTTATATAAAGCGTATATTTGTATAATATGACATTATTATTTAAGATATTATTATATATTTAATGTTAAACAATAACAGTATAATATTATTGTACTAAGTTTAATGAATTAATTTATCATGATGTACAGCAAATAAATAGAATTTCCGTGGAGTTTTTTTTTTAACAAACAGATACTATTTATTTATCTTAAAATGGATGGTACATACATATTTCTTAACCTAATTACATGCAATAAAATATTTTTTGTGATGCCAGTTCGTTTTTTTCCTTTTCTTTTTTTTTTCTATTTTCTTTATTTACATTTCTAATGTTTTTCACTTTCCATGTCTCCCATTCGGAATCCCCCTATCCCATCCCTCCTCCCTCTGCCTCTATGAGGGTGCTCCCCCTCCCACCCAATTCTGTCCTCTCGCCCTGGCATTCCGCTACACTGGGGCATCTGACACCCTTAGGCCCAAGGGCCTATCCTTCCACTTATGTCCACTAAGTCCATCTGTCACATATGTGGCCAGCGCCACAGGTCGCTCCGTATGTATTCTTTGGTTGGTGGTCCAGTCTCCAGGAGTTCTGGGGGTTTGACCTTTTGACACCCTTGTCCTCGCCATGGGGCTGCAAACTCCCTCAGCTCCTTCAGTCCTTCCTTCAACTCCTCCATTAAGGATCCCTGAGCTCAGTCCAATGCTTGGCTGCGAGCATCTGGCTATGTATTTGTCAAACTCTGGCAGAGCCTCTCAGGAGACAGCCATATCAGGCTTCCATCAGCAAGCACTTCCTGGCATCCACAATAACTTCTGGGTTTGGTGGCTGTATATGGGATGAATTCCCAGGTGGGGAAGTCTCTGGATGGCCTTTCCTTCAGTCTCTGCTCCATATTTTGTCTCTGTATTTTCTCCTGTGTGTATTTTGTTCCTCCTTCTAAAATCACTGATGCACACACACTTTGGTCTTCCTTCTTCTTAGTCTTCATATGATCTGTGAATTCTTTTTGGGTGTTCCGAACTTTTGGACTATTATCCACTTATCAGTGAGTACATACCGTGTTTGTTCCTTTGTGATTGAGTGACCTCACTCAGGATGACATTCTTAAGTTCCCTCCATTTGCCTATGTATTTCATGAAGTCGTTGTTTTTAATAGCTGAGTAGTATTCCACTGTGTAAATGTACTACATTTTCTGTATCCATTCCTCTGTGGAGGGACATCTGTGTTCTTTCCAGATTCTGGAAAAGAAGCCTTATAAATAAGGCTGCTATGAACATAGTGGAGTATTTGTCCTTATTACATGTTGGAGTATCTTCTGGGTATATGCCCAGGAGTGGTATAGCTGGGTCCACAGGTAGTACAATGTCTAATTTTCTGAGGAATCACCAGAGTGTTTGCACTAGTTTGCAATCCCACCAGCAATGGAGGAGTGTTCTTCTTTCTCCACATCCTTGCCAGCATATGCTGTCATCTGAGCTTTTGATCTTAGCCATTCTGAATGTTGTGAGGTGGAATCTCAAGGTTGTTTTGATTAGCATTTCTGTGATGACTAAGATTGCTGAACATTTCTTTAGGCGTCAGCCCTTCAAATTTCCTCAGCTGAGAATTCTGTGTTTAGCTCTGTTCCCCATTTTTAATAGGGTTATTTGGTTCTCTGGAGTCTAACTTCTTGAGTTCTTTGTATATGTTGGATATTAGCCCTCTGTCGGATGTAGGATTGGTAAAGATCTTTTCCCAATCTGCTGGCTGCCGTTTTGTCCCATTGGCAGTATCTTTTGCCTTACAGAAGCTTTGCAATTTTATGAGGTTCCATTTGTCAATTCTTGATCATAGATCAGAAGTCATTGGTGTTCTGTTTTATTCAAGGATGTAAAGTCCCTAATGTCTTTAGCAGTGGGAAAACCACCTTCCTCAATGCTAGTTTTCATGTTTTCTTTTGCTTTGTCTTCAAACACATTTGACAACTTGCTGCTTCATAGTTCTGTGTTCTCTCGTTCTGCAGTTTCTCCTTCTGTCCCTTACCACATCCACTGGGGATATTTTTATAAAGAAATGTGTATCACACCAAGATATGTAAGATTATAATGGTCTCATTAGCAATTAATTGATATTAATAGGTTATGAGAAGGCTTCATGGTGAAAAACATAAAATAAAAATGTATGATTGTTATTTCCTATGTAGGGATTTGTGTTTCATGGCATAATTTGTCATGAGAATAAGGGCTGTATACACAGCAAAGACAATCCTTGTCAGAATTTCAGAAATTATAAAAATATATCACAACCAATCATCATTGATTTATCCTGGGTGTCTATTTATACTAAAACATAAGAATGAACCAGAAATGAATTTCTTTTCAACAATTTAGAATTTATATTAGTGCTGCTTAAAATGGCAACCTTCTCTGAAACCATATATTAAATATATTTGATTTTATTTGATTTGGTGTTTATCTCAACTCCAATAAGCACAACTCAAATATACCCACAGTGCTCACAAGCAGAAGCATACAGAGTTTTTGAACTTTCAGGGTGCCATTCAAATGTTTGATTTATCTAAGACTGTATTTTATACCTTTGTAGACTATAACCACATAATATATATGCATTTGATATCATTGGTACACATCCTATCTAAACGAGTCCCAGAATCTGTATTATTATTTTATGGTATAAGAACAATTGAAAGTGTCTAGACAGGTTGAATTGTTATTTTATTTTTAAAGTTGGAAATATCTCAGAAGTTTCAGATTCAATAAAGAAAGATCCATTGGGCATTAAATAAATATTTTTCTTACATATTTTTATCCTTTCCTTTTCCCTCTCCCCTCCTCTATTCTTTCTTTTTCCCTTTGTTCATTCATTCCTTTGTTCCTTCCTTCTTTCCTTCTGTCTTTCCTACTAATAGATGATCAATCCAATGGACTTGTCCATGACATGCAAACATTCTCCTAACCTGTATTCTATCCTCTTTCCTTTTATAATTATTTCACAAACTTCAAGAATGGACATGGTATTTATTTATTATTGATCATTTACCCTGCTTTTTGAAAATAATTACCTAAATATTCATTAACATAAAAATAAGAAAACATCATTTTTTTTCTTTAAACACAATTTCTCTCCCAAAATAAAAAGTTCAACTTTTTCTCAGTATAACATTTTACTAAAAATTTCTTTTTTTTTGAAAAATGAAATAGAAACCTTTTATGATAGAATTGAAGATTTACATGGAAAATATTTCTGATAAATTGTAGAAAAATGTAAAAAACCATGTTAAAATTGAAGATAATCACAGAAAAATTTATATAAATATAATAATGGTAAGCATAAAAGTATTCCTAAGTTGATTGAAAGTGGAATTATAAACATTTTCTGATAAACTTGAAGATTTACATGGAAAATATTTCTGATAAAATTGAAGAAATATATAGAAAAACATGTTAAAATTGAAGATAATCATAGAAATTATTCGGATAAATGATAGGCATAAAAATGATTCTAAACTGATTGAACGTGGAATTATAAACATTTTCAGGTAAAATTGAAGATTTACATGGAAAATATTTCTGATAAAATTCAAGAAATATATAGACAAACACATTAAAATTGACTATTTCATGGAAAATTATACAGATAAAATGGTAGATATAAAAAAACTTTCTAAATTAATTGAAGGTGAAATTAAAAGCATTTTGTGATAATGTCAGAGATTTACATTGAAAACATTTCTGATAAAATAGAAGAAATATATAGAAAAACATTAAAATTGAAGATTATCATGAAAAATAATGCAGATAAAACGGTAGACATAAAAAACATTGCTAAATTAATTGAAAGAGGAATTACAAACATTTTCTGATAAAATTGAAGATTTACATGAAAAATATTTGTTCCCGCCTCCATTTGGACCAGGGAGCCAGGCAGCTCCACTGCCTTCTGTGCGGCCCGCCAGGAGAGAGTGCAGGAGCACTTTGACTTTTGAGCTTGCAGGTGAGATCTCCACCTCTTCTCTGGAGGGGAACAGCTAGGAGCACACAGGGCATAAGATCAGTGGAGCAGCTGGGACAGAAGTCTCCAGGCTGCCATTTACACCAGGGAGCCAGGCAGTACACAGATCCTGACAGAAGAGAGTTGGTCTCCCAGGAGTAGACACAGGTTTACAGGCCCACAGGAAGAACAAGCTCCAGCCAGAGACAAAAAGACCAACTAGCAACAGAGATAACCAGATGGCAAAAGACAAGTGCAAGAACCCTACCAACAGAAACCAAGGCCACTTGACAACGTTAGAACACAGTTCTCCCACCACAGCAAGTCCAGGATACCCCAACACACCGGAAAAGCAAGAGTTGGATTTAAAATTGTATCTCATGGTGCTGATAGAGGGCTTCAAGAAAGACTTAAATAACTCTCTTAAAGAAATACAGGAACATCAGTCAACAGGTAAAAGCCCTTAAAGAGGAAACACAAAAATCCCTTAAAAATTTCATTGAGACTTTCATACACGCTTTTAATGCATTTGATAAAATTTGCCACAATTCCTTTCCTTCCTACTCTTCTACCCTTAATATTTCAACTTCATGTATCTTTTTGTTTTTAAACTGCTGCATGTATATAGGTCCATATACTAAAGCATGGGTCCCCAGCCCTGGCGGAAACTTACTCTTCCTCCCCCCATTACCTATCAGTATATACTCAGATGTAACTGGCTTGTTGTTATACAGGTCATAACTATCATTAGTTCTTTATATGCCACAGCCCTGTCATGTACAGCAAACAGTATTTCACAGCAGACATCTCTCAATTTTGGTTCTTACAATCTTTCCAACCCCTTTTCCACATTGATGTCTGAGTCTGAGAGCAGGAAGTGTCATAGAGATATCCCAGTAATAGCTGAGTATCCCACAGTTTCTTATTCATTGCATATTTGCCTGTATTGCCTGGGTCTCTGTATTAATCAATATCTACAATGGGAGGCATTAATTTTAATTCTTCAAAAAAGCAAATAGTAACAACAAGAAAGCTGTTCTGCTCTAGATGAGTCCAAGATCACCACAACACACACTACATTTCAGCCATCGTGGGAAAGAATGGCAAGCCAAAAGTGGCACTTCTTCCTTCAAATAATACGATCTTTCTTGGGAAAGTTCCTAGATGCCATGCACTGCTTCCACTCAAGTGGAATTCTCTCACAAAAGGGCGAATTCTCTCTTTTTTGATTCCAAAAGCAGAACAGAAACAGATGCCTTAGAGGTGGGCACATCATCACACTAATTATGCAAATTATATTTCTAAAAGGAAAAAGGAATATGCAGAATGCGTAAGGAGCCAGAAGTATTCATATCGGTATGTCAGTTCATATTTTAATGCATTTTAAGTGTTTTATTTGTGTATATTCGTTTGGAGGCTTTTGATATTTAGAACTTGTTCAACTGTGACAAAATATTGAATTAGAAAATATTGCTTTCTCCTGGCAATCTTTGCTCTCCTTGTAAATATCTTTCTGACTATGATGAAAAGAGACTGCTTATTTCTTGGATAATATTTAGTCCATTGCCTATCACTATATTTTTTTCTTTATTGAATTCCAAATAAGTGCATTGTCGTAATATAAGGGTTATTTATTATACCCATCCTGTGATCTACTGTTTGAATATCCTCAACAGAAATGTCTTATACTTTAAGATTAACAATAAAAATATACTATCAGCATGTATGTAGCTACAATATGAACCAGGGCAATTTTATGAGTATTGATATAGAAAGACCAGGTGTAAGTGTCCTTAGAATTTTTCTGTCACACAGGTGTGGTGGCATATGCCTTTAATTCCAGAACTCAGGAGGCAGAAGCAGGTGATCTCTGTGAGTTGGAGTCCAGCTTGCTTTACATAATGAGTTCCAGCATACCTAATGCTGCATTGTGAGACCCTGTCTCACAAGCAGACTGGAAGAAGAAGAAAGGAAGAAGGAGAAGAAGAAGAAGAAGAAGAAGAAGAAGAAGAAGAAGAAGAAGAAGAAGAAGAAGAAGAAGAAGAAGAAGAAGAAAAAGAAAAAGAAGAAGAAGAAGAAGAGAAGAAGAAGAAGAAGAAGAAGAAGAAGAAGAAGAAGAGGAGGAGGAGGAGGAAGAAGAGGAGGAGGAGGGGAGGAGGAAGAGGAAGAGGAGGAGGAAGTATGAGAGGAGGGAGACTGAGGTGAGGAAGGGAAGGAAATGAGATGAAGAATCATTTTTCTTAATTAATTTTCTTCGTGAAAATTTGAGCAATCAATTTTGCTATACAGTTGAACAGTACATATGGATACTTATACAATCTTAAATGCACATAAATTTAAGCACATAAAAAAGGGTATATAATTATAAATGTCCTTATTTATGGCCTTTATAAGATATAAGTAATTTATTAATATTAATATCAGTAAATTAGTTTTATTTGCATGTAATAGAAACCTGAGGCTGAAAAAAGTATGCTTTAATAAGTCATAACAAATACTGAATTACTACTAGGTGGTTAGAAAGGTTTTATTTTTATAAATATCTCTTAAATACCTATGAACTGTGAGATAAGTTTAATTTGTAAAACACAATCTCTATTTTTAACAGATACACACATTCAATCCAATAAAAAGTTTAAAGTTGTGACATAATTTAATGGAAAACAATTTTTGAATATTTCTAAAGCTCAGAAATCACATTTATGTTACCCTGAATGTTTTCCTAAAGGCATCAGTTCCCTAGCTGCTTATCACAGACATTGTTGGAATCAGTTTAAGGTTAATTGTAATTGCTCACAGTCTCCTGGACAGTGCTGTAATCTGAAGTAGAGTCCCTCTGCTGTGTCCCCTCGACAGTATATTATTTCTAGGTATTAATGCCAGGGTGCTCCTTAAATTGACTGTGGCACTAGAGAGGAAGTGATTTACGTGCTCGATTTAGTGCTCTCCTCTAGCTGTCTGCTTCAGGCCACTTTCCCAGGAATAGCAGAATGTGAACAGAATTAAAATCCAAATGTAACCACAGATGGAAAGAATAACATGAAAGAGCTTAATGAAAGAAATTCCTGCCCTGCATATTTGTTGACAGGTGTGTTTTATTCAAATGTCTGCATACCCAGGAACATTTAGTTCACTATTGGGAGTTCCTGAATTAAACGCTAAAAGATAAATTTTACTGAATGAATATGAGTATACACTGAATCCTCTGAAGATGTTTTTAAACAGTACAGAAACTAAACATTTTTTTGTCCTCTGAAGATTAAGAAAAGATCGAGGAAAGGTCACTTAACCATAGTTTTACACTTACACAAAATAACATCAGTAGAACTATTAGACTCTTCAAAAGACAAAGAAATGTAATCTTTACAAATAGTAACAATTTTAAAGTCATGTATTGATTTTTTATGACTTAGGACTATTAACGTAAGACATCTAATGTTTTATCCATGTATATGATTTAACCCAGTCCTCTTCATTTTAATTATATTTAGAAACACTGAAAAACAGCTTCCTGTCTCTCCTCATGCAAGAAATGACTGGGGGCAGGGGAGATGGCTCAGTGCTTAAGAGCACTTACTGCTATTGTAGAGGACTCTGTTCATGTCTTAGAACTCCCATGGAAATTCAGAAGCATATGTAACTTTCCAAGGGATTTGATAGCATTTCTAATGTCTGTAGATTCTTGAATACATGTGGTACACATAAATACATGTAGATGTGTATCTGTGTTTGTGTGTGTGTGTGTGTGTGTGTGTGTTTGTGTGCAGGTGCCTGTGCGTGGATGCATGTGCGCATACACACACACACACACACACACACAATACATATATGAAATAAAATAAATATTTTTAGCAAAAAGATATACTTAAGAAACATTTTGCAGCTTCTGATATTTTGGTTATACAGTTTACACACGTGAAGTTCATACCTTAAGTGTCCACCAATATAAGATGAAAATACTATGCTCATGGTCATTCATTTCATTGATTATTCAAATGTATAGATGCCTAGAACTTTAATTCCTGTTGTACTTTCATTTTTGATATTTAACACTCTATTTTTATACAATGCCATCACATTTATTGATTGAAAATAGAGATCTAATTTAGGAAAAAATTATTTACATATTTTTGTCATGACTCTTTCATTTAAAAATTTGACCTAAGACTTCTAATCTTTTCACCAGTCCTAACTTCTCTAAAGTTAAAAATGTTCCCAAAGTTTGCCTGTTTCTATTTAATGCACTTACTCTGTGTGCAGATATGGTTGTGTGTGTGATTCTCTACTAGACCATATCATGTTGATACACTCATTCTATAAAATGTAGTCAGTGAATATTTCATGAATAATTTTACACCTTCTGTCTGTTAACACTATTATAATGCTTTTGAAATATATCAATTTATTAATTCCCTTATAGTATAATATTCTACTCTTTTGCTTTTGAGATATTTGATTTTGCAAGTCACAACACAGAGAAATGATAAGCATTCTGTTATATGTGTCTTGACAGATATATTACTGCGATCCTAGAAAATGCATATTTAATGTAATATATATATTACTGTCAAACCCTCTCCAAGGTTTGTGTGTGTGTCTTTAGCATCTGGTAACTCTTCATCAACTTTGAGAAATTGTATTATTTAAGATATATTTTTCATCTTTTATATTCAAAAAGTAGCTAAATTTTGTATTTTCCCAGTTAAAGGTAATAATTGCCATCAGTTGGATACTTCAAATCTTCCATTTTCTTTGATATTTCTACTAATTTGAAAGTTTACCAGTTTTAAAAATGACTTATTTTTCCTTATCAAAGATAAAACATTAGGCAAAAGGGTAGGAAGATAGGTATTGATTTTATTTTCTTAAAAAAGTATAATAAATCAGTAGAAAATTTATAGTTCATTCAATTGGTGTGTAGGTGATTTGACCTACAGAAACGAGTATAGCTGTCATTTGGAAACTAATATTGAAGTCAATGGTCAGTACGATTTTGAACTCTTTTGGTTTTATTCAAAACAAACAATGGAATTGAACAAATTTGGGAGGACTATCCATTGTGTTCCACTGGACTCTAAAATTTTACAGTTGCATCATTTGTAAAAAAAAAAATACAATAAAAAATGATTTGCAACAATTATAATGCCACAATATCAAATTTGAATCACAATGTTGCTTTAATATTATTACCCATCTTGTGACTTGTAGTCAGCAAGGCAGCAGTTCTGGAGTTCCATGAGAATGGACTGTGTTCTTTGTTTCCTTGATCTTCTTCGGTTGGTGCTCTGTATATTGCAAGTTCTTATTTTAATCATGTGATGTTGACTATGGGCCCAGTACAGTAGCAATTTATCTAACCGCTAATGACATTTGATAAATCAAAACTGATAATACCAACAACTGAATGCTTGTTATATGCCTGGTACTGAGCTAAGTGTTAGCATTCTTCATTTTAACTACAGAGTGAGAAAACAAGCTTTATTATACAGAGTTTTAAGGAAACAAATCCAAAATTGGTGATTTGCCCATGTGACAAGACCAGCTAAAAGAAGTCTTATTCTTAACTTTATTATCAGTGTATAAAGATAATAGCCAGCTACCAGTAACCCTACCAGCTACTCTCAATAAGATATAATTTTGTTTGGTGATAAGAAGAGAAATAGAAGAGTGCTATGTGGAAAGTCCTTGCAATTTCTCTGAACACAGGAGATATAAAAATTTGATAAGCTATACTGCTATTATTCTTACACAGTTCCTAAGCCCATATTTTATTGGTTTATCCATACCAAGAGACTTCCTTGAGAAAGTGATGAAACTGTGTTTTTAATAGCATCGTTTGGTATTTATTTCTTTATGTTTTCATTTGAGAAAGTTTGTGTGTTTAAATGTGAGCACGTTAAGGCAGAAATCACTGCTCTTTAGAGTATAGTAATAGCTTTACCAATGATTCCAATGGGTGCAGTAGGTTACTTAAATAGGCCACAGATGTGTGCCTGTTCATTGGAGAACAGGAGGAGACATGTTGAAAACAGATTGGTAAGCACTACAGACCAAAAAATACTAAAAAGGAAAGCAAATGAAAAATTTATTATAAATTTTAGTTTTAGTGTTTACTATGCTGCATAGATCCAGGATATATTGACATTAGACTTGAGAATGAATGAATGTAGAAATGAATAATGAAGTTACATTAGTACTCTTTCTCTTAGAGCCACAAGCAAAACAAGGGGATTCAAAATGGGTCACAGCATTGCAGCAGAATGACAGCCATTAACTTAAGAAGTTCAAGTATATCTGCTTGACAGCCTCCAGAATTACAAGCTTTCCTTAATGTGAGTGTTTGCCAGAGAAGTAAATTGGATCTTAGCAGATGGTGGAGCACTCATAGACGTATACATATATGCATGTATGTACATACACACATGAACACACAATACCATTTACTGAGAAAAAAAAATCAGTGCCATGAATTTGAAGAACAGTGGGGAGGAATATACCACAGTGTGTTGAAGGCACAAAAGGGAAGGGAGAAATGTTGTAATTAAATTATAATTTCAAAAATTATAAACAAGAAAAGAAAAAAGAAAACAGGATTGTACTGACTAACAGAGAGCACAGAAGCAAGTGAATTTTTCTGAGCCATCAAATTTTTCTTTGAGGAACTGGATCCTGTGAGAAAGAGAATCACAACCCCTTCTTCTGGCTTGTGAAAAGAGCAGGTTGATCTGTACATACAAAGACACTTTTAGCTGCTTCAAAATCTTCTGTAAGAATTCTGAAATCTTCACGGATACAGGGAATGGTATGGACTTTAAGATTTAATCGTTAAAATTGCACAACATAAAAAAAATCTGAGATTGTGTTCCATTGTGTACCTGGAATATTTCTTTAACTGCAGGCCACTTTTTTATGAAGCAAATTCAATAGCATTTCCCCTTTTCACTATTTGTTAGCAAAAGTATTTTAGACTATGAATATCACAGTTCTGGTCTTTCAGAAAATTATACACAGAAAAAGAAAATGTTTATATATATATATATAAGATTCAGTTAGTAAAGTGTCATGTAAGGATAAAAGTCACAAGAGCATAGAAATGGATATTTGAGTATACAATTAAACCCCAGTAATAAATGATATGAAGTGTTATTATTTGGGAAAATATGTTATTATTTTCTTAGTATTTCTTATATAGCTCATCAATATAATAAATAAATATACAATAAATAAAAAATAATGAAGACAAGATAACCATTAATAAAATTGTTTTGCTCATTGATCCCTGTTCGTGTGTGTGTATATGTGTGTGTGTGTGTGTGTGTGTGTGTGTGTGTGTGTGTATCTGTATGTGGAGGAGAGTTCTCCACTTCATTAGGTCTTAGCAAGTCTGAGGGATCCTGTTCTCTCCGACTTCTCAGCACAGGGATAGCAGCACAGGGATGGATTGCATCATTTATGATGTCATTTCTTTTTATTAGTACTACCTTCTTATTAAATATTTTCTTAAACATTTATACATCAATAAAATGTGTTTGGATATAATCCACCCTCATTTTGTCTCCTCCAAATAGTTTTTTGTACCTCTTCTGTTCCTTTCTAAATTCAGAAACTGTTAGTTTCTTTTCTCCTTTTCTTTTTTTTTTCTTTTGGTTTCCTCTTTTGTTTTTGTTCCTGTTGTTGTTTTGGTGTATTTTTCATTTATTTTGCTTTGTTTTGTTTTGAGACAGGGTTTTTTTGTGTAATGCTTGCTGACCTTGAACTAGCTCTGTAGACCAGACTGGCCTTGAACTCACAGAGATCCACCTGCCTCTGCTTCCCGGATACTGGGATTGAAGGTGTGAACCACCACTGCCCAGCCTCTTTGTTTCTCCTTTAATTTAATGTTCACTTAGTTAATTGGCTGTTGTATTGCATGTACATCTGTATGGGACTCACTTTCTGGAGCATTAGCACAGTTATCCTGAAAAATCTCTGAAGAAAAGTGATTCTCCCTTTCCCAAAGCCACGCACTGCCAATTGATCTTCAGCGAGGGGTGAGAAGCACTTCTGAGACTCTTCTCCATCCATTTATGGGTTTTGGGTTTCCTATAAAATCCCCTCCTAATTGCATAGCTGCTCCCAATTCAAACTTTTGTCTTCCTGCTTGCATGACAAGAATTTACTGGCTGAGCTCTCATGTTTAAAAAATATTATTAACCTTTATACACAGCTCATATTACACATCTTTTTTAGTCCTGGGTGAACAAAAGAAGACATTTTTTCTTAAAAGCTAGTTTTAGAGTTTTAGATTTGTAATCTTGATTTTATACAGATTTTCTATGTGTACATTTGGTTATAAAATCATTTTGACTCTGGTGAAAAAAAAAAAAACCTTTCCCTCAGACCTTTTCCTCACTTAACTGTATCTGTTGTCACACTCAGGTTCGAATGGCAAATGTCCTAGAGCTTTAATAATATTAACCTGATTATTTCTATTACATTTACAAAGATCACTGAAGAATTAAGCTTTTGACTTTGTTGTTTCAGAGCATTATTACCTTCATTATTAGAAATTATTTTACAGAACAACAAAGGAACAACTGAAAATATTCATATATAGTCTAAACACCAGAATTATATGACTATTATCAACAAAGTAGAGCATAAGGTAAATCTAATCATAAAGTAGGAAGAACTTGGCAATTTGTTCTTTATATATTTTACTCATTTTAAAAAATATGCCCCTCAGACAACACTGGTACACTCTCAATTCCCATGATATCACTTTTGGAGATAAATTCAAAATAAATCCTGCAATACAAGACAATTTTGTTCATACAGCCATAAAAGTGATATTGAGTCATTTTGGCTGTAGTTAGTAGGATGCCATGGAAACAAACGTGAAGAGATTATGAATGGCAGATTGCCTGTGAAAACTCAGAGTTAGCAAAGATGGAGGTGTGCTATTACACAGTATAAATCAATCCGACATTAAACCACTCCTCTCCTCTTTCTGCTGTAGTGGAAACCTACATTATTTGTACGTTTGCTTTAAAGTGTGCAAATATCTCTGAGATATAAATACCTGAAGAAATGTGTAAGAATCTAAACCTATTTGTCAGTACTAACCACAAAGTTCTGGCAGTGTGATAAACAATTAATTTGAAAGTCTCTAAACTTCTGACAATAAATAGTAATGGGTGGCTTGCATTAGAAAGGGTTCCTGACTACTCTTTTAATTATATATGAGTGCAGGAAGTATTTTGCTTACCAATAAGGAAGATGGATTAAAGTGGTTAGAAAAGGAAGTGAGTGTTAGTTTATGCTAAGTCTAGTAAAACCCTGATAGCAAGAATGTTTGTTCATTTACATTGACTACTTATTTGGAAGAATTGCATAGCCAGAAATGGAGCACATAATGTTTTTCCTGAAGTAGTCTCATATTCTTTACACAAAAGAGTCACACTTCTCTTTGGAGGATGCAGAACACAAGCAGAAAATACCCAATAAGACCTCAGTCTTTTCTATGTTCCAGGAATTATTTATTTTAATATTAGATATTTTATGATACATAGATAATTAACTATTCATATATATATATAATTCTAAGATAGATTATAAAATTTTAAATGGGAGAAATGTTAGATTATATAATTATTTTCAGAATCAGAGCTTGCAGTTCATTTATCACAAAACTGTAGTGACAAAGTCCATTTAAGTGAGGCACACTCCACTGCTATACACCAAACCCTCTGTTTCTATCAGTGATTTCATTTTGTATTGAGACATTGCTTAGTCCTTTTTAAAACTAACAATTTGTCTCAAGTCAGTGGTTGAAATATCTGGTGATCAAAGTATGTAGAGTGCTATTAAAGCAACAAAAACACATTTAATCAATGGCGGCAGTTAGGAATGGATATTTACAATAAATAATTTTTAGTTTCTTTAAAATAACCACATTGTAATAAAAAGACAGCATGAAAGTGAAGGGATGGATATGTATATACCATATAAAAATTAAACAAAATAGTTATGGTATCTATTATGAGTACTGCATAAATATGGACTATAATGTTTATTAGCAAATGAAAAAGGATAAACTCTTAACCTATGAGAAATAAAACGTATATGTATACAGATGCAAACTTGTCAATATAAGACTTGATCCAATTACTAGGCAAGCCTACATTTACAATAGTTAGTATTCATTTCTATATAGTTAATAAGTATATAGGAAATAAATACACAAAATCATGAAGAACACTGCAAATAATGCTACACAACAAGTAGACCTCATTTTCTCAATATAAAACTATAGAAAACAATTTCTTTGAATGTGTGAATGATAATAAAGTACATCCTATACCATAAACAAGTCCCTAAAAATTTTAAAGTATTTAGCTTGGACTAGGTAGATTCTGTTTCACAATGAATTCAACGATACCACTAATTTACAACATTCTACTGACTAGGCTATGGTAATAAGCTGAGAGTGAAAAATAAAATTCAAATAAATTTGAATGGAGGACATAATTGCCAACTTCTGAATCTCACAAAACAATTAAAATAATAGCTAGAAAATAGTAAGTGAATTTTAAAGCATGTATTTCAGCGTTGGCCATGGGAGTGATATCAACAGTAGATATATATGTAAACATATAAGCTTAGTTATAACTGTGAAGGCTTGAAAGACCTATTATCTGTTTTCTGTCATCTATAGAATCAGGAAAACTTGTGATATAGTAAATCAAACTCTGAAAACCTGAGGACAATGACCCATTAGAATAAAAAAGATGATATTCCTGTTCAGAAGGCAAGGTATAATTTGCATTTCTGCTGTATTTTGTTTTATTCGGGTCATCCCATTCTAATGGAGCACTCGACATTGTTGAGATTGATCAACTACATTCAGTGTAGTTATCAAAATGCTAACTACTTTTGGGAACACCAGTATGATCATTCAGAAATAATCTCCTACTAGCTATATGGAACCAGTCCATTCAAATCTGCAGGTAAAACTAAACATTATATATTTATCTATATAAGGACAATAAAATTAATAATTATTTCTATATTCTATGTGAATATTATGAAAAAATGAAAATTAAAAACTGTTTTACTGATAATTCCCTAAGAACACAATAATACATGTAAACTTAATAATATATGTAATCTACCAACAGAAATTGAAGATCATTAAAATAATTTTCAGAAGAACATAATAATCTCTTATAGGATATTTGTAAATGTTTGCAGTCTTGAGAGTTTTTAATAAGCATAGTTACCTTCAAACTTTTGTTTTCATCATTTGTATATTAGAGAATGAAAAATTAAAATTTACATCTCATCTTCCAGCTTCCACTTTACATTCTCTAACTTTGATGAAATGCCATTTCTGGCTCTAAAAGTACATAAACCAATGATTTTCCACCCATCCCTGATGGAATATAAATGCTCTTGAACAGTTAAGTCTGTTTTCACAAAATCAGAATAGAGAATATTTACCCTAATGAATTTAAACCTATTGTAAGCTAGGGAGAATAGTACTAATGAAAAGATACATGGATGGCACACTGGCACAGAATAGAAAGACCCAAACTGTTCTACTTGTATATATTCTACTCAATTGTGTAGTCTTAGATGCACTGTCAAATACATTGCTTACTTGAGGAGTATATCTAGTTGCAAATGTTGGGTAAGAATGGCTATGGGATCTTTAAGTAGGTTTGTGGACTCTAAGTATTAGGCAGGAGAGAAGGCAAGAGTAGCCTAAGCCGAGAACTATGAAATGTCTCATGAGGATAGCTAGGTGAAATGTGTGTGAAAATACACTGTATTCTTGGCTGGCATTAAAGGTCCATTTGTATTTAATCATCATGAATTAATAGACAACAGGGTTTGCATTGTTTGTACAGCTATATTCAACTTCAGAAGTGAAAAATAAAATAAAAATAGGTCTTGAATTTGGATAGTAACAGACAGAGGTGAAAAGGGAACTGAATATGCTTAATGAAATGCATCTTTATTGGAAATGACAACAGCAAGGCAGAATATCACGGATTCGAGAAACTATTTGCAGCCAGAGAAAAGATGTAGTTAGACATCTGGAGAATGTGAGGGGGTGGTAGAAGCTAGGTAATGCGATTTTGAATTTCACATACAATTTGCTGGAATTAATAACCACATGGGGTTATTTGTCTGTGGGAAATGCTATTCTGTGAACTATTGTCTTCTGTAAGCGGGTACAGGAAGATGCTTGCTGAAGAAGAGCTCAAGAGATTGGGGGTATTGGATATTTTAATTACCAAGGATTTATTTCAAGGGAAATAAATTTTGAAAACCCTCATAATATGCCAAATGCTATAATCTTTCAAGTATTAAGGAGAGTCTCAAAGAAGCTAACTGCTCATATGAGTTGATGGCACTGATTGAATAATATTTTAGGGAGAAAAACTGGAGTGGCCTGCTGTTACAGATTTATAACAAGGCTTCTAGAACTTAGTTGATCAAAAACTTCAGTTAGTCTGGAAAGGAAATCCAGCAACATAGCTGCTTTGGCAAGAGATCAGTCCACTGATTTTCTAGGTCCATATGATCCATGTAGAATGGATTACAGTATGATCTGCATGGAATGCAGATACACCTTTAGTACACACCTTTAATCCATAACAAAGAAGGGAAGGTTAATTTACAGAAAGTAACTAATCAGAGAGCGATTTCACAGAATAAATCAGAGATAGGATCTGCCCAACTCACATGAGAACAGACAGGAGAGTCTACTTAAGAGCAGCACAGGGAGAAAAAGTGTGTGTGTCTGTGTGTCTGTGTGTGTGTCTGTGTCTGTGCGTTCTGGCACTTTTGCCAGGAAAATTTTACAGAGACAAGGTGCAGAGAGAAGCTAGACACAGGTGAAGACAGAACTGGACAGAGAATGAGAAGGAGACAGAAGGTTAGAACAAATTGCCAAAGTTAATGTGAGGCCTGGAAGAGCAGTTCAGTCAGAAGCTGAGAGAAACTGGATTGGAATAGTCAGTTTGGAAGGTTAGACTATGCAGAGGCTAGAATGTTTCGGATGAGGCCTAGGGTTAGTGAGAACAGAGCAGGAAACGCTCTAGGCTCAGCCATAGCAATGCGTTCTCACAGCTTGGGTACAACTCTTGTCTCATCCCTCCCTCTGAGGAAATAAAAGCAACGTTTAGATTAGTCTTCTTACTAATAAGTATACAATTTCATCAATGTGTGGCGTGAACACCTCATTTAGGTACACATAGTTCCAGCCAAGGCATCTTAAAAACTGGAGAGGGCAATGTTCATCTATCTAGAGGTGGGGCTAGTAGTTGATTAGAGCTTTAGTTGGGATGCTAATCCATCTATAAGATTGGATAATAAGGTTAGATAATATAAGATTGCATATAGTTTCTTTCATGATTTTCTTAAGATGACAATTGGATAAGAAGTGTCCCAAAAGCCTTAGGGAAAAACCCTTTATGTTTAACTTAAAAGTTATGTTACATGCTGTCATTTCTCTGATAATTAACAGATTCGCCAAGGTTCACTGGAGATAGATACAGATAGAACTTTTCTACCCACTGATAAGAAGGATGTACATGCCAACATGTTACTCTTTACAGAGGATGTGAACGGGAATGTATGTGGCAGCTATGTAGCTAGACTGGGAAAGCTAGGAAACACAAAGGAAATGTAGGCTGTGTAGAAGATCACTGTCAGAATGAAGGTAAGAAAGAAATAGCTACTATCAGACAATTTGTGTTATCAAGAGAAAACATGCCTTTATAATAGGAACAAGGAAATAAATACAAAAAAATGTTTGAACATAAAGTAAAACTGGCTACGAATTGCAAAGGATCAAGAACCAACAGATCAACAGACCCAAAACAAACTCCTAGGTATTAGGAATCTTAAGTAGAAGAGATTTATTAAAAATAAAGAAATGTGTACAGAAATATATTTCAAAGAATAGAAGACAAAATATAAAAAATATTGTAAGATTTGTTATTCTGGTTAGTATAAAATGTGATAGTACCTTAAATAAAAATAAATACAAATATGCAATATTTTAAAGTGTTTAGAAAGCTTTTTATTGGCGGTTTCCACCTATTATCCTTTGCAGGGCTTTATTCATTTTTCTGTACACACACACAGAAACACACACATACAAACAGACATATTCATATATATGTTTAGGTAACAAGGTGTCATGTAGGTAGAGGTCAGAAGACAAGTTGCAGGACTCAATTCTCTTTCATTCCAATTTGGATATTCTTCCACGAAGGGCCATCACTGGCCCTAGAAAACTTTGAAATATTATATCATGAAATGCATTTCACTGAGAGCACGATCTATTTTTTGTATAGCTTTATACAATAATACTAAGAAATAAAATATATAAAACTATATAATTTATGTGCTTTCATATAGGGTATGATATTTTGATCATACCCTAGTGTGGTGCACACTGAACATTTGAAATAGAAGGCAGTAATATGTTTATTACCAGATCTTGGAGTGGCAACAATATATTCTTATATTCTTTGTCCATTAAATTTTTAAATTCTAATAAGAGTGAATTTATTTCTACTAAATCTTCCCTGATATTTTGATCATATCCTAGTGTGGTGCACACTGAACGTTTGAAATAGTGAAACATATTTGAATAGTGAGTTGTAGCTTAAGATCCACATTTGCAATTTATTATTTTTGACAAGGCTACTAAATAGGAGAAAAATGAAAAGATATAGCATAAATCATCTAGGTAAGTTCTCCCCAATGGCAAATTTTCTAACCACAAATTACTCCAATTGCCAAACTACATAAAATTTGAGAGATTCCCTCTTGTTCTACAGGCACAGAGCCAAATTTTTACACTATATTTAATCATGGTGATAAAGTATTCTAGTTTCGGTAAACTATTGATACCTGACTGGTGACCACTCTCTTTAACATTCCAGGGTTTTGCCAGCTGATTGATTTTATTTTATTTTAAGAATATAACTTTATTAAAATATTCTTAAATCATCTCTCCCCTTACTTTTCTCTCTTCTATCCTTCTAAGTATCATTTATTCTCAAATGTATGGTCTCCTTCTAGAAACTGTTGTTAAAAGCATGTATAAATATAAAGATCAAACCTTCTTATAGACAGCTGCCCTATGGCTGTGTCTTCACATCCACACTTTCCATCATAAGAAATTGTCCTCCCCACTTGGCTCATCTAAGCATAACTCTCAACTACTTCAAATATCAGCTAACTTGGGGACCAGGATTTGAAAATGAATTTTTGTAAGACAGAAAACTTCAGTCCTTGACAAATGTTCATTTTAAAAACCAATGTCCATACACTAAATAAAGAACCAAAGAAAGAAGAAAGTACCTAAACACACAACACGCACACACACACACACACACACACACACACACACATGTACATAAATCCAGAAGTATTCTAATTTATATGTGCTTTAATTAATGTCTATTTTTAATATATTTTTAGTGTTGAAACAGATAATTTTACATTTTAGGATATAGTATTTTCTTAAAATTCAATATTGTGCTTCACAATGATGACAGAAATGTTACCTCCTATATCCTTTTTGAATTATGTTTGAGAAAACATGTCAAACTTTAGCTTTGCATAATATTTTACAGATACTAAAAAAAATAACACATTCTTTGTCCATTAAATTTTTAAATTCTAATAAGAGTGAATTTATTTCTACTGAATCTTCCCTGATATTTTGATCATACCCTAGTGTGGTGCTCACTGAACATTTGAAATAGAAGGCAGTAATATGTTTATACCAGATCTTGGAGTGGCAACAACATTGGAAAAGTAAACGTTGCTGGAATAAAAAGTGTTTTACATGACTTAGGATGCCAATAATTACATGCCACCTTCACTGTTCTACAAGTATGAAGCGACGCCATGCCCAAGGTCACTCTTAGGAAAGAAAGCATTTAACTGTGGGCTTGCTTACAGCTCCTCAGGCTCGGTCCATTATCACCATGTCATAAGGAATGGCTGTAAGGTACTGCAACAGTAGATGAGAGCCACATACTGATAGACATCCAGAGAGAGAAACAAGAAACGGAACAAAAAAATACACAGACAGACAGACAGACAGGCAAGCAGGCACAATGAAGGACAGACACAGAGACAGACTGAGAGCCAGGGTAAGAGACTTGGAGACTGAGCCTCCCTTGTATGGGCTTTTAAAACTGCAAAGCACACCACCTACTTCCTCCAATAAGGCCATACCTATCCCAACAAGGCCATACTTAATAATCATTCCTACATCCATACTCACTTAGATAAAACCCAAATAAATTTAAGACAGAGTTATCAATTTTTAGAGAATTGCTTCATAATATATTGTGTAGAGCAAAATAGAGGAGTCGGGGATGAAAGTTGTATACTATATTGCTCACATCATTATATCAGTTTAGGTCTTTATTAAACAAAAGTTCCAAAACTCCTCTGATAACTTGTATCTAAGCATATCTTTTTTTAAAGCCTGTGTTCTACTTCCAGTTACTATTATTCTTCCTATGGTACACATAAAGGATGTGAGGAGTTACTTCTGAGCATTATTTGTACGGTACTTTGTGTTTATATGTCATCTACCTTCAAGTTCATTTCTAGTTCCACACTTATAGGATCCCAAAATATAAGTCCATTTTAATGTGGCAGGAGAAATGTTGAGACTGTATACTGGGATAGCAATAATAATTGTTGCAATGAATTTTTAAATTACTATTTATGTAATATTGTAATATTTAAGATCTGCTAGGAATTTTCTTATATATAATATTATATACTTGCACATACATATACATATATGTGTGTGTGTGTGTGTGCGTGTGTGTGTGTTGATTTTGCCTGTGTCTGTATGTGTGTGTGTCTGTAGAATGTGCCTGTGTCTCTCTCTCTCTCTCTCTCTGTGTGTGTGTTTATATGTGTGTGTCGAATGTGCCTATCTCTCTCTCTCTCTCTCTCTCTCTCTCTCTCTCTCTCTGTGTGTGTGTGTGTGTGTGTGCATGCATATATTTGTAAGCACATAAGCTCATCAAATTTAAGAAAGATACTATGAATTTCATCACAAGGGGCACCGTGAAGCAGGAAGTGAATTATACTCTGTGATTTTTTAGTAATATAAAAGATAATGTATGTCTATTTTCATTGTGAAAGTTAGTAACAGACAAACTGGAGAAGACTGATGAGAAAAACAGCCAATACTGGTCCTGTTAAGAGAGAGCTGAAACTTCTCTGAACATTCCTAGCCATCATTATCAGTCGGGGGAAGCCCTCGGCTCTGCTGAGCACTGTTGAGAAATTTTAACTGTGTCGCCATATTCCTGCTTGGAAGTTGTACATCCTCAAGATACTGGTTTTAAAACCTGTCTGTGCTGTTCAGCTTTGTACTTTTAACACAGAAGGATGAATACTATTGACCTTGTTTTATTAATATGCTAATAAAATGATCTTACTCTGTGGAATCTTTCACTCACTAGCCAAGACCAATTAAAAGAGTAAAATGCTGTTTTATCCATGTGTTTTCATTGTCATATGACCACAAAGAATGGAGTAAATTGAGAAATGGTGGCAGAATGTTAATCATCAAATGACAAAAGAGGAGAAACAGGCTTTGAAATATAATCCAACTTGGGTTCAGATTTTAACCGTGAAGTCCAAGTTTCCATATCTCAGCATCAGGACCTGTTTTGCAATTATTCCTAAAGGCAGACTTTTAAAGCTATTACTTTTCTGACTCCCCTTTTCTTTCTACTATGGCTTTTGTAAACAAGACAAGACACACTGTGGCTTTTAAATTAACATTTTTACCTGATAGTTAAGAAATAAAATAAACATGAGGAGTACTTGAAAAGCTTTACAGAACTGATCTTACTAAACACAGAACTGAATAAGTTAACTAAATAAAGATACACATATACACATTAAGATAGAAAACCGTGAAATGCAGCTTAAAGACATTCTGAATGAAGCTTTTAGAAATCAGATCTGCTGGTGAAGTACCGTTCCTAACAAGTATTGTGAGTACCAGTGTAAAGTTGTTCAATTTGAGACCCAGTAAGACACTTGTACATTAAAAATTATGAGCAAATGAATGTCAACTGTTACTAAATACATTGCATTAGCTAGCTGCTATTGCACATTGATAGATTTTTCTTATTCAAAAGAGTAACATGTAGTACATGTAGTTTGTAAAGTTTTTTTTAAATAGCTTCATTCATTTTAATTCTCATTTTATAATTGGAACAAATGTGATTTAGATCTAGTCTATGTCCTTCATGGTCTCTATAATTTTTGAATTTATATCTACAGCAACAAATACAGTATATGCTATAATTAAAGTAAACATTCTCACAAGTAATCAAGGAAAAAACATTTTTAACATTCTATCTCAAAATGACAGTGGCACTTTTTATCTGTATGGATCCATTGTTTTCTTGAAAGGTCATTGTCACTGTTTTAGTGGAACTCATATTAACAACCAAGACAATGATTTTATGACTTGGCTGCATATGAATATTTCTGTTTTAGAGTTGTTCAATTTTTAAGGAGAAATTTTCATCATTAAAGTACCATACTATGTAGAATATTTTAGTCTGTATTTTGAAATTATTTATATTTTCTGCTTTTAAAAAATTATCTTAATGAAATACCTGCAGGACTGTTCACTGAGACAATGAACTTATATTTAAAGTACAGGGAAAGAAAAGTTCAAAATAGCAAATGATGTTTTCTTTTTAGTTTAATAACAAGACCCTGCTTGTATATCTCATTTCATAACAAATAGCAATATACTAGATGCTTATTCCTCTCCATGGACATTTTAATTACATATGTTGGGACAGTTCATTTCATGATTCACAACAGGGTTTTATGGCAAATCAAAAGAGTAATAAAACCAGGGTTCACTGTCTCATGATACAAACAGTGGACTCTCTGTTCACATATAGAAGCCATTTAGCTTTTTGTTCCAGTTATATAAAATAATCACTCAGATAGATTTTTAAATGCATCTGACCTATCTGCTCAATAAAGAAGCATGCTAACCTGAAAGTTAGTTACACTAAAACACATTAATTAAAGCATCTTCATTAAGGAGAGACTCAATAAGTCTCATAGGATTATTTTATAGTATATTATGAATATAAAATTGCATATAATCATATTCAATAAGAAAATGAAAAACCAGGATATTGAATATTTATCAACAACTCCTAAACAAAATATCCTTGTTAGAATATAAAACTGTAAGTGGGTATTTGTACTACTTTTAATTTAAGAAGACAGTAAAGCTTCATTAACTATTGCAAATACTATGGTTGTTTTGACTCTATTCAGGCAGCATTCGTCCAAAAAAAAATCTGCTTTATACAATCTCCATAATAAATTAATTCTGAAAGGCATCATTTTCTGTACACGTTTCAAATGTATGGTGCAATGTTGAAAGACATTGCAAATTATAGGGTCAAGTTTTAGAAGCTCTAAACGATGTAGAGAATTATCTTCTCAGTGTTTTAATAATCCAGACATTTTTTTAAGTTTTTTATTGAATATGTTTTTCATTTACATTTCAAATGTAATACCCTTCCCAGTTCCCCCCTCCAGAAAACCCCCAACTCATCCTCCCACGCCCTACCTCCAAGGTCTGTAGCTGAGGAGAAGTCAAAACCTAAGCCTATCTTTAAAATGGAATCTAAACATAAAGTAAGGTCAATTTGGCTCCTGTCACATACCCATGCGCTTACAGGCAGCATGAAATAGAAACAGTGAATTTAAAGGAAAACATGACACTAGGACAGGTCTGGGATATTGGTTTGACTGAAACCCACTTACAGGTGTGTACATTTCTCAAACCAAAAATGAAAATATCATTAAAGCACACACCAAAAAGTCAACAAAGCGTATTTTTTCTAATTGCTTTTATTTTAATTTTATCATTTTGGGGGCCATCTTTAACTCTTAAGTCTATTCATTCTTGGTTTTACCTACGATGTTTATTATCAGTGTTAAGAGACTGGAAGAAACCTCGTCAAATGCAAGGAAATTGTATGCAACTGGTCTTGGATGGAGATTTTAATAGGAGACCACATCTGAAAGGGCTTAGAAGAAAAGTGTACAGAGATGTATAGGACATGCAATTTGTGTTGATGTGCAACACTGTTTCCCTGAAAAAAGTGTCCTCAGAAGCTGCTGAGAACTGTATATGGCAAAGTGGGAAGTGCCATCTTGATAAAAAGCAGTTTCATATGAACTGCGTCAGTAGGGATTGTGTTCATCTGTGATTTAAAGTGAAGATCTTGAGATATATGTATAGGATAATGATTTATAATTTTTTTCATTATGTTCCTTATAGGTATAGAGAAATACTCTAAAAATATTATCCTCATGTCAGAATAAAATTATTTAGCTGCTAAGTACATGGATACTGACTGTGTCAAAAAGTTTGTGGATCCTTGAAAAGTTTATCTCATAAGGAAGAGAACAGGTTCCAAATTCAAATACAGGTCTGTTCTGTCAGTTAAGAGTGATATTTACTTTACTGGAAGAAAGGTATATAGGATGAAAATAACCATCAATAGGTTTGGTTACTTGAGATAAGAATAAAAAGTAGTTCTCTCTCTCTCTCTCTCTCTCTCTCTCTCTCTCTCTCTCTCTCTCTCTCTCTCTCTCTCTCTCTCCCTACATCCCTCTTTCTCTCTCTCTTGATGACCTTTATTATTTCAACATAGTGACATGTTACATGACTAGCAACAGGAGAACAGAGCTCATCAAATTTGTTTCAAAAAATAAGAGAAGCAGTTTCAAAAGAAATGCATTTATGTTTAAAAAGAGCAAGAGAGGTGTTACCTACGACATGGCTGTGATCTCAGTGGCATGTCTCTGGAGTGTAACAGAAGCATGGTTGTCATCTCATGGTGTTTAGTGTTGAATTTTAGAGTTATGACTGGAAGGAAACAAGTAATCCTGACTTGAAATATTTTTTTCTGAATAGTACTAAGCCACACAATTCCCTCTAGAGGTTATGGTTTACATTTTACCTACCTCAAACAAAGATAATGTACTAAGTATTGTTCAATATTTTTCTTACAGCTTTTAATATTAAATGTTCTCCAATCTGAGAAAGAAGGTTCATACATTTTTCAGTACAACTTATTGAAAATATTTTAGCCATCTTAAATAATTGCTATCTCATTTTCCTCACTAAATTGACATGAAATCCTTGAATTCACCCAGCAGGACCTACATCTTCTTTGTCTGACCCACTATAATAAAAAATGTCCAACTTATTCTTTACTGTCTCTGGTGCATTCCCACATACTGGATTCCCTCTGATACTGTGAAATGCCTCTTACTCTCCACTTTGTACACTATCGAATTCCACTGCCAAAACTGCGCTGTTACTATGAACATGTAAAGTGTTGAATATTCAGGACTAGGTATATCCTGAGAAACCAGTTTCAAGCACATATGTACTAAAATGGACTCTGTTCTCAATAACCCGTCATGAGTTGAAAACATTGTTAAGTAATGAAATCCATTCCGTGGTAGAATTAAATCAATAAATTTAAAGTGTACTTTTAAAAGCCTAACGTTGGTCATTGCTGAAAACAGACTACCTTAAATGTGCTCAAAAATCTATGTTAACATATAGCTAAGTAAAACATCTGATACAAAGCCTGCACGATATATGTGTGGTAAGTAGGAACAGAAGCTAAATTCTCCTCTCCTCTCCAGATTGAGAAAAATATCACATATCACTATCTTGAGAAAAATACCCAAATTAAACAGTGAAAATATATTTTCTATTGAATTCACATTACTTTTGCACCACTGAACAGTCTAAAATGTCAAAGGTGAGCTGTTGTAGTTCAGAGTCATCTGTAATTAATAAAGACGAGAGGATGTTATGAACTGGGATTTCTTCCCTCTGTAAATTTTTACTCTTACTATTTTTCAAGAGATTTTTGGGTTGATCCTCTTATTTCATTCTCTTTCCATATGGTTCTGTCCTTCCCTTGTCTTTTCAGAGAATGTCTCCTTCTAAAGCATCGCTAAATTCTTGTCCAATTGGAGAACTTTCCTATTTGAAATGCATAATAGGTGGTTACTTGCCTGCTACTGTGTGTCTGAGTGTGTGTGAGTATGTGTGAGTGTGAGTGTGTGTGTGTGTGTGTGTGTGTGTGTGTGTGTGTGTGTGTGTGTGTATGTCAGAACTTGACCTGTGGAAGTTGATTTTTCTCCTACCATCATGTGATTTTCATTGATCAATCTAAGATTATCAGGCTTGGTGGAAAGAAGAAGCTTGAATCCAATGAGTCATCTCATTGGCCCAGGCAGGAGCCCTTTTTCATAGTTTTAGGTGGTATACCTTCAGTCCGATATCTTACCCTATCATTCTGCCTATCATAGTCACATGTCTGACTATTGACACAATAAATTCTTCTAGAGACAAAGGCATTTTGATAATATTTATATTTCGTTGTCAAGTGTAATAGTCAAGCCATTATTCTTCCTCATTAAATTTTGCTAAACTAGTAAAGAATAAAGGTATATTTTACTTGCGTTTAGTTTTTCCAACATCCATACTTTGCATGATAGGGAGTTAACTGCACTGTCCTATATATTATCATATAAAGTTTCTGTGTTAAAAGTTATTCATTAGAGACAGCATCAGTAGGCTATATGAAGATAACTGACTCATGCGGGTTTTCCTCTGACTTCAGTCACACTCCCATAGCATTTGCGCATGCACATGCTTGCGCAACTGCCACCCCCACACACCAAATATAATGAATATTTTTAAAATAAGGATTTCTTACATGAATTACATATGTCAGATGTGTGGATTGGCACTTTGTGCCTTTGAAATAGAATAGTTTAAGTTGAGAATGGTTGTGCTAAAAGGATAAAAGAAGAAAAATTGGATAACAGCTACATATGGTATTGGCAGCTACAGCAATCCCATTATGAGTAAAATAATATTTAAATCTTCTAATCATTTAACTACTAAAATGACCTAATACTATCAAAAACTCCTATCTCTTAAATCCCTTCACATTTGGTATGAATTTGTAAGAGCATTAGGCTTTCACTCTGACCATAATTAGATGGACTAAAAAAAAGGTACCTCATCATATTGTGCCAATTCCTGATTATTCAGACTGAAAGCAGAAAGCCTCTGCATGAATTACTAAAACCTGAGGTCATTCATAGCAGATGAAAATTACTATGGGCTGATTATGTCTATCCCATTGAAATTTAAGTACATTCTAGAGCTTCAGCAACACCACCATTGATACTTTAATAAATATTCTTCAGCATATATATTCCTATTTTCACATATGTATATTGAAATGTATATCCAATATGTAGGACAATAGAAAATTAGATAAAATAAGTTAAGCCAATTATTATAAGTACCTGTATAGATTTCCCAAAATCGAGCCTGTGAGAGCAATTGGCATATTAATGTAAGGGTTTATTAACCATTAGAAATAAAATAGAACATGAACTACTATAGAATTCACAAAGTAGACGATCAATGTCATGAGACCTTCCTTACATGACAAGTCTTTAGAAAAATTAAAACAACTAACGACAAACACTTTCTACTTGATTCTGTATGATATAGTAGCAATCTTCAGGCTGTCTCACCAACTTACCTGTATAATCTTCGTACCTACTGACACTTGTCATGAAGAAACACTGGAATAATTTCCCTGAAGTCAAAACTGAGCAACAAGACAAGCGTTCCATTTTCATAATCATTAAAGGTTTTGTAGTGTATAGGTATTTATTATATTAAAAATCCTGAGTGAGTAAGCGACATAAAGCACAACCAAAATAGTGCCAAAATAGGACATTTTTGAGACTTCTATATAGCAAAGAAAATATTGCAGGTAATTATGCATTATAACAGAACTTGAGAAACTTTTAGTATATATTTACTAATTATGTTTTCAATCATAATGTGTATTTGTATAGTGTGTGTGGGGGGCGTTGTATATGTGTGGTCACATTTTTGTGTTTGTGTACCTCAATGAGGAGGCCCAAGGTTGAAGTAGGCTGCATTCATTATTTACTTTGTGGCTTATGTGTTAAAGAAATGCTCTTTGCTGGAGTCACGTTCATGGATTCCAGGGTTCATGTTTTGGTTAGACTAGCAACCCAGCCTGCCCTGATTATTGCCCTTATCCCCTGGAAATCACTAGGATTACTTTCAAAGCATGAAGCCCACCAAATATATCAATGTTTGCTGGGGACCACAATTACAATCTTCGTATTTGTAGGAGAAATAATTTATCTGCTGAGCTATGTCTCTGTCTTCATTTACAAATTTCATAATAAAAGGTTGGAAACTCACATGTACCATACAGTCTAAAATTATATATAATGCTTGAATTTCTTAAATATAATTTCAATAGTAAAGAGTAAATTGTATACTTATTGGACTCTTCCTGTCGAAATTGTAGACACACCTAATTATGTTTCGTTTATGAAAATGTTTTACCTGCTCCAGTTCCTACAAGCCATTAAACCATGTGCATTCCATACCATTTAACTTGAATTCCTGATTATCTGAATGGTCTGATAAGAGTCATCAGGAAGCTCATGGAAAAATTCGTGAAATTGATATAAAGACTGTCTTCTCTTTAACTTGTGTATATACTAGTCAAAATAATACATTATTCACACAAGCACTACCTCTGTTCCCAGGAAAAGCTTAGTCTCTCATTTCTCTTGACAGTGTGCAGACCTGGGTTCTTCAAAGCTTCTCCTCACAGCCAGACCTGCAGCAAATGTCCACCTCACAGTTACACCCATGAGGAAGCTTCCACCTCTTGTGTCTGTGAAAAGGATTATTTCAGGAGGGAATCTGATCCGCCCACAATGGCATGCACAAGTAAGGAACCCTGTGGCTATTGGGTGATGCAACCTTTCACCAGTTTGGAGAAACAGCATGATGGAGCCTGTTGGGTTTTCTTGATATTTTTCTCTAAAACAGGCATGCTTGCCCTTCACAGTACAGTCACTCTCCCCAAATTTCAAATTCTTTTAGTAAGCATTGAATAATAAACATCCTTTTATTGCTGACGGTTAGAGCAGCCATTCCTCTGTCTTCAACTTCAACATCTACTATTAACAGTGGCACTATTAAACAGTGATTCTTTTATTTTGTTGTTTAATTTAGTATTCTTGACTTCAGCAACTCTTTGTGCCTTTTCACATCAGATTTGCTATGAACATGTTTCGTAAAACAGTCTTCTAAAAGTAGTCATTATGCAATAAATGGCAATTTCACCCAGTTGTAGCTTATATGATGAAGCTGTAGGGCTATCCAGAGAAGGTCATTTGCCAAAACGTGGAAGCAGTCTGGAGAACACAATCTTGAGGTTGCAAATTAGATTAGAACAATAAGTAAACCCAGCTTTCAACTTAGACTTTCATGTCTCTGCAATCTATCTTTCTTAGGAAGAAATGTTAACCGTTATCAAAGCTCTACTTGTCATCAAATAATCAGTGGAGATAGATAGTAAACTTTATTTTCAGTATTTCTAGTGAATAGATATGCATCTAGCCAAGCTTTTTATTTTTCATATATTAATATGTTTCTGGAAATCTAGTGTGGCTATTTACACATTTGCTAGCTTGGTGACTCTACTTTTAGATAATTTTTGCTAACATGGTGTCTGTAATAAATGAAATAAAGAAAAAGAGGAGAAAAGTGAATATATCTTTCTTCACAGTGTTTTTCCCTTGTGGCATTCCTTGACTTCCTTTTTAGTTCCCCGTTAACCTTATACACCCAGTGATGCTCATAATAATATAAATGTTATCTCTGATATATAGTCAGAAACAATACAAATGATGTTATACAAAGTAAGCACAAGTTGACTTTTAACAAATTTCAGTGGCTGAATTTCATGCAAAACTGAAATATATCACTCTTTGTAATTCAAAACTACTGATGTTGCTAACCAAATACCTTCTCAGTAAGTTACAGTAGAAAGATACAGTTCTTGTGTTATAGTGGAATTCAACAATGTTTAACATGCAAACTGTAAGAATTTTCAAACAGCAAGAAATGGGTCGGCCAGAAATTAGTGGCACACAAAATATGGCACTGAATCTGAACCATCTCGTAAATAATTACAAAGTTGTGTGTTTAACAGCCACAATTTACACCTTTTTGACATAAATATGAATGTACAGTTATGTGTATTTATTTATGTGGGGACTCACGAGGAGGTTGTGATTTGGTGGTAAGAACTGCTTAGCACTCCTTTGGAACTAAAGCCCACAGACTTCAGATTTTCTCAACTTTCAGTTCTGTGAGATTTTACTACTGTGTTCAAAAGAATAGTAGTTCATGCTCATTTCTCACAAAATACCACTCTGAGTGTGAATGTCTGTTTTCTGTTTGATTCAGAGTACCACAACTGCTTATGATCCGCTTAGGGCTTGACTAATTAATATATAGAAGAACATCTTGAATTTTTTCTGCCATTGGCATTTTTTACTTGTATTTATGATTTTGATTCCTTTTAATAGATAAACTCTGGGAACAGAGTTTTCTAAAACTGTAGGACAAAATCAAACTAAAAGAAAGCAAAGAATCTCATGAATATATTTAAGCCATGAATTCTTCTCACAGCTATACATTGGTCCACACATCGTATCTCTTGTTGAGGCAGTGCATGTTTTAGATGTAGGCTTATTCAGATGCTTTCATTTTATTTCTACTTAATAGTGTCACTTGTGTTGATTTTCTTGGTAACTTGTGACCTAAAGTTGTGGACATGTTGTTACCAGAGTTCTAAGTAAAAAGTCAGACAAACTTTTATTGATTTAAGGGAAAGAAAGGAGAGAAGTTAAGTTCAGCTGGCAGCAATACATTGGAATTGGACACAATTCAGGAGCATTTCTTTTTGTCTCAAATATTAAGGCTACTATTTTTTTTCACCTAAAGTTAAAGAATCTCCATTCCTCCTCTTAAATAATACCACTTGTACTAAATAATGATGATGTATGGCTGAGAGTTAAAAGTGACCACTACAATAGAGTTATAAAAGACTTATGCATGTTAGCCTTTCGAGGGCTCAGAGACAGGCATTCTTGAAGACTGATTGGGGAAAGCAGCCAAGTCCTTAAATAAGTAATTCTTCTTCTAAATGGAATTGTAAAAACATCATAGATGTTAGTTTTCTGTTAAAATTACTTTTAAGTATTTTTCTCAAAGATGATGCATTAATGTTGGGTTGAAGTAAACATTGAGTTTATATTTGGGTCACATACTTGTAGGCTAATTTAATTAGAATATTTTAAGGAGTTTAATTCATTCTTATCATCTATTAAAATACCACAGGATTCCATTTCATCACCATTTGAGAGATACTGATCAAATTTCAACATGCAGAGTTACTAATTCTGATTCTGAGACAAAGACAAACACAAGATCACACTTATTTGAGATGACACAATCGCATAACATTTAAAGCTCACTGAAATTTAAAATTTAAATATCTGAAATTTGACTTTACACCAATTCATTTTTATTTCCCCTTGGTACGTGAATAATTAGGTTTTAAAACAGTTAAAATGCTATTGAGATTGTTGAAAAACCTTTTAAGCAATCAAAATTATCTTTATAAAAATGAAGTGTGCAATAAAAATTACATGATTAGAAAAGTTGCTATAGTATTATTGTGAGCTGATAAGTGTCTAAAAAGGAATTTATTTGAAAGAATTTCTTGCTTATTGGAAAGGTAGGCAACTGCATATCAAATGTATCCTGAAAACCTGAGCACTGTCCACTCATTTTATACCATCTTTACTAGAATTTCAACCTCTAGTAAACTTTTGAAATAGAACTGTAGTAAGCAAAAGCACCTAGTTTAGAAATAGTGGTCATGACATTCATCATAATCCCTGAGCAATGTGTACTCAGGTGAAGTTTCAATTTTGTTCACTATCCATGCGATTACTTGCTAGTATCAAGAGCTACCCAGAAGTTGAACAAATTTTCCTATTCAATTCTAGCTCCCAGAAAGGAAGTATATATCCCATGTGCAAATAATTGAATATATTATATTTTTGAACATAAAAGCTTATTCATCATTTCTGTCAATACATAGGTTTATTCCATGACTATATACATATATATTTAGGAAAACATCTGATTCTATTAAATAAGTTTTATAACCCTCCCAAAGTAAATTTATCTTTATGGTGCATAAAACACCACTTTCATAAAATATATTTTTAAAATTTTTATAAATTATCACATAAAAATTAATTATAAATTTACTTTTTCTTCAGGTCAGGGATTAGTATGGTAAAGGGCAACTAATTAATATCATCTTAAATATGTTTTTCTCACTTTACTTTGCAAACCAGGACCCCCCTCAGCTCCTCGGAATGCCATCTCAAATGTTAATGAAACTAGTGTCTTTCTGGAGTGGATTCCGCCTGCTGACACTGGTGGACGGAAAGATGTGTCATATTATATTGCATGCAAGAAGTGCAACTCCCATGCAGGTGTGTGTGAGGAGTGTGGCGGTCATGTCAGGTACATCCCCCAGCAAATCGGCCTGAAAAATACCTCTGTCATGATGGTGGACCTACTTGCTCACACAAACTATACCTTTGAAATTGAGGCAGTGAATGGAGTTTCCGACTTGAGTCCAGGCACCCGGCAGTATGTGTCTGTAAATGTAACCACGAATCAAGCAGGTAAGTGTTGTGCCCAACCCAAATGTATATTTTAGACTTTGCTCCTTCAATTGAATCCATAGCTGAGGACTGGACCTGGGAGAGAATGTCCCCAGCATGAATGATGTCAAGACCTAAAAGCAACTATTTCTCAAAGCATATTTTTATTTTAAAGAGAAGTTAAATCTTAGTACAAACATCCATGACCCAAAGAAAGGAGGGGTATGTTTTAATAAAATATTTCATTAAATATACATTTTTGGACTAAATCATTCATATATAACAAACATTATATATTAAACATATTTTAATGTATTATATATAATATATAATACTTAATAAATATACATAGTGTATGCTTTTTGCCACAAATTTACATTTTGTTCCTTTGTTAATATCCAGAGTTTTTTTTTTTTAATTTGTATAGCATGCTTTATTTGCTTCTTGGTTTCTTGCTTTGCGGCTGTATTTTCTTTGCAAATTATACTGGCCTTTTATTATTTTTTCTAATAAGTATAAGAAAACATTGGAATCTGCACCTGTGCTGACATATGACAGCAGTCACAGTAAGCATTATAAGTGTTCAGCATTGTGAACAGTCATAGGAATTTGGAAAAATAAAGATTTTAATGTTGTTGCTTCAAGCTTCCAAAGTAAAATCTTTAACTCTTTTAAGCATACTTGATTCTAAAGTGAACTACATAATATCATCTTGTAAATATTGAGAAGTCACTGAGATGTATCTCTCCTTCAGAAAAAATTCAGTAGTATCCATGATACTAACATCTTTATAAGATAATCCTTAGTGATAAGCTATATGAGAGAAAGACTTTGTTTTTCGGGACATTACCAATGAACAAAAATATATTGTTCTTGTTTTTGATTGCCTGGCTTTTTCTGATTATAAGGTATATGATTTGAACCTTCATTGATGAATTGATGTCATATTTTAAAATCACTGACAATTTGTCCCTCAAATTTAAATACTGTTTTGTTCAATATCATTATTATAGGTCAAATAGGGTTCAATTCCATTTAAAATGTTAATGTCAAGAAACTCTTAAGAAGTTTTCTATTTAGGTTCAGCTAACATGCCTGAATCTTCATCAAGTTCCAACATCATAGGAAATGAATTTTGGAGTTAGATTTGAGGATAATATTTCTAAGCATCTAGTTTAATGAAGAATTTTATTTTTAAACAAAAATAATTTTAGCATACTTAACTTAAATTTTAAATTTGTCAAAGATTGTTTCCTAAAATGTTTATTTTTTTGTGATTAATTTTACAATTTCAAATTTTACTAGCCTCAACAGATGTTCTGATATTTTCTGACTGATATATTTTTTGTGTGTGGTAATAAAACATGAATAAATTTGGCAAAAAATATAGGTGGAAAACTGGTTATTCATTCAATATGAAAATTTTGCATTAAGCTAGGAACAAAAATTGATTAGATAGATTTGTCAATAAAACATGAATAAATGATTAATGCATGGCTATTTACACAAAACTTAAAATACTATACAAAACATAATTGTTCGAAAACTTATTTAAATATAAGTGATACATTTCATACTTAAGCTAATAAAATATAATTTTAAGAAAAATTAAATGGTAGAATAATCATAAACAAATTAATTCTCGTATAATATAGTTAAAGATTAACAGGAAATAATTCTAGTGATTTTGTTACGATATTCTTGGTCAATAAAATTAACTCATGGGAAAGAGAAGTAGAAAAGCGTGGGAAGGAAGCTGTAGAACAGGGGCAATGAGTCTAGGCTGTGGGAAGGAAGCATGGTAAGAGAATGGGGACTGCATACATTATGTATAATAAACTCTCATCTAAACTGGAAAGAGAATAAAGATTGGATATTAATTCAATTACAAAAGGTAGTCAACACTTAGAAAAGAAACTAAAATAATAGTTTTCTATGTCCTTGTCTAGTTCTGTAGATCTTACTCATCTAATTATAATCTTTTTCAAATTTAACAGTATTTATCAAATACATATTTAGATTTGCTTAGCCATTGACATTTTTTAGTCGTATCCTATTAAGAAATCTAAAACATATATTTTGACAGGTATTTAAAAGCACATCTTATAAAATAAAAACATTTTTACTGAAATAAGCTAACTTGAAAGTTTGTCTACTTACAAAGCACTGTATATGTATGAGGGCCTTGCACACATATTCAATTATGTGGTTTGAAATAATTTTCAATGGCCATATTTGAACTGATTTAAAACTTCTACTATATACACATATATGTATTTTATAACAAACAATAAACTATTTCTACATAATGTCTCATATTATTATTCACTTTATTAAGATTCTCTATAATAACAGAAATTATAGTATGAGTATGTATGTAAAGGGAAAGATTTATTATAAGAAAGACTTACAGACTGTGGTCTAGCTAATTCAGCAATGGGTTTCTTTGAGTGGAAGGTCCTAGCATACAGTAGTTGTAACTTCGTGCGGTAAGAATCCTGAAGGAGTAGGTTCTAATGCTAGTGAAGAAATGGCTTTGCTAACAAGCAGGCAAAGAGCCAAAACTTCCTTCTTCCATGTTCTTATATAGACTTCCAGCAGGAGGAATGTCCAAATTAGAGTCATGCCTTCCACTTCAGTAGATTGGGATCAAAGTGTGTCTTCCTACCTCAAAGATCCATACTGGAAATAGTTTTTCCCTTCAAATTATGCAAAATCCCTCACAGTTTTGTCCACCCTATTTTGGAGTTTTAGTTAATTCTAGATGTAGCCATGTTGGCAACCAAGAACAGCCATCACACTACGTAATATTCGAAAGTACAGAATTTTACTTTATAAAGGAGACTGCATTCAGGAGAAGACCTCCTAGCTCTGATGGGATCCCTCAACCCTCCAATCTCTTCAAACAATCAACAATATGTCTAAAATAGTTGGTTTCTATAATGTGAGAGCTGTGTTTGCTGTCTCTGCTTTAAAAAGTTTGTGACAGACATGTTGAACCTGTAAAGGTTGATGTTAATCATAATGCTGCAGTTAATATTTCTTCCACCCTCTCTTTCTCAAGGAAATTTAGAAATAGGTAAAGATGTGCAATTAAATCAAGAAATAGATGAAGATATGTAATTCATAATTATATCAGAGTCTTCCCTCAAATTAAAATATTTTTTCATTTTGCATAAAGATGAAGTAGAAATATGTATTCCAATATGAAAAGTATTGAGAAGTCTTGATCAAATAGATTATTGAATTTGTACTTCTCAGATTTTTATTTTATTGGTGGTGCAGATCATAAGACTCATTATTCTAGTCCAGGCATGCCTATTTCCTATATATTTTACAACTCAGTTTTTACTGCTTATTATGGGATTCATAATTTTCTTCCCCTGATGAAATGTTATAGATTCTATTTGCCTTTCCTATCTTGAGCCCTAAAGTAATCAGGAGGTGGTTTTAGCATAACCTTAAATTACATGTCCTCAAGTATAGATATCAGAAATTATGAAGGTTTAAAAAAATTGTACTGTCCTTACATATTTTCTTTGATCTTATAAATAAAATGTCTTCTTCACTCTATCTGAAGATATAATCAGTGTAAGTTGTATGGGTCTCAGGCAAATTCCATTTTAACATTACTATTTGTGTGTCATTGAACTTCTTTTCCCATGATAAATTAAGGAATTCTCAATGGATCAGGTTTCATTCCAGATTTGTTAAATAAACTAATATTTCTTTTCTGTGCCAGCTTTAAGAAGTAGTGTTAATCTCCAATCCCACATGTTGAACAGAAATATTTCCTGCTTTCTTTAAAATCAGGATGCATAAAATTTACTCTCTAAAAATTGAATTAGAGAAAAATGGAAAAGTCGTATTCCAGAAATATTTATGTTCACCACAGAAGTGTGTATACATTAAGACAAATCAAGAAGATGGTTACTTCAGTAGTCATATTAGGCTTGAGAAAGGTAGCAATAAAAGCTTCAAGGTTCAGGAGTTGAGAATGTTTCTAGCCACTTAGAGTCTTTTATTTATCCAGTCATTCTAATGCGCAGGATTTCACAAATCCTCACATACTTTTGTCTCATTTATTCAAAGGACAACAAAATAGATTCAGCTGCTCCTACAACACAGGAATTTAACAGAAAATACATAGATTCTAATGTGTTGATACTAGTCTCTTCAGTTGTGAAACATGAGATTCTTGATGTCTCTGTTGATATTCCTTGATTGTTTCAAGGTAATAAGCTAATTTAAACTTTCTTGTAACCATAGATCATTTAGACACACCCACCCACTTATGTAATTCTTACATCTATTATGCATTTATAACATGAAAAGAGATCCAATTTTAATATCTAAAAATATTGATTTGCTGATGTATTTTCATTGAGGAAAGAACATATACTGAGTTTATATGTTCCCATGGCTATCACAGAGTCATCTTCTAACATGATAAAGACCACTTGAGGGCAACCAATTGATTACCCTTTCTTTATTCCCATTACTTTGAGAACACTTTCTGTATTTGGTTTGTCTTTATAGTTGTGAGAAAAGTTTCTGAACATTTGAAACAGAAAGTGATGTGTTATGTGATCTAACAAGATTAATTGAGTTATTGGAAAGAGAAGAGATGACTCAGGAAGAGGGTCTTAGTACCTGGAGTCAGAAATGGATCTCACACGTATCTGTTTAATAATACTAATGATCTTCCCTGTCCTTGTGAAAGAGTAGATGCCAGGTCCTGGAGTATAGTGAGGTTGTTCCTATGAATGCAATTGTTTCTATTTCTTCATCTCAAACTTTAAACTACAGAAGAGCACCAGTCTTACCACTGGTGCAATATTTTTGTTTTATACCTCTCTTGGTCAGAAAATGAAAACTACAACTGTCATGAAGACATACTGACTTAAGTAGCATAAGTGAAGATCATATCAATTCCTCTGGTATATCCCAAACCTTATACCTTAAGTCTAGCACCAGAAATGATATGGAAGTGGTTATTTGGTCCTTCTTTGGTTATTTCACATTTATAGTTATGATTTTTTAGAGGTTAGTGAGAATACTGCAGTCTATAACTATATGAATTATATATAATACACTCTGATGAATTTGGCTAATTTTATTTCAGTCAGTCATCTATACTGTAATGAAAACCCTCTTTTCAAGGAAGTGATGAGTAGTGTGTCTTTCTCTTTGCTTCCCCACATTCCCTTCTTCATTTTTTCTATCCTTCTACAATTTTTTTTTAAAATCTCAGAATATATTAGCTAAATTATTTGCATGTCTCAAATCATGACACTTCACTATTTCCAAAATGCTCCAGCAATTTTATAAACTTTCTTATGTACCTAACTTCAATTCGAATTGAAAAAATTTTAAAGGTATTTTCTGATCATGGCTTTCCCTCCCTGAAATCCTCCCAGATCTTTTCTACTTCTCCACCCATCCAATTCCCGTTTTTCGTCTCTTGTTCAGCAGTCAATCTTTTTTTTTTTAAAAAAGAAAGAAAGTAGAGCAGACATGGATGTAACTTAATAAAATAAACAAAACAAATAATCAAAAAGCCTGAGAAACAGATGTACATAGAGAGACATACATACAAAAACAATTCACTAACAAAATACAATTGTATTTGTTTTGTGTTGGTTTTCCTTTGCAAATATTGGTTGTCAGTCGGATATAGTTTCTTGGTTAGGGACAGGACCACGTGTTTACTGTCCCCTCTCAGAGCTGGGATTCCATCTGGCTTGAAACTGTATAGACCCTGTGGATTCTGCAATCATCTCTTTGAGTTCATATGTGTATTTTGTGTGGAAGGTGCTCTTGACTTGGGGTCACCTATCCACCTGGGCCTACAATCTTTTTGCCTCTCCTCCAGATGGTTCCATGAGTTCTATTGGGGCAGGATTTAGCTGTAGACATCCCATCTAGGACTGAATATCTCTCATTCTATTCTTATTGTACAGTTGCAGGTTTCTGTATTAGTTTTCATGTACTGCAAAAGGAAGTGTCTCTGATAATGTCTGAGTGAGACACTTATAAATGGGTATAGCAGAATGTCATCAGTAGTTACGTTATTGCTGTGTTCATATAGAAAAACAGTAGTGTTGTATTTTTCCATAGGTCTCTGACCAATCTAGTTTCAGGTTCTTAGCCACACAAGGAGTGTTTGGCATAAGTTCCATCTCATAGAGTAGGTCTTAAGACAAATTAGGCAGTGATTGGTTAGTCATACATTAGTTCCATTATACCAGCGTATTTATCAGAAAGGTCACCACTGTAGATATCAGGGCTTGTAGCTTGCTTTCTCCTCAGGTAGGGCGCAGAGTACCTTCTAGTAGTATGAAGAATAGTCAGTAGAGATGACAGATCTAGTTACATACCAGCCCTGCTTCTCTATGTTCAATTAGACATGTAAGCATTGCTTTCAGGAATAGGCTCTTGTCAACAGTTTGTAGAAAATAATCAATAGTATTGACAATACCTTGTGTTGTTTGGGCATTTCCCTGGGACTGGTTTGGCTAAAAATTCAATTAGAAGTAGCCCATTCCTGGTACTGCAGATTTTATTTATTGGTGAACTAACAAATTGGAGCTTTCCACCCTCCCTGTTATTTGGTGACCTTAAATATTAATGTTTTTTCTCATATATGTATATATTTCAAGATGATTCTACTGTAACATTAATTATTTTCTATTTTCAGACATGGAAAGCAATGATTGTACACTTTTCATAAATATTATTAATTTTAAAGTATGTATTTAATGGCAAGTAATGCTTTTGGATAGAGGAAGTCATTGTCTCTAGTGATAGAGTCGCTCACAAATAACCATGTGTACAGAATGTGGTGGAGGTAAGGATGAATGAATAGAAGAAGATGTAATGTTGAATGTGGCCAACAGATCTTATAAACATGTAAGAAACTGACAAAAAACCTCAATAAAATGTACAAACAATAAATCAATATAAAAAGTTTCAATATTAACAGTAACTAATTTTGATAATTTTACTATGGTGAAATTATTCTATAGCTCTGTTACTTTTTTACAATCATGTGTGCTGTGTTAGGGTTCTCTAGAGTGACAGAACTTATGGGTAGTCTTTATATAGTAAGGGAATTAGTTGATGACTTACAGTCTGTAGTCCAACTCCCCAACAATGGTTAGTAGCAGCTGTGAATGGAAGTCCAAGAATCTAGCAGATGCTTAGTCCCACAAGGCAAACAGGCAAAGAAGAGAGAGAAAATATTCCTTCTCCCAACGTCCTTATATAGGACTCCAGCAGAAGGTGTGGCCCAAATTAAAGGTGTGTGCCACCATGCCTTGATCTCAGGCTTGCTTTGTGTCAGATGACTTTGAACTCAGAAATCTCCCTGTCTTAATATTCTGGGATTCATAGCCACTATGCCTCAAGATCTCCATGCTGAGATCCAGGTCAGAAACTTGTATCTCCAAGCGTCCAGATTAGGATCACAGGTGAGCTTTCCAATTCTGGATTGTAGTTCTTACCAGATATAGTCAAGTTGACAACCAGGAATAGCAACTACATATGCTAATAGTTGTCATATGTATATTGTATATTTTTAATCACATAATTGTATTCTTTGTCAATTCTGTACATTTACATAGAATATTGTTTTCCCCTGTCCTCTATGTTTCTTTATCTCCTCCCTATCCTTATCAACCCTAATCTTGTCACTGCCATTCCATTTCTTCTTTAAGTGACCCTTTTATTTTAATCAAGGTCCTTTGAGTATTGGATTGCCACAATCAATTGGAAAATGGTGAGGGAATCAGGAGTTACACTACTGAAACTCCTGAATCTATCGGAGGAAAATAGTTCATCTTGAGGAGTGGAGTCCTGTGGACCCTACCTTGACCCATGCCTGACTTGATGGAACCATTTTGTGCAAACTTGGGAAAGGAATGAAAAGCTGCTTTGAGTTTGTAATTCTAAATTTATTTTATCTAGACATTGGAATCTCATAGTATCTATCCCTCTCTTCCAGATCCTTTATTTTTCCACTGCAATTTCAGAATGTTTCCAGTACCTTAGAGCAAATGGTATACTTCATGCTTTATATAGGAATGAGCGCTTACCCTTTATTTACTCTTTGCACTTTATATGGCTTTGAGCCTCCCTTTCACTCTTATTCACTGAAAACAGAGACTTCTTTGATTATGGACAAAAGTAGCATTTTTCTGTGGGCAAAAACCTACATTTTTAGGAGGCATTTTGGTGCTCTATCAATTTTGCTAGATACTACTATCCAGTACTCACTTAAGACCTATAATCTTCCTTGGAATGGATTTTGACCTGGTTTACAGCACTGGATATTTCTTTTCTATACTGTGGCATCTTAAATACAATAATAAAGCACATAGCACAACAGTAACGCTACGATTCTCACCTGGGTACATTTTGCTATTAGGTTGTGTAATGGGGTGCTTTTCCACCCTCTTTCCTGTTCCCAGATATAATGATTCTGAGACTCAAATATATTTACAAATGCCTAGCCCACATAGCTTGGCTTGTTCTCTGACTAGATTATAACTTAACATAACATTTATTCTAACCTAAGTTCTGCCACATAGCTGGTTGCCCTCCTTCATGTCTCAGGGAAAATCCTCTCATGCCTAGTTCAATTCCAGAATTATTTGTACCTATCAGCTGTTCTACCCTTTATTCTCCCCTTTTCTATAGGCCATGAATTTTTTTATTGAGAACCAATGCATCCATACTATAGTCAAGATATTTGCTCTAGGATTCCCCCTTTTAGTCCACTATGATTCTCCTTTTCTTATAAAAACAAACATTATACAACAATAAAAATTATGAAATAATTGTGAAAACTATTTGGTAAGATTTACATTTATACTGTCCAGTCTATACCTATTTGGCAACATTGGAGAAATTATTCTATTTTCTAATGTATCTTGGTGTTTAATGCTCTGTACCTAAATGATTTTCTATCAGAGCGTGCATAACCAACATAAAGACATATTTACAGTCCTAAAACATTTTCTTATATCCTAAACAAGATAAGCTTAATTGTGAGATTATAACTATCTAGTGTTTAAACCCATCTGAGATGTGAGAAAATTTAATATTACCTGAATATATACAAAGTAGAGGCAAGAGTTTCTGCAACTTTAGACAGTTTGGACAGTTACCCAAAACTGTGCATGTGTCATTGGAGCATCATCTTCAGCCTTCTAGCCCAAAATACCTGACAGATGAATGTGTGAAGTAGGCATTATGAAGTATTGCTTCTCTTGCCTTGGCAAATCTCAGCAACCAGTTTCCCTGTGTCCATGTTTATCAATTTTGGACACCATGTTTTCTGCAGTTGAATGAAGAACAGTCTTGATCAGGGGCTAACTTGCTATGTTTGATGTTCTTAATCTTCTTTGAAGCAAAAGAGAGTTTGACCAGAAGCAGACATCTCTGACAAAAAGGCTTAAATTAATAAAACTTGTTAATATGTCATAATCTGTAGGTCTCTGATATTTTTGAAGACATCTATCTAATGTCTGAATTGGCAAATATTGCTTCTTACTAGACTAGTAATGAACGAGACTAGTATTTAACATGGTCATAAGTTTGATTAACTATCAAATTGAATTCCTTAACAGTTTGTATTAACAGCTTTCAAAAGGATTAGAAATTAACATTGCATTTGAAGAATTGTATGTAGTAACAGCACCTTAAATAAGAACTGAAAACATAGTATATGTAATATGTTGTCAAAAACTATAACCTCAATTTTGTATCAATATACAAAGACCTATACTAATGTAACCCAATATAACTTTAATTTTATATCAATATACAAGGATCTAAAGAAATGTAAGATTTTTGGCTTATTAATGTTCTTCTGTTTAAGAGTAGATTCAATAATCTACCCTTTACACCTGTTCTTCTTGTATTATTTCTATGTCCCCCACCTCTTTGAAAAATCTCATCTCTCTACTTTTTCCCTTAACACTAGGTAGGAGAAAGAAGAAAGAAGAAATAGAAAAGAAACAGAAAAATAAATTGCTAAATATATCCTCTCTTATTTGTTCCCTCCTTGACCAAGATCATTACAATTTGTAACTACTACCCTTAAATGAAGACAAACACTCATCATCAGTGAATGATCAAAACCCATCCACCCCACCTTTGAGAAATGGTGGTATAGCTCACCTAAAAGTGCTTCCTACTGGTTTGGAGGGCATGTTTTTGGGCCAAAGAAAAGTAGGAATATGGTCAACTCTTAATAAAGCAAGCTGTAACTAAGTTGTACAATCTCTGCATAGTTTGAAAATGCATGGTTTAATTCAAGTCCTGACTGGAACAATCTGTAATGTTGGACAATCTAGATAGCGCCTTTGAAATTGTTCCAGATCCAAATTCTTGAGGAAACAGCTATAAAAGTAGTCAGTGGATGAATGGGTGCCTCATAGAGGCAAAGAGGAGGGGGGAGAGGGAGATGAGATGGGGTGAGGGTTGTGGAGGAGTAACTGAGAAGGGGAATATCATTTGAAATGCAGACAAATATAATGATTAATAAATAAAGTAAGATAAAATGAAATTTTCAAAAGAAAATACAGCCATCATGTCTAATAAATGTGCAAAATGCAGTGTGAATTCAAGGCAAAAGCCCATTGAAATTATATCTAAATATATATCAATAGTATGATGTATCAACATATGTATATATCTTAATTCTCCAAACTGTACAAAATGAAAGATGTAATCTCTTATGTGACATTGTTTAAAGGTAGCATAAATAAGTACAATCTAGATTCTTAAATCTCTTTGGATTACCATTCTAATTCTTGACACGCATATGGATTTCTCTCATCTCCAGCTATTTTCTCTGATATTTTCCAAGGTTTGAGTTTGGACTCCTCAAAGGTTCCTTATTCTGATGGAAAAATCCTCTGTATTTTGTCAAATGCTTTTTCAGCATCTAATGAAATGACCATGTGGTGTTTTTTTTTTTTTTGAGATTGTTTATGTAGTGGATTACATTGATGGACTTTTTTATATTGAACCATCCCTGCATCCCTGGGATGAAGCCTACTTGATCGTGGTGAATGATCATTTTGATGTGTTCTTGGATTCAGTTGGCAAGAATTTTATTGAATATTTTTGCATCGATATTCCTAAGAGAAATTGGCCTGAGATTCTCTTTCTTTGTCGGATCTTTGTGTGATTTTGTTATCAGCGTAATTGTGGCTTCATAGAATGAGTTGGGTAGTGTTCCTTCTCTTTCTATATTGTGGAATAGTTTGAAGAGTATTGGTGTTAGGTCTTCTTTGAAGGTCTGATAGAATTCTGCACTAAAACCATCTGGACCTGTGCTTTTATTTGGTTGGAAGATTTGACAAAATTCAGCATCCTTTCATGCTAAAAGTCTTGGAAAGATCAGGAATTCGAGGTCCATATCCAAACAGTGTAAAAGCAATTTACAGCAAACCGGCAGCCAACATCAATCTAAATGGAGAGAAACTTGAAGCAATCCCACTAAAATCAGGGACTAGACAAGGCTGCCCTCTCTCTCCATATCTTTTCAATATAGTACTTGAAGTTCTAGCTAGAGTAATTAGACAACATAGGAGGTCAAAGGGATACAAATTGGAAAGGAAGAAGTCAAACTATCACTATTTGCTGACGATATGATAGTATACTTAAGCGACCCAAAGAACTCCACCAGAGAACTCCTACAGCTGATAAACGACTTCAGCAAAGTGGCCGGATATAAAATCAACTCAAGCAAATCAGTAGACTTCCTATACTCAAAGGATAAGTAGGCTGAGAAAGAAATAAAAGAAATGATACCATTCACGATAGCTACAAACAATATAAAGTATCTTGGTGTGACTCTAACCAAACAAGTGAAAGATCTGTATGACAAGAACTTCAAGTCTCTGAAGAAAGAGAAGAAGACCTCAGAAGATGGAAAAATCTGCCATGCTCATGGATTGGCAGGATTAATATAGTCAAAATGACCATCTTGCCAAAAGCAATCTACAGATTCAAATCCCAACTCAATTCTTCATAGAGTTAGAGAGAGCAATTCAAAAATTCACCTGTAATAACAGAAAACCCAGGATAGCTAAAACTATTCTCAACCATAAAAGAACTTCTGGGGGATTCAGTATCCCGGACCTTAAGCTGTACTACAGAGCAATAGTGTTAAAAACTGCATTGTATTGGTACAGTGACAGGCATGTAGATCAATGGAACAGAATTGAAGACCCAGAAATGAATCCACACTCCTATGGTCACTTGATCTTTGACAAAGGTGCTGAAACCTTCCTGTGGAAAAAAAGATAGCCTTTTCAACAAGTGGTGCTGGTTCAACTGGAGGTCAGCTTGCAGAAGAATGCAAATCGATCCATGCTTATCTCCTTGTACTAAGCTTAGTTCCAAGTGGATCAAGGACCTCCACATAAAACCAGACACATTGAAACTAATACAAAAGAAACTAGGGAAGAGACTTGAACATATGGCCACAGGGGAAATTTTCCTGAACAGAACACCAATAGCTTATGCTTTAAGATCAAGAATTGACAAATGGGACCTCACAAAATTGCGAAGTTTCTGTAAGGCAAAGGACACTGTCAAAAGGGGAGGGAGGAACCAGGAAAGGGGAAATCACTGGGAATGTAAATAAAAAAAAAGAAAAGAAAAAATAAATACAATGGGTGAAAATGAAAAAAAATAATATTTAGATAATATTTTTATTTAAATGAAATAACTATTAAAAAATTTACTTAAAATTATTTAAATAATAAACTTATAAACATACAAGTTTTTTCTAATGGAAAAAAAAAGAAATTCCTCTGTTTTGTGACCTCTAATCTAACATCTATTTTCTCAGTCTCTAATTTTCTCCAAATTTGCTTTATTCTGATCTCTGCTAAAGAGGATATACACAACCGCAATTCTTGCTTATAAAAATAATCATGTGTATGCTGACAAGCAACACCAAAACAAATGGAATCTAAATGTGTTGTGTGGTTCTGCTTCTCTTCATTTTTAACACAGGAAATATGTTTTACTTTACTCTTAAGTTCTTTCCTTTGTTCAGAGACTTTCCCCCTATGACTTTCTACATTTAGTTTCTTTCACTCTGTTGTGGCTCACACTGCTCTGTGACTGGTGACAGAGAAGTCTCAGGTCATGCATCAGCATGTGGGTGAAGTTGTTTGAGCCTACGCCCTCCCCCTCAGCAGGATGCATTCCCTTATTTTTTTTTTTTTTTGGTTTGCATTTTTTATTCGATTTTTATTTATTTACATTTCAAATGTTATCACCTTTCCTGGTCCCTCCCCTGGAAACCCTGTATCCCATCTTCCCTCTCCCTGCTTCTATGAGGGTGTTCCCCCACCCACCCACCCACATGCCTCCCTACCCCACATTTACCTACACTGGGGCATCCAGCCTTCCCAGGACCGAGGATGCATTCCTGTAGGATGCCTGCATGCCACTTTCCCTTGTCATTTGCCTGAGTTCTGGGTGTCATTCCACACCGGCTGGCTTTTCCCAGAAATAAAAACCCTGAGACTCAAATGTATGAGAAATACCTAGACCATATAACTAGTTACCCAACTAGCTAATAACATAATATCCCGCTTATTCTAATTTAAATTCTGCCACGTGGCTGGTTACCTCTGCTCAATTCCAATTCATATTTCATAAAAGGCTGTTGATATCATTTCTCACTTATTAGCTTACATAGTGTAGCCATCCAGCAGCCATGGGCGAACTGGGTTTTTCTGAAAGGGTGGCTGGAATTAAGGTGTGTGTGGGGGGGGGGAGCGAGAGAATAATGGAACCAAGACAAAAGTTCTGATCAAGGCTCCAAGTTTAATTTTCAGTTCTGCATTTATATAGATAAAGACCCATCCTAAGTTTCAGTTGAGTTCTTGCTTCAAAACAAGCTCAGCAGGAAGTCTTGTTTCTGAGGAAAGTGGTAAACTGGAGACTTTCATCTGGTCCAAAGATTCCACCCCAGGTGGGCTAGGCAACTGTGGCAAAAAAAGGTCTGATTAGTCCGCGAAAGGCTGGGGGAAGGGTACAACATAGAATGATAGCCAGCAGAATGTACTTCAATTCAATTCCAACTGGATTTCTGTACATGATATAAATAAGGTGGCTGGTGTCTATAACAATAGGGTATGACCATCTAGTCTGGTGGATAAACAAGAGGGATGCTGAAGATCTGCATTTGGGGGGTGGGGCTTCTGGAGCCTATTTAGCCAATACCACAGAAAAATATCCCTAACCAGGCAATTGGATTTTGGAGTTCTCATCTAACATAAACCAAACAAACAAAACAATGAAACTGGTAGGTTATGTTTTCAAATTTTGTCATTTCTCATTACCCTGGATCCAGTAGTTTTATTCTCGTTGAAATAATACGTACATCGAAGGATTTATGTTTTCATCATTATCTGTCTTGAACTGCAAATTATTGGCAATTCTATTTAGGATTTCTATATATTATCCATTTTATGCCTTTCTCTGACATTTTTATTTCAATCATATGAAATGCACTAGTAGCTTAGTTTTTATCCTGTTGATGGCAGAAGAAAATAATATTTTTATAATATAGGATGGCTATAAGAGCTAAATGAATTAATTTCTATAAAACAGTTATTAATTTGCAAGGAGTATAGTGGATACAACGCAATGTAAAGGTGTATTTATGAACCAAATCAACAATGCTTTGCAATGATGCTTGTTCTAAGCCCACTACCATAAATATCTCCTATGTTTGAATTACATGAAACAAAATTCTGAAACAAAGAATATTTCTATAATTCTCTTCTGGCTTGCTTGCTTGTGAGTTGCTTTCTTGCAGGTGGAGTAGGATATTTTTGGAAAACCTCAAAATTGATTTTTATTTATTATGCTAAAATTTTGTTACAGACTCAACATCATTTCTAAACAGGCACTACCAAGCCCTACATTTCTTTTCTATGTTTCCTCAACATGTGTCAATGTTGAAGACAATTGTCTCCAGGAAGTTTCATCATCTGTAAGCTCATTCTTATGCCAAGATGTTTATCTACATTTTCTAATTAGATCCTAGCAGTATCTTAATGGATTTATCTTAATGGATTTGTTACTGTGATATTTAGGGAAAAAAAAGAAAAAGAAACAGAAGTAAAAGATATGAATCATTTCTCCAAGTTCAGAAATTTACTTAAGAACCAGGGATCTGAATCCCAGAATTCTTACTCTATGGCCATCATGCTCCAAAACTACATGTGTTTGGGTGTGGATGTGGGTGTATAGGTGTGGGTGTGGTTCCTTCTACCAGGAGTTATTTTCTCATATATTTGTACCCTAGATAACACAGATCTCTTTAGACTGCTCCTTCCTTTGAAAACTTCTTTGCCCGTTAAATGGATAAGGTTTTGCTGCTACAACATTTTGTTAAGTAGTCCATATTCCTAGATTATAAAGGGAGGTAGAGTCGAGCAGGACATCTCCAGCATTTCTCTGTGTTAAGACTTACTAAAGATTTCATAGTTTCTACATGCTTAAAATAAGCAGCATAATTCCAGGTATGATAGTGAAATTAATATTTTATATAGACTTTCTTTTTGTTTCTTTTATTTATTTTGTTGGAATTAAACCCTGGTGAATTGTATTATATTTAAACATCCGTAACCTGAATTCTAACAATATATATGTTTAAAGGATCATGCATCTCTCTCTCTCTCTGTGTGTCTGTCTGTCTGTCTCTTTCTCTCTCTGTGTGTGTATGCTGTGCATGTAATATTTTAGATAATGTCTTAGAATTATTTGAATATTTCTGTATTTAATAATATATTTGATCCGTCCATCCATCACGGCATCTTTCTTTCTTTTCTTCCTTTCTCTCATTAAGGATGTAGACACATTGCCTAACTGATAACTCACATGCTTACTTTACAGAAATGTGACATAAGATATATGAAGTATAACCAATTTCTTAAAATATTCTTTAAATATAGTTTTGGCAAGATATTTGAGGACAGCTCTACAGACATGTTTAGAACAGTGATTGATATACTATTATTATACATCCTTTCACTCAATTCTCTACTGCTACACCAAAATACCCAAGAAAATTAATTTATATGTGATAAAGATAATTTTGTCTCACCATGTTACAAGTCTTATCCTATATCTGGATGGACAGAGGTAGGATCGCTGTCAGCATCCCAATTGGAGAAAAGAGTATAGCTTTCTCATCACCCAGAGCTTAGAGAGGAAATGGAAGAGAGCCCATGGCCCACAGTGCTCTATCATAGGCATGGCCCTAATTATGCAAGGATTTCCTAATAGACCTTACTTCTTTTAAGAGAGTGATACCATCTCCTGATAGTATCAGAAGACAACCCAACCTGGTAATGCACAGTATTTTGACAGGTTCACTACCTACACTTCATGATATTTTTTATCATTATTGGATTTAATTATTACCTATCATTCGTTGCTAAAGTGCATGTTTATGGATTCCACACCCTGATTTTCTGATTCAGCTTACACAAGAATGGGAATAAAAATCTGTGTAGTCCAGTCATAGAGTTCACACAAGGATAGACACAAAAAAATAGATACAGACAAATTAGTATGCTAATCTTTTTTAAATTAACATCCGAGAAGTGTCATCTGCTAAATAATTATCTGGGTACTAGTTTCCAATCTGATTTTATGTGAATTCTGGTTGATAACTTACTGTCATTCCAAATGAATTTGGTATTTTCTCTGCAAGTCATCAAAGTCTAAGGAAGTTCAGAGTCAGAGAGTCTAGATTATTAAAATATTCAATTATTCATCTCATTGACATATACTCTATGAATGTATTTGCATAAAGATGCATATTTTATACATGAAATTGGTAAGTGTAGAAAAATGGTTTATAATTTCACTTTGAAATATCACTGCCTTTTGTTACTAGTTCATAAGAGCATAGTATTTAGAGCACTCTCAGTGTTCAAATACCATGTGAAATGTTTAATGTGCTACATACACGTAGTATTACAGTGAGTTCACACTTATAAAATCATGGTTGTATCAAACACATGAAAGAGTCCTTAGTGAGGTTCTAAATGACGTTTCTTCAGAATAAAAAAATACATATTTTTGTTAACTATATTTTAAACGTTTTACTTTGGAGTTTCTTCTGAATTGGTTGTTATGCATTCAAATATCAACTATTTATTAAGCCCATTCTGCCTTCATTCTACAATGCTGAGTATACTGTGTTACATATTCTTCTGAACAGTCTGTAAAATAGAAAAGTAGTCAAGGGCATATTGAAACTTTAGAGAATTTTAATTTCCTATGGAAGAATTGAAAAATAAAGCCTAATAAAAATTAGGCATTGGGCACATGGGAAAATGAGTCAGCTGTTAACAGCATGTGTTGCTCTTACAAAGCACTCAACTTCAGTTGACATCATATATGTGGAGGCTCCCATTCATTGGTAATTCCAGGTCCTGTGGATGTAATGTTCTTTTCTGACCTCTTATGGCAACCAGGAATGCATATAGTGCTCAGATATATCAAGGCAAGAAATAATGCATGCAAAATAAAAATGAAATCTAAAATTAAATATCAGATAGTGAAGTCAATACTGATTGTATCAAGTCTGTAATCATTTAGGGACAGGATCAACTAACTTGTTGATTCCATGTACTTTCTCCTCTATTACAGATATGATTCTGTAATATTCTCACAGAATTAGTTTAGTCATGATATTCAGCTTTTTAAAAAGTAATAAGGCAAAGCCTTTGGAGTTCCCTAGATTGAGAGACAGAAAGACAGAGGGAAAAGGGGAGAAGGAGGGGGATGGAGGAGGGAGAGAGAGAAGAAGAGGGAGAGAGACAGAGACAGAGAGAGACAGAGATAGAGCACCCTTTTAACTTTTGACAGTTTTGTTGTTTTCAAATAGTTGTTCCTTGTTTGGAGATATCTCTATTTTTGATGGCCTCTGTGTTAAATGATTTGCTAATTTAAAAAAAGAAGTTATAAAAGATATATCATAAAAATACTAGGTTAATGGTATGTTTTTCAATTACTTTGAGATCATAGATTTTATTACTGTCCATCTCCGTGAAACATTGTCCTAGTACAGTACAAGTAGCTGTTCTGCTTTGAAGTTTGATTTAAAAATACCAACAGTTTTGCAAGAGCAAGTGATTTATGTCTTTAATACCAACAATTTGGAATCAGTGACAAGCAGTAGGCAAATGTCTGTGAGTTCAAGGCCACCCTAGTCTGTATAGAGAGAATCAGTCTCTGTTTTTTTTTAATTTTATTTTCTAAGTATTTTTTTTATTTACATTCAAAATCATTTCCCCTTTCCCGTTTCCTCCCTCCCCGAAAATCCCATAAGCCCCCTTCCCTCCCTCTTTTCCCCATTCAACCCCCTCTCTCTTCTCTGTCCTGGCATTCCCCTACATCCAGTCTTTCAAGGACCAGGGGTCTCTCCTTCCATTTTCTTAGAAATCTATTGATATGCGAACTGTGTGTAGGGTATTCCGAGATTCTGGGTTAATATCCCCTTATCAGTGACTGCATACCATGTGTGTTCTTTTGTGATTGGGTTACCTCACTAAGGATGATATTTTCAAGTTCTGACCATTTGCCTAGGAATTTCGTGAATTCATTGTTTTTAATTGCAGAGTAGTATTCCATTGTGTAAATATACCACATCTTCTGAATCCATTCTTCCATTGAGGGACATCTGGGTTCTTTCCAGCCTCTGGCTATTATAAATAAGGCTGCTATGAACATAGTGGAGCATGTGTCCTAATTGCATGCAGGGAAAGCCTCTGGGTATATGCCCAGGAGTGGTATAGCCGGATCCTCCGGGAGTGTCATGCCCAGTTTTCTGAGGAACCTCCAGACTGCTTTCCAGAGTGGTTGTACCAGCTTGCAATTCCACCAGCAGTGGAGGAGTGTTCCTCTTTCTCCACATCCTCGCCAACAACTGCTGTCTCCCGTGTTTTTGATCTTAGCCATCCTGACTGGTGTGAGATGGAATCTCAGGGTTGTTTTGATTTGCATTTCCCTAATGACTAAGGATGATGAACATCTCTTTAGGTGCTTCTCAGCCATTAGATATTCTTCAGGTGAGAACTCTTTGTTTAGCTCTGTACCTCATTTTTTAATAGGGTTACTTGCCTCTCTGGAGTTTAACTTCTTGAGTTCTTTGTATATATTAGATATTAGCCCTCTGTCGGATGTAGGGTTGGTAAAGATCATTTCCCAGTTAGTTGGTTGCTGCTTTGTCTTTTTGACTGTCTTTTGCCTTGCAAAAACTTTGTAATTTAATGAGGTCCCATTTGTCTATTCTTGATCTTAGAGCATAAGCTATTGGAGTTCTGTTCAGGAAATTCTCCCCTGTGCCCATATGTTCAAGGTTCTTTCCTAGTTTCCTTTCTATTAGTTTCAGTGTGTCTGGTTTTATGTAGAAGTCCTTGATCCACTTGGAAAATAAAGTCAGCACATAAGCTCTTTTATTTTTATTTTCCATACATGAAATGATTTATAGTAAACACAATATGCCTTCAGTACTAGCTAGGTTTTTTTTTTCAGTACCTTTGCCTTGTTAGTTGGTAGGAAAGTTTATTGAATCTTGACACCTAGTATGCTTGAACATATGACCCATACTGTAAGGTGATGTTTAAATCACTATTTAAACAATGCCTTCATTTAGACTTGTGGAATCAGTTAACTGCAAACACAGGATTATTACCACTCTGTGTTTTCTCTATCTTAGTTATATTTCATAGTGAATGTTATGAAAACAAAGATTAATGTCAGTTCTTTTTTTTTAATTGAATATATTCTTTATTTACATTTCAAATGTTATTCCCTTTCCCGGTTTCCCCGCCTCCCAGAAAAACCCCTATCCCATCCCCCTTCCCCGTGCTTCTGTGAGTATGTTCCTCCACACAACCCACTCCCACCTACCCTCCCTCGATTTCCCTATGCTGGGGCATCTATCAACCCTTCATAGGACCTCTCCTCCCATTGATGCCTGAGAAAGCAATCCTCTGCTTCAAGTGCAGCAGGAGCCATATTTACCCCTTGGTTAATGGCTTAGTCCCTCGGAGCTCTGGAGGGTCTGGTTGGTTGATATTACTGTTCTTCCTATGGGGTTGCAAACCCCTTCAGCTCCTTTAGTCCTTTCGCTAATTCCTCTATTGGGGACCCTGAGATCAGTCCAATGGTTGGCTGCTAGCATCTGCCTCTGTATTTATAAGGCTCTGGCAGGGACTCTTAGAGACAGGAATATCAGGCTCCTTTAGGCAAGCATTTCTTGGCATCCGCAATAGTGTCGGGGTTTGGCGACTGTTTATAGGATGACTCCTCAGGTAGGACAGTCTCTGGATGGCCTTTCTTTCAGTATCTGCTCTACACTTTATCTCCATAATTGCTCCTTTTGAGTATTTTCTTCCCTTCCTCAGAAAAACCGAAACACCCACACTTTGGTCTTCCTTCTTCTTGAACTTCATGTGGTCTGTGAATTGTATCTTGTTTATTCTGAGCTTTTAGACTAATATCCACTCATCAGTTAGTGAATACCATGTATGTTCTTTTGTGATTGGGTTACTTCACTCAGGATGGTATTTTCTACTTCCGTCTATTTGCCTATGAATTTCATAAATTCATTGCTTTTAATCTCTGAGTAGTACTCCATTGTTTTATTGTGTAAATATACCACATTTTCTGTATCCATTCCTCTGTTGAAGGATATCTGGATTCTTTCCAGCTTCTGGCTATTATAAATAAGTCTGCTAAGAACATAGTGGCGCACGTGTCCTTATTACATGTTGGAACATCTTCTGGGTATATGCCCAGGAGTGGTATAGCTGAGTCCTCAGTTAGTACTATGTCTAATTTTCTGTGGAATCATCAAACTGATTTCCAGAGTGGTTGTACCAGTGTGCAATTCCACCAGCAATGGAGGAAGGAGTGTTCCTCTTTCTCCACATCCTTGTCTGCATCTTCTGTCCCCTGAGTTTTTCATCTTAGTCATTCTGACTTGTATGAGGTAGAATCTCAGAGTTGTTTTGATTTTCATTTCCCTGATAACTAAGGATGTTGAACATTTCTTTAGGTGCTTCACAGCTGTTAGAGTTTCCTCAGTTGAGAAGATTCTGTTTAGCTCTGTACGCCATTTTTAATAAGGTTATTTGATTCTCTGGAGTCTAACTTCTTGAGTTCTTTGTATACATTGGATATTAGTCCTCTATCGGATGTAGGATCTCTGTTGGTTGCCGTTTTGCCCAGTGTTGTTTGCCTTACAGAAGCTTTGCAATTTTGTTATGTCCCATTTGTCAATTCTTTATCTTAGACCACAAGCCATTGCTGTTCAATTCAGGAATTATTCCCTTGTGCCCATGTGTTCAAGGTTCTTTCACACTTTCTCCTTTTTAAGCTTCAGTGTATCTGTTTTATGTGGAGGTCCTTGATCCACTTGGACTTGAGCTTTGTACAAGGAGATAAGAATGGGCCAATTTGTGTTTTTCTGCATGCTGACCGCTAGCTGATCCAGCATCATTTCTTAAAAATGCTGTCTTTTTTTCTACTTGATGTTTTTAGCTTTTTTGTCAAATATCAAGTGACCATAGATGCGTGGGCTCATTTCTGGGTCTTCACTTCTATTCCATTGATCTTTGTACCAATGCCATATAGTTTTTATCACTATTGTTCTGTAGCAGAGCTTGAGGTCAGGGATGGTGATTCGCTTGGAAGTTCTTTTGTTTTTGAAAATTGTCTTTGCTATCCTGAGTTTTTTGTTATTCGAAATGAATTTGCAGATTGCTCTTTCTAGCTCTATGAAGAATTGATTTGGAATTTTGATGCAGATTGCATTGAGTCTAATGTTAGTTCTTAAATTCTTTTATTTTCTACTAAAATGATTGTAACACTTGAAGATAAATATACTCTTAGTCATGGGTCTTTAGATTTATTTTTTCCCATCAGTGTTTCATCTAGGTTAAAGTGCTTGTGTTTACAGGTTTCCGTTAATTACTTGATATGTTCACATAATTCATTTATGTTTCAGAATGAATGCTTTAAAAGAGTAAACTGGTAGGACTTTAAAATACTATTGGCAGAAGATTAATGTAAAAGGATTGATTGTCTGGTTTTCAACCACACAGAGACAAATGATACTTATGAAAATTTAATAAAACAAAACAAAATTAATATCATTTCATGACATGATATTGAAACTGATTCTTTCCTGATAGAAACAAAACTATGTGATTCATATCCTTTTTGTTTGTTGAGGACTAGAATGAAGTTCTTTCTACCTTAAAAATTACATCACGCATTTAGCATATTAAAAGACTCTTTTCAATTAGCCTTATTTTCTGTTGTGTTTTATAAGGTTTATCCATTACTTCTAATCTAATGAGAACAAATCAACACTATATCCCATTGCACTGCCTTAAAATAAAGAGGCAAAATGCCATATCCTTTTTCATGTACTCATTAGTGGAAAAAAACACCCTACTATATTTAGCAAGTACTTCATCGGTTTGCAGCAACTTCTACATGATGGTCTTGGCCTCAAAATAATATACACGTTCATAATGACTAACCATGCATGCTTTCAATGTAAATGCTATATATCTTGTCAGAAATTTGCATCCATTTGCAAATAGAATATGGTTTCACAGCAATCTGCTCCACGTTGATTTTCTTGCTTTGGTTTTACAAAGTGAGTGGTATTTTTCATATCTAATCAGAATTTACCTTAAAATTCTTGATTATGTGTATTGTTTAAAATCACTTTAAAGATGATGCTAACAATACTGGTGATTAAAACAAAAATAATAAATCACTATGTGTGAAGAACTGACATTTCTGGGGATATCATCAGTAAGCTTTAACAAGTTTTCTAAACTCTTTTATGTAAAGATATACAGAGATACAGAATCTGTCTGCCGCCTTTGAATCTGACTCTCTTTCCAAGGAGCTCCTACAGAGCTCTTATGTGAACCTGACAGCAAAGCTGATATTTGTTCTTAGAGACTAAATACATGTCAACATTTCCTGATTCAAATATAGTTTTAATTTTAATTCTCTAACAAGAAAGTTTGGGTTCCTCCCTCCCTTACTAATCCCCCAAATTTACCCTTTAGATTACTGTACTTACTTTATTTTAAGCATAGTTGCCAAAGAGACTCCAGAATACATCGCAGGACATTACTTCCATGTTCAATGGTGTCCATGGACTATGCATCTTAAAAACATATCATGTAGGTCCTGAACGTTTATCTCATAATGGCTTTAGTTTCCAGTTACTGAGCTTTGAGATGCACTTGTAGATTACTATTTATCTTGCTTAAATGGTTGTCCCTGTGTCAGGATACTCATACTAGGATTTATGTCTGCTTAGACCTGATTTCCCTACAAATATCTATATATCTCACTGAGTTTGGATCACAGTAACATTTTGCTCAAGTGTATTTTTAAACTTGTTTCCTAAACATCTTGTTTATGTACCTGTTTACTTACAGGTGTACATCTTTCCTTCATTTTCAAGTGCATATGCTCTTTCGTTGAATGTTATTAGTATGTATTCTGAAACATGAGACACATCCACCCTTATGCTTTCACTCTAAGTCCCTGTAAGGTTAGCTTTTGTTTGATTGTTACCCCCAGAAAATTAACACGATTTCCTAAAGAAAGTCATGTTAAATTATAGGATCTGAGAGGGAAGCTTAATTAGATTTTTTTTTCTTGTATGCATGTGTGTTATAGTTCACCCTTAAATGAGTATGTTACCTTTTTATGTCATCTCTCTCACTGTGATGGAAGATGATACTTATGTTACCAAAATTCTCCCAAACCCTTAACTCATCTAAACGAAACTTTGTTTTCTAGGTAGAATTATCCCAATTTTCTCTATATTTCCTCAATGGTTAATAAGGTTATTATATAGTAGTATGTGACTTGCTTTTGGTCATCATAGTTTTAAAGTGCTAAACCATTCAGTTGAGGGAGCTTGGATTGTTTTGGGTTCAAGGTTTCAGAAGATAGTCTACGTCATTGTGAGGAAGGAATGGTGAAACGACTTGTCAGTTGGAGTGGGTTTTCTGTGGTTCTCACATGGTGACTATTCCAGGGAGCAGAGACAAGATGGAGGGAAGCAATTTTGGGCTCTTGCTCTCCAAGGCTACTTTCATTTGTATCTCTGCCAACAAGGCCATTCCCATTAGGGTTCCATAACTTCCCAAATTGATACAGGTGGGGACCAAATGTTCAGACACATGAGACTGCAGGGACAATTCACATCAAAGCCATAATAAGTAGGTAATTGGTGATGCATTAAAATTGTAGTAATTACAAATTCATGAAAAAACCAGGATGTAATCTAATCATGAAATTCTAAAATGATATTAGCTCTTTAATTGAAAACTTATACCCTTTAATGATATTAATTCTCCCAAACCCTTAACTCATCTAAATGAAACTTTGTTTTCTAGGTAGAGTTATCCCAATTTTCTCTATATTTCCTTTTTGTTGTGACATCTATATTTTTAGTGGACTTGTTTAATTTCTTTTTAAATCCATAAAATGTATTTCATCCTATGTACTTTTATCAACCTCACTATTAAATTAATTCTCGGGTTATTACATAAAAATCAATTTTAGGTACGACTATCAAAGCTTCTATCTGTTTGCTTTTTTGTAAAATTATGTAAGTTATTATCTTTTTAGGTTAGGTTAATTGAGTGCCTTAAAATGAAAGGGTCTGAGTATCCTTTGTGTTGTATTATCAGTACCTTGAGGCAGATTTCATATGCCTTCCTCTTTTTCTTTCTTAATTTCTTCCCATGCCATTCATTTTAAATTGGTTCTGAATAAGAAAATTATGTAGAAAATTATCTGAATATTGGAAAGATGATTAGCTTTGAAACTTTTTAACCAATATTTCTTTTCAATATATTATTTATATTTTGAAGAGTTTCACACATACATACATTGGGTTTGATCATATTTACTCCTCAACTCTTCCCACTAATTTCTCACACATCTACTTCCCCACACCTAAATTACTATCTTCTTTGTTATTGCTTTGCTTTAGTTTCTTTATAACTCTGAGCCCAAATTGTGCTGCCCTTATACTCGTGATGGTAAAGCCATCTATAGGAGCATTATCTATGGGCCTATATGGAGCCATATCTCTAAAGAGAAGTGAACTTCCCTGGGAATCCATCTGCTGTCACTGGGTCTTCTTTAGGGTGTGGGTACTGGTTAGCCCCTTTCCCTTCCTTCCTGAAATGACTACAGACTTGTTCTTGTTCAGGTTTTATGCAAACAGCCATAGCTGTTCTGAGTTCATGAGTGAGGTGGTCTTGTAGTATTCAAAAGACTCTGTTTTGCATAAGATCTCCCCAAACTCTGAGTCTTAAGATCTTTCCACTCATTCTTACAAGATGGTCCTTCAGTATGGTAAAGGATTTTTATATTCACATCCTATTTGTGGCTGTTTATTCTATAGTCTACTGATATTTTGACCCTATGTGAGTTTCTGCTTGAACCCCTCCTATTTTACACAGAAGCTTCTGTGACAAAATCTGAGAGCTACAGTCATCTAAGGATAGAGGGATGCAAAATTACAGAACAGTTTAATATTGTGTTCATTTAGCAACTTAGTAATAGTAGCTCATCCCTGAGGTCTCTGTGCTCCCCAAACATAGAAAAAATTTACACTAGCAAATATGAATTTATTTCTGTAGAGTAACAATTAAACCTAATGAAAAGCAGGTATTTACCCTCATAAGATTGGTGACATGATTATACTCATGGACATATCTCTTCAGGCAGGTCTTTAGCACCTTCTAGCACTGTGAAGCTTATCCAGCTGGGATGAAAGTATTATAATTTTATAGTCTTCATTCAGTATGTTTTGTGGTGAAAAGAAATCAAATAGAAAAGCAAATAAATTATTTAATGACAAGACTGAAAAATTCAAATATAGGAATCGAAGCTCAAATCAGGTCTAATTTGAAGTAATTTGATAAATTTCTTGATATATGAATTAAATGGTTTTGATGATAACACTTCTTAACTTTTTTCTTTACCTATAAAAAAACCATTGTATCCCAATGTTCTTTACCATTTCATAAGAAAAGTATGTTTGTAAAAAATAAGCACAAGAGAAACAGTTTCATAAATATTTCTGTATGATGTACTTCATAGGTAATAAGAATGGATACATTTATATAAGCCTGGCTAAGGCTGAAGTATTTTTAAAGTACACAGTGCTAAGAGCCCCGCTAGAGCAGTTAAGAAATTCTAGCCTGTGCATTTCATCTCCTTTATGTCTTTGAAAATCACATTTTATAGTTGTAAATTAATGGAAAGATTTTCTATTATTTTGAAAGGCTCTTAAGGAATCAATCCATGTCTTAGAAATTTTATAGAAACCCTTTCAGGACCATGTGATTGTGAGATTTTCTGTAACTAAAATTCAATTTAGGAAAAGTTACTTATTTTGTATATGTCACTGATTTTAACTTATGAATGAGACTATTAAATGATAAAGTGAAAGTCAGCTGAGCAGACAACTGTCCACCTGTCCACCTGTAAAACTGCCTGTGACAAATTGTGGACATACTGGAATCATATGGGATCATATATGAGCAAACATAGGTGTTAGAAGTTATCCGATCCTCATCTGAAGAAGTGTTACTGTTGCTAATGTCATGTAAGATGGTACTACTAAGTACCATAAACTGACAATTGGGAAATATTTTAAAATATTTTCTCATAGATATTTAATATCATTTTATATTCTCAAAATTTGACTTACCAATTACAAATTTCTTTAGATGCCCAATAGTGTTAATTTTGTGTGTGCTTGTATAATACACACACACAAACACAAACATACACATACACACACACATATATAGTGTAATTGTATTGAATATATATAAAACCTTTATTTATATATATATATATGAAGATTAATACTAATGCTATTTTTTATTAAAATTTTTTGCATATGTGTTTGCATGTGTGCTTGTATGTATTCTTGTATGTATTCTTGTCTTTGTGTTCCTATGGTAGTATAGTATTTAGATATAGAAGTCAGAGATCAACATAGGTGTCTTCCTTTATCATTCTTAGCCTTAATTTATTTCTTTCTTCTTCTCTTATTTTTTTCTTTTTTCGTTTTCAGATTTATGTATTTGTTTTATGTAAGCACACTGTAGCTGTCTTTAGACACACCAGAAGAGGGCATCAGATCTCATTATAGATAGTTGTAAACCACCATATGGTTGCTGAGAATTGAACTCAGGAACTCTGGAATATCAGTCCATTCTCTTAAGTGCTGAACCATCTGTCTAGTCCACTTTAATTTCTGTTTGATATGGGTCTCTCACATCAACCAAAGCTGGTGGGTTTGCTAGAACACACTGTTCTTCAAGATCCTCCCTTCTCTTCTTCCTTAGGACAATGATTACTGCCAGGCATAGACCTCATGTTTTATGTTTCAGAAAATCTGAACTCATGTCCCATTCTTATATATCTCAGCCACATGTCCTGATCCATGGTCAATTGTTTGTTTATTTTCTATTTATTACTTTGATTTCTTTCACCTTAGATTCTGGACAGAATTTTGCCTTTGCTTTGACTCATAAAATGGTACAGAAAAGTTGTATAAATACTTTGTCAAAATCACTAAGCATCTAAGATTCTTCCTTCTTTTTCTTGGAGGACCTGCAGACCCTAAGAAGTCTGGTGTCCAAGAACCAGAAGGCACTAGAAGAAGAATTTCATAGTACCAGCCTTCCATAGCTCCAGGCAAAATTGTGTTAGTTTAGATTCTTGTAGAATATCATGGCTGGCCTACTTTTTTCTAAAGAGTGCAACCCTATCAGTAAACCCATCCTAGACATCTTAAAAGCCACACAGCCAAACTAAGAAGATATAATAATGCAAAGTTATTCTATGTCACCAATTTGAATAATTTACCTATACTGTTCATTAATTAGTAGGAGACGTTGTTGTGCTTTAAAAACAAATCACTGCTCTGAATATTACATTATTTTTATAATTTCATATTTTAAGGGTAAATTGCACATGGGTATTTAAAATAGTGTTCTATTAATTTTTTGATAATTACGTAAAATATGTTTTGATGATATTCATCTTCCCCACTAACTCCTCCCATATTCACTCCAGCCTCCGTACCCGTGAAAATTTTTGCTCTCTCTTTGTATCTTTCACTTCCAAACCTATTGATACTACTTGTGTTGACTAACTACTCCGGGGTGCCTTGTCTACCATGGTGTGTGGTGAAAATACCAGAGGTTACACAAGTAAAGAAAACTGACTCTTCCACTCCCAGCAGCTATGGGTAACACTTAAAGCTCACTTCCCCTCCTCCATTCCTGAACTTGGCCTGGCTTGAGCTTTCATAGATCTTGTCAATAATGATGACACTATACCTGTAAGTTCAGAAAAGATTTTTGTTGAAGTCATCTTTCCCTGAAGCACTTTTGATGCTTTCACTGTTTCTGCCTGCATTTGCATGGAGAGCCATTGATCTTGAGGGGAGCAGTGTGACATAGATATCCCATTTAAAGAGGAACATTGTTAAATGTCTTATGCTCTATACATTTGCCAATTATAGTTCTCTGTATTAATTACAACTACTGCAAGAACAAGCTTCTCTGATAAGGCTTGAGAGATGTTCTGAGCTAAAGCTGTAGAAACACGTCTTTAAAAGTCATTTTAATGCCGGCTCTATTTAGCAGAATAAAAGTGGTAATTTTCCCTCAATGTGTATGACTTATTGAGTCATAGGTTCTTGGCTTTGTTAACTGTGTCAGATATAAGTTCCTCTTTGGGAATTGGGACTGATACAATCAGAATGTGGTTGTTTATTTCCATAGCAGTACTACCACCATTACCCCAGGGGCAATATCCTGCCAGACAAGTCGTTATTATAGCTCACAGGGTCATGACAAAGTGAGATTGAAGATTACTAGGAGAGTGATAGAAATTTTCAGCATTATAAAAATAAACAGTAAGGATGAAGCTTTCAAGGTAGCACCTGTTTGACTTCTCTATGTTTATGAGTCAAGTAATGATTTTAATATGCATGCCATGACAATTATAACCCCAGCACTTGGAGGGGCTGCTAGTGAAAGATCATGAATTTGAGTGCAACCTACTAACATCTGAAGACCATGTCTTAAATAATTCACTGACTAAATGAATAAATATAGACAGCATTGTAGCAAGATGAAAAATAAGTTAATTAATTAAAATAATATATATAGTAATTAGGCAATTCAGAATTTGAACCCATGCATTTTTCTTGAGGTATATCACATTCACTACCAGAATTACACTTATTCCAAAAAAGTAAAAAATTATTTATTCCCTATGTGAAAAAAATAGATTTCTTCAGCATCTTTGTTTCTGTGTGACTATGTATGCCTATACTTATTTACTGATGTACCTGCCATTCAGTTTGTCTCCTTCCTACCTCATGTGTCTGCGAATGATCACTGTAACAATCTATATGTGACATGTTCTGTGTGATCAACTGCACAATTATTCAATATCAGCTATATCCAGTCACAGTACACCTTACTTTGGCTAATTTAGTGGTATTTTCTTATTATAATTATTCTAATTTTGTTTACTTTTGCATCTCACCCATATTGGTGTCAACATGACAAAGACTGAGTTGAAGGGATGAATCACTCGTGCCTCTTTTCCATGGCTTCCCATGGTGTTTTGCTTTATTGACAAAGCATATCACTCTGTGTCTGATGTCTAAATTTTGTTTATATGTTTAATAAAAAATAGTGACATCGCTTTAAAGCTTAGAAAGTTTAATTCATAAAATTTTTATTTTCTTGTCTTTACTATCCTGCTCTTTGGTGATATGGTTTTATGGAAGTATAGTGGGAGCTAATTAGTAAACAAAAAAAAATTTCCTTTAAAAATAACACAAAATATCCTGAAGAAGTTTAGTTTTTTTTTTTAAAAATCTGTTTAATATTCAGTAAACAGGCTTATCAAAACTCTTGAAAGTTCCCTTAAAGACCTATTAATTGACATTTGCAGTAATAAATTTGCTATATTTTAATAATACAGTGACATATCTATAAACAAACATATTTGGGAAGGACAGGTGAATTGTACAGATAAATAGAAATGTAATGTTAAATCACTACTGGTGGACCTGGGTGGTACTACTTCAGCTCTCCTCACAAGCAGTCCTGCCTTTAGACTTCTAGGAGAGATTCTTCCTGCATTTCTCATGCTGATTGTTGACTGATTATTAGCCATGTAAATACACATGATTTTTGAGTTTATGTCCAGTGTTTAGGGGTATCTTCTCTCTAACACTCTTTGCAAATTCATTAGTTTTATGAAGCAGTTCATAAGGAACTGCAAAAGGAAAAAAATCACAAAAGTAATTCCTATCTTAAAAATTAATGTCTCTCTTCTTCTGCCTCAAATATACACATGTGAACATGCATGCAATAACATTTACAAGTATGTACATTGATAATGACATGTCTTTTTAACTATTGTTTTTTTTACATTTTGTAAAAGAAAATATCCAGTTCTGCTAAAAATCCCAAATAATTACAAATATCTGTAAGGAGTACTATGAACATAGGTTTCTTATTTTCAGTTATCAATTTGATTATGAATACGATATACAATAATGTATTAAAATACTCACTGATTGTGTAAATTACTTAAATATAGTTTTGCTTTGTATCTATTCTTTTTGGTTGTACACTCTGAAAGTCATTGTTTATAACTTAATTTCATCATAGTTCTTAGTAAGTATGAGTAACTTATCTTATGTTTTCTGGTTCTAAAGTATTACATATTCTTTTAAATCTAAGATTAAGATGCAGAAAGAAGCAAATAGTTTAAAAATATTATAGTTTTGATAAAATTGAAAGACAAATAGTAACTAGAAGGTTCTACATAGTCAAATATATATTTAGAAATATAAATTTAGTACAAATCTTCATTTGATATTACAGAGTAATAAAATTATAGCTTAACAAATGTCTTTATTTCACATACTTAGCATTCCTAAATAAGCTTTTTTAAGGCAGAATATATATTTACAAATATATACTTTCAGAATAAATTGTGGCTATTTATTTTTAAGGCTGTCCTGTATAAATCAACCGTAAATAAAGGTCAAAGATACATTATGATGAGATTCAAAGACAATTTTGTGCAGGGCATAGATTATTTTGAAACATGACTTGAGTGCTTATCAATGTAAGACATTAGCTTGCTTTATACAACATTCTCCCAGACACTTGTTTAGTATACTTGCCAGTGCATGATGCAGGTTTGAGTGACTGAGTATTTTAGAATTAATACATCTATCATTTCTCCATTTATATTTCACTTACTTTGTTAAGTTTGAAATATAGTCTGTCTTAGATTTCAATTATAAGACGTTGAGTCTCTGTTATTCATTTTGTCTATATAAAGAAAGGTTAATGAAGATTTGATTTTCATTCTCCTTCTTACCAAAGCAGAACTGAAATGTACTGTCATGCACGCCTGTTTAGAAGTTTGTTCTGTGTGTAAAATAATGTGATGAAGCCAACATAAACACCATGAATTCTAGTACACTGTATTCCTTCCTGTAGTTGCTTAAAAATAGGAGAGTCTGTGATTTGATAATAACTTCTCTATTTAAGTCAGTTTAGATATTCAATGTACAGATTCTTAACCTGATACCTTTATTGCTGTCATGATATGCAGCGGGTAGTTAATATTTTCAATATAAAACTGGCAAACCAGATATACTAACAAATTTAATAATAACTATGTCAATGTCTTTTCCTTTTTATTGGTATTTTATTTATTTATATTTCAAATAGTATTCCCCTTCCCAGTTTCAACTCCACAAGCCCCCTATCTCCTCCTCTCTCCCCTGCCTCTATGAGGGTGCTCTCCCACCCACTCCTACCTCAGAGGTTTAACGTTCCCCTATCCTGGGTCATCAAGCCTCCACAGGACCAAGGGGCTCCCCTCCCAGTAATGAAAAAATTGTGCATTATGAATTACATACCAAAATTTATATCCATATATTTGGCTCATAATCACCTTTCACTGCACCTCCAAGATATCTGAAATGGATCTGGCACAGAACTAAGACAAATGTACTGGGTCATCTTAAACTACACAAACCTTACAAAACTTTGTGTAAAGTTAAATGACCCCCTTTCCACCCATTTTTACTGGAGAAATAAGTGTGCCATGTCTATTTATAGACTGAAAAGAAAGTACAAGTAGCTTATTGAAATGTCCATTTTTCCCTTCTGCAAAACCAATTTAGTATATTTGAAAGGTTGACTTGGGTCAGCATTTCTCTCTGCCCTTTTATTGGCAGTACTGACTTTCATTACAGACTGATGAAACAATAATATTTATAATACATGTGATATTTACTACAGCAATGAGACAGTAAATGAGCTCCTGGGGTTATACATTTTCGGGTACTGAGCAATTTAATCAGATAGAAAGGAAGAAAGTAATGACTTCATGGATATCAACTTGCTTCCTTGGCTTGAAAGGGAAATAAGATATTCACACATTAATAATCAACTTTGGGAATGTGGGTAGGTGACATATAGATGAACTCATAGCAGTGTGTCTGTATGTTTTCCTACAGTTTCTCTACTCATGGCTGTTACACTTTATTCAATATTTTAAGCACCTTTTATTCTGATTAAAAGTTTAATTAAACATTTCTAAGTCCATTAATTAATTGGCTTCCTTCAAGCTTTCCTATCATAAGTTAAACAGCATATGAGATTCATTAACATATGACAATCTTGTGACACACTAATCACATTAACATTTCAATAACAATTTTAAATGAAATACACACCTTTCATTTTTATTGGTCATTTGCAAATTGGACAATATAGAGCCATTTGCATGTCACACTTAGAAATATGTGTGATTGGGCTAAGGAAGTGGCTCAGTCCATAAAGGGCTTGCTGCACAAACAGGAGGAACTCAATTTAATATCAGAATCTACATAAAATAAGCGGTTCAGCAGGATGCACACTTGTAACCCAATGCAATGGAAGAAAACGTACATTTTGGGGGCTGGCTACCAGCTAGCTTAATCTATTCCCAGGAGGGTCAAAGCACTGTCAGGTCCAGTTGCATGAAGGTATGAGTCATTCAGTGGTAACTTTCCTTAAGCCTAGCGATTAAGAAACAGAGACTGGTAAACCTTCCAGACAAACTCACATGCATAGAGTTCGTGGCTAACCAGCAGGCCTAGATAGTGAGACCTGGTCTAAAATAAAATAAAGCTCTCTCTCTCTCTCTCTCTCTCTCTCTCTCTCTCTCTCTCTCTCTCTCTCTCTCTCTCTCACACACACACACACACACACACACACACACACACTCGCAGCTAATGAACAAAATCATCAAGGCTGTCACATTGACGGAAAGGACTCCGAATTGTCATTTGACATCTGAATAAACCTTGTATATGTCCAGATACAGATATACTTGCACACATAAAAGGTACCACATTTTAAGTGATATTTTACTTTATATTATGACTCATCTCTGAGGAAGGAAAGAAAATAAGAATAGAATGAAGAAAGGTTCAGAAATAAACCACAGAATTCTGAGAAGAGTCAAGGTGGTCAAGATGTGCTTCTGGCATAATGACTCTTTGGTGAATCTTTAGAGGTTTCCATTGTCAACTTCTTAAACCATTCTGTCAAATCACTGCTAGAGTTTACTTAGATTACCTCCATTTTTAAGTCAGTTTGCATACAAGTTTCCATACTGATTCAACCTTCTCTTTAACACAATTGTTTGTGCTCACTGCTTTCCTCTTGGCAGCCTCTACTGGCCAGGAAGTTCAAAAAATAAAATCCTTTGTCAATGGTTTTGAAACTGATCTTTTATTTTAAAATTAGAAGCAAAACTTTCCTTTCTTCCTTCCTTCCTTCCTTCCTTCCCTCCATCCCTCCTTTCAACATTGCCTCCCTCCCTCTCTCCCTCCCTCCCTCTCTCCCTCCCTCCCTCTCTCCCTCCCTTCTTCCCTCCTTCCCTCCCTCCATTGCCCTCTCTTCCTTTCTTTCTTTTGATAATTGATTATCCTTTCGTGCAGTACATCCTGCCTGCAGTTTTCCCTCCCTCCACTCCTATTAGCTTCTCTTGGATCCCCTCTCCTTCCATTTTCCTTTGGAAAGTAGCAGACCTCCAAGAGACAACAACAAAATACAACAACAACAACAACAAAAGATAAAATTTGACACCGCATCAAGGCTAGACCAGGCAACTATATCAAGCTAACATAATAAAGATATAATAGTAAAGATATGTGTTTAGTAGGACATATTTAGAAATAAGGTTTTTTCATGAAGTTTTAGTTATTTTTAACTGCACTTTTAGTAATCATAGTAAGTCCTGGGAGCATAAAAATCTTGAGATTTGTGTTCAGACTACTTTTGCTTAAAAATGGAAATAAGTAAAGTAAACTGTTCATAGGTGGTTGTTTGAGATTCTTAGTGTTTTAGTTATGAGAGCTTCCCTATGGCTCCTAAATTCTAGTAGACACTAAAAAATTATCAGTGTTTGTGATGAATAATCTCAAGGACCTTAGGAAAAAATATGATGAACCAGGGGAAGGCCACAAAGTCAAGAATATATGGACAGCACATATTAGAGTTGAGGGATGAAGAAAACTAACATAACGTTGGGTGGGTAGGAAAGGAGGCATGGATTTGGGAGAAGTTGGACAAAGGGGTGATTTGATCAAAACATCAGGGGTAAAATTTCAAGGACTTCATAAAATATACTCAAAGGTAGAAACTTCAGCAGGAAATGATAGTTCTAGTCCATGGGCAATATGGCATATATTTATGTATGGCATATATTTTGAAATAAATTTGGGTTTGATATGACAGGTAAGGTGGGTTAGTGATTATGTATTCTTGTTATCCTTCTAGAGGACCTGAGTTTGGGTTTAGCACTCACATTTGACAGTACACAGGGCCCCAGGACTCCATTCCCAGACATCCGACACTGTCTTCTGTCCTCTATGGGCACACACGCATGCCTTGTACAAGCACACAGTGACACACACACACACACACATACACACACACACACACATGCACGTAAATAAAATAAGTAAATAAAAATAAGTCTGAAGAAAGTATTTCTCATATTAAATGCCTTCTAACTTTAAGAATAGGTACACTAACATAATTATAAAAGCAAAAACTTCCTAGGTAAAACAAAGACTTACAATATTCTAGAGAGATATACTAAAACCGATTGTTCATTTAGCTCCTATCACTCGACACAGAATCTAAACTGGTTAAGAACTGTCATAACTGAAAGATACACTGTCATCCACAACAATGGCATTATACAAAAAATGTACATGAAACTGTAGCGAGTAACTGACATCATTTGTCGCAATAGTTCATTCTTTTATGACTCTAAAATACTACGCTGATATATTACTCTGCTGCCACTCAAAAGATAATTCAAAGGGGTGAAACTTATGATTTATATAACAAAAGAACCTAACTATTAGAGGGTTAAAGAATAAACTGGAACTAGTTAGATGAAATGGAGAGGGGCATCAAGCCTCTACAGGACCAAGCGCCTCCGCTCCCACTGAGGCCAGACAAAGCAGACCTCTGCTACATATAGAGAGCAGGGCCATGGACCAGCCCACGTATGCTCGTTTGGTGTCTTAGTCGCTGAGAGATTCTTTCTGCACACTTTCTCACAATTCCCGCCATCCTTGACTGAGTTACTCCTTCTTCTTAATTGGCAGTGAACACTGTCACCTAAAGCATCTGACATAGCTTATTAACATTTGTACACTAACCTGGACCCCCGAGATCTCTCTCAGACACTGCACCAACCAGGCAGCATACACTAACTGATATGAGTCTCCCAACACACATACAGCAGAGAACTGCTGGGTCTGTACTCAGTCAGAGAAGTTGTATCTAATCCTTAAGAGGCTGGAGGCCCCAGGGAGTTTAGAGGTCTGGTGGGTTTGGGGTGGGTCATCCTCTTGGAGACTGGAGAGGGGGTGTGGGATGTGGAAGAGTAGGGGTGGTCTGGGAGGCAGATAAAGTCTGGACTGTAAAAAAAAGAATAAACAATAAAATAAACAAATAAATAAAAATATTTGTACAAACCCCTGACCTCGATTGTAGGACACTTACTATATCCTTGCTATTACAGTTACTTATTTAAATCTTAGGTTCAGGATATTTAATTGTAGTTAAGAAAATTTCTACTATCTTAGCCTTTCACAAAATCATTGTGTAGAGAACATACTCACTTTTTGTCTTGCTTTTTGTTTACCTGTTAATTCTTTTGTTAGAGATGTAGACTGCAATCCACTGGATATTCTATTTAGAGAATACGAAGGATTTTTTTTTATGTAACATTTTTATGTCACGCTTTTTTGTATTTCTATGCAAAATTTCACAGTTTTATGCATTTAATTTTATTTCACATATTTCTTGGTAATTTTAAAACAAAATCTTTATTCTTTTCTGAGTGTGTTTGATTGCACACATGGATCTATACAAGGTGCCTGCCTGATGAAAGCAGAGGCCAAAAAAAGGTGTCAGATCCCCAGGAAGTGGAGTTGAAGAAGCTTGTGAGAATCCACATGAGTGCTGAGAAATGAACCTAGGGTGCCTGGAAACACACCCAGTGCTCTTAACCCTGACTCATATCTCTAGCCCCTTAAAGCAATACCTAAAACAAAATCATATTTTTCCTTTCTTTTTAATTTTTTAAATTTCTTTTTATTTTATGCAATCCAAATATTTTCTGAATTCTTTTACACACTATTATCACACATTGTAATATGCTTGAAGTTAGCATTCTAATTCTCCATGTGCTTTACTTTCTCTGTCATTTTTATGTAATGCACTTTTAAGTAATACTCTTATATAATATGCACCATAACTTTTCTTCTGTTGTAAATGTGATTTTTGGAGGTTTAATACCTTTATCCTATAGCCTAGGCATCGTCCTGGAAGCTTCTAGTCTCTGTACAATCTAACCTAGGCCTAGGATTTTTTTCAGCCTCTGAGACTTGCTTCTGATTAAGATCGTAAGACTGGTCCTTCCTTGTTCTTTCTGAACTCTGACTGCCTGGTTCAACTCTGCTGCTCTAGCTCAAACTCCTCTCCGATATGACTGATTCAAACTGGCTTCTTTCTCAGCCTCTTACATTTTGATCTTCTTGGCCTCAAACTAACTGTCCCAATTTGTTCTATTCTTCTGGCTTCTTATGCTCTGGTTCTTTCTATCTTCACCTGTGTCTAGCTTGTTCTCTCTTCGACCAGTCTCTGTAAAACTCTCCTGGTAAAACCACCTCCTCCTTTCCTTTTTCTCTGCATTGTCCCTCTTAAGTGGCGTCTCTTTTCCTCTCTCTTCTCATGAGAGTTGGGCATATCCTATTCTGTCAAATCTTTCTCTGATTATCACTTTGTATGCCATTCAATTAGACATCACTTTCAAACTTTACTGCTTCCTTCTACAAACTAACTTTATCTTTTGGATGAAAGGTGTGTACTGAGTCTATGTCTATATTACTGGAAGAAGAATTAAAGGCACATGCTAAGGGTGACTGGCAGCATAACTAGAAACAGGATTTTTCTGGTAAACAATACAATCTCGAAGTTCACAGTGTGAAGAAATAGCCTGCCACAGTAATATTTAATTTATCCAGTCAGTACATTGTATTGGCAATGACCAGAAAAACAGATCATGTTTACCTTCATATATATTTGAGTTTGAAATAATGTAGTTATAATCTATTGGTGGTCTTAGAATTTTGTTCAGAATTATTTAAGATTACTTTTAATAGAGAAAAAGGTGAAAATTTTTTAAAAAGGTAGAAATCAACACCTTCTTTTTTTTTTCCATTTTCACTTTCACTAACTGAAAGATAAAATTATTACACCCCTTTATTCATTTATGTGTTGAAAATAGATCCTAGAAAGCAAAAACTTCTAAGACTATGGAGACCAACTGATCTGTTACATCGTGTGAGAATGGACGCTCTGAACACCTTTGTATTGTTCTGTGAAGTTTCATTAGACAGTTTGCCAGGAAGAATAAGGTTTCATTGCTCATTCTCCAGACGTTAGTCAAAATAGGAAGAGCTTAGCTCTCATGCATGAATGCACTTTTAAGGTCATGCAAAGATATATTTAAAGAGGCAAAACACTACTCAGCTTTCAACTTAAAGACAGAAAAAATGGGAAGTAAATTAGAATCTGTACTGATAAGTTTGTTTCCATCATTATTTTGGATTTCTTTGGCATATTACATTTTCTCTTCAGCTAAATCAATTAAAATATTTGAAACACTTAACAGATAAACAAATATGAAATTAAGCTTATTTTTTTAAAAATCAATTGATAAGTTATTCAGTCACTTAAAGTGTTTAGTACAATTAGTGTACTATTCAGTTTCACCAAATGAAGTGTTCTATGGTTAATACTCATTAGGAGAAAAGAGGCTTTTAATATTTCACTTAACCACAAAATAGACTATCTTTCTATAGTCACAGTGAAAGTGAAATTAGTGACTGTTTTACATTATCATTGGGTCTATTCTCCCATTTAATGATCTTCACTGGCTTAACATGCTCCGTAGGTTGAAAATTGGACATTAAGTGTGCCATGATCTAAATTAACATGGTTTCACTTCTAACAATAATAATGTAATGTAGAAATAATCCAATTACCAAAAATACACATGCAATAAAACATTGCTAATACCAGGAAGATGGAACATAGAAATAACTCCCTTGGAGTCCATATCTCCTTTCACTGTGAAGGTAACCTTTAAATTTATATAGTTAAATTGTGACTCTAATTACATCCCTCACAATTTCTCCAGTAGATTCCGTCCTCTTCCAGTGGGAGCATGCTGCTTAAATCTGTGCCCATAGAGTTTTACTATAAAGTCAGGCATTGATAGAGGGATATTTTAAAAACTTTATATGTTATGACTTCTCTCATTCCTGTTCTAAAAGTTTTTTTTAACATTTATTTGGATTGATTTCTATTTCACAGTGTTAAAACTGATAAAATTAATAGCTGAAATAATCAAAATAAGATATCTTAGAGTTGTAATGCAATGGCAACTCCATGGCAGAGCCGTGTTAACTCTGTCCTTCCCTCCTAGCTTCAGGTAGTTCTTGACTTGAATCAGAATAAAACCTGTCTTCCAAAGTCATTTGTCCTTGTGTATCTTTATGCAAAGACACCAACTCCAGACTAGAGAACAGTTTTGTAATCTCTTAATTTGCAAAGATTTTATTTACAGAAAGATAGCATTCACAGGAACTGAGGATTAGCAAATCATATTCAATACTACTAATAATATTTACCTTCTAACTTCATACTGCTACATAAATCAACCATTTTTTCATACTTTATGTAAAGAAGACCTTTATGTTTCCAACAATTTTTATCGTTTTTTTTTAAATTAGATGTGTATGTGTATCTGTGCACAGCCTACATGCAGTTCCTGTGGTGCATAAGACTGCATCAGATTCCCTGGAACCAAAGTTACTCATGGTTGTGTATACTGGATCCCATGTGGTTGCTGGGAATTGAACTCCATCCCTTGGAGCAGCAGCCACTGCTCTTAATCTCTAAGCCATCTCTCCAGACTCAAAATATATTTTCACTGCAGTATTGTTCATATCACTGGCTCATCTTGCCCTATACTTTTTTAGGCCAGGGGAAGAGACAGAAATTTATTCTATTACAAAACAGAAGAACCAAACAAAACCAAACACAACCAAACACAACACAACACAACAAAACAAAACAAAACAAAAACACAACCACATCCACCACCATCACCACCACCACCACCACAACAACAACAAAACTTTCTATCAATGCTTGCAAATGAACTCTACCTAACTGTAAATCAGTGTAAAGGTATTTTCTGGTTCTTACTGATATTTGGTTTTATCAGACTTTCACTGTTAACAACTCAAGGCATTCTATCTTGTTTAATGACAACTTCCTGTTCCTTAAAAATTGTTTTCAAGGTTTTCACAGTTTAGGGCATTTAAATGTATTCCACATATTCCTTGGTAATTATTATTTTTTAATTTGCCTGTGTATATTTGATTGCATACATGTATCTATACAATGCACCTGCCTGGTGACAGCAGAGGTCAAAAGAGTGTGTCAGATCCCCAGGAACTGGAGTTCGAGATGTTTGTGAGCATCCATGTCAGTGCTGAGAAATGAACCTAGATCCCGTGAGAGAGCACCCAGTATTCTCAACCCCTAGTCCCTTCAATACCTAAAACAGAATCACGCCTTTGTCTTTACTTTCATGTCATAGTAATTTTTATTAATTTTTAAAATGAGATTTATTTATTTTAGGTATACAAATAAAATTTAAGCAATCTAAACATGTTATTAATCCTTTTGTGAATTATTTTACATTGCAATATGTTTGAAGTTAACACTCTATTCTCCATGTCTTGTACTATAGCGGGACTTTCAGGGACCCACCAACTATATAAGTAAGGACACAGAGGAGATGGGCAAGAAGTAGAGAGGGTCAGGAAATTGAACACAGAATGATGAAGATATGAATGCCGATAAGTTTAATTTCTCTAGTGACATGGCCTACGATCCTGGTCAGGGAACGGTGTCATTCACAGTGTTTAACACACATGATCTCTCACAGGTTTGTTTATTGAACAAACTCTTAGAACGTAGTAGATTTTTTGGGCTTGACAATTAATATTAGCCACAACAGTATATACGCAAAATTGTAGCATGATTTAAATTTTGTTTGACAATATTTACTTTGATATTAACATTGGTAATAATTATGTGGCCCACGTAATCAAAGAAATACTATTTAAGACACTATTGCTGGTTCTGAGAGACATCTTAATTACCTGTATAAATTTGTGCAAAGGGGATGGCATATTTTTAATGTTAAATTAAAGTGGCAACCAACTTACTGGGAAATGATCTTTACCAACCCTACATCCGACAGAAGGCTAATATTCAATATATACAAAGAACTCAAGAAGTTAGACTCCAGAGAGCCAAGTAACCCTATTAAAAAATGGGGTACAGAGTTAAACAAAGAGTTCTCACCTGAAGAATATCTAATGGCTGAGAAGCACCTAAAGAGATGTTCATCATCACGAAATTTCACGAAATTCCTAGGCAAGTGGTCAGAACTTGAAAGTATCATCCTTAGTGAGGTAACCCAATCACAAAAGAACACACATAGTATGCAGTCACTGATAAGGGGATATTAACCCAGAATCTAGGAATACCCTAGACACAATTCGCATATCAATAGATTTCCAAGAAGATGGAAGGAGAGACCCCTGGTCCTGGAAAGACTGGATGTAGGGGAATGCCAGGACAGAGAAGCAAGAGGGGGTTGAATGGGGAAAAGAGGGAGGGAAGGGGGATTATGGGACTTTCGGGGAGGGAGGAAACAGGAAAGGGGAAATGATTTGGAATGTAAATAAAAAAACTTAGAAAATAAAAAAAATGAATATATCTAATAAAAATAAAAATAAAATAAAATACCCAATCAGAAAAAAAATTTAGTTTTTAATACAATAAAGTCTAACATATCCATAATTGTGGCAGAATTTCTATTCTTCATTACTCAAAATATAAGGAGGTAATTTGTGTCCTTACTCTCAATGTCTTGATCTGAATTTGCAGTGGCTGATTTGAAACAGAGACATTTCCACCCAAATTAATATTTTCTTAAAGCAAATTAATTAATATGTTCATTTGATTGATGGGTGTGAAGAACATACTCTGTTAAAGAGAAAGTTATTGAGTCACTGCCCAACTCCCTAGTATGTAGAAAAATATGCTCAGATTTTAAAAGGGGATTTGATTCTTCCAAGTACTCAATGAAAGCTGGAGAACAGACATATTCTGCATCATGTGACAAAGTTCAATCTTTATAATAAAAGATGAAAGATACACATTTGTCAAATATTAATGCTTTGTTATTATGTCTAATGCTGTAAAGATTAGCTAAAAATTTGGTCCGCAAAGCAGCAGTTTCAAATATAGCTATTTTCCCTAATGGCAAATTTCCTTTAGATTTCACAATCTTGCTGTTATCTTCACTACACAGAAAGTCATGTGGTCAATTAAATTTTCCCAGAAAGCTACAATATCTGAAGGTTTCTAACTCTTATTGGTGCTAAACTAACTTCTGTTTGTAAATAAGAAGATTTTTATCATGTGGATTTTTTGTGACTTTATGAGAATTTTGTTCTATATAGTCATAAACTATATAAATACAAATAAAGATGCAAATCTATTGTATTTGAATAATCTTTATATAATTTAAAAATGCAGGATTGGCACAATATAAATTGTGAGTTAAACATTAAATAAATCTAAAGTATGCATTGTAGGCACACAAGTATGTTGAAAATAAGCAAGTGCAGAGTAATTAGAAAGTTTTCAAATATAATTTTCCTGTAAGTTATAAGGTAAATGATTATATATAAAATTGCTGTATATAAGTCTTTAAAGCCTGTGACTTATTTATTGCTTCTTCATTAGTTTACATAGATCAACTTCAATTAATGACTTGTGCATGTAAATCTAAGTACTATTGTATTTTTAAGAAAAATGCACATACTTCTAAGAAATAATCAAGAAAAGTATATCATTGAGTGTTTTTCAAAACAGATAAAGTGTGCTATATAATATCCATCATAAGAGAAAACAAAAATCCAATAATAAATGATCAACACAGAAAATGAATGTATAATATTATTCGAACTAAGCAGAATGTAATTATGAGTATACATATATATTCATATGTGTATGATGATAATTTTTAAAAGAGGTCATAAATTTGCAAGAAAGAAATGATGGACTTATGGGAGTTACTGGAGGAAAAAAAAGAGAAAGCAGAAATGATTCATTACATCATAATCTCAAAAATAAGTACAAAATAAAATTAGAAGAGAATAAACATTGCCTATTGCTACTTTAGTGAATTAAAATGACATTCAATATTACCACTGTTTTGAGGATGACAAAAATATTTAAAAAGAAGAAACACTTTCAGTAGCTATAATAAAACTTCTCCCATTGAGGTGCTAACTGTGAGAGCAGAGCCAACCACTTCCCTTGTCTAAACTTATGTTTTCTCATTTGGAAATAAAGTAAGACTATATAAACATACATACACATACATACATAAAGCAGTCAGCTTTATATAAATTGTCAAATGAGTCCCATGTACTAGAGAGTATGGGAATTAATGAGCTTTGATATACTCTTTTCTACTCAAACTTTATGACCATTAAATAAGGTTATACAAATAGATATGTTTAATTTCAGTAGTAATATTTTGTAATGTAACAATGTGTGTATAATAAGGACAGGACAGATTTTATGAGTCTGGCATCTGCAACCATTTTAGCCACTTAAAGCACAAAGTTTTATAGAACTTGCTCAGTTAGGGAGTAACAGAATTTGACTTAAGTTCCGCTATGTACTATTCCATGAGTAAAACTCTTTCCTTATAATAAATAAGTTCATCATTTGACTATAACTTTAGATAAATTAATGTTTCTGTATGAAGTATCACCAATTAATCCTTTCATGTAAGAACCATGACTCCCTTCCCAATAGATGCTCACTTGTAGATTTTATTTGTTTGTTTTGCTGCATTGTGTTTTTACTAAATATTTTCACATAACAACAGACTATAGCATATACAGTCTGCAGGAGGATCACGATTTCATTGTTTACTGTTTGAGAATAAAGAAGAAAAACTGCATAAAGGCCACTCAGGTACCTAGTCACTCCTTCTCTTCCTAAATACACAAACCAACAACCTGGAAACAACAGAAACATGTTAAAGGGGGATACATCATACTTGACTCTTGCTACGAAATCTACCCTATTGTAGATTTCCAGATCTGGGTTCCAACAGTGTGTCTTCTTTGCCCTGTGACTTCCTATAGAGTTCAATAAAGGAATCAATAAAGTGGAAGACAGAACAGGTAGAGGGAAAATTGGTCTTCCTATTTGCTGCTGTTGCAGGCATTTCTTCCCAAATAGTTTCTCTTTGCCAGCACAGCGGTAACTCATTCAACCTCCATCTTCTTATTCTTCCCAAGAAGCAGCTTCACTCTTTGCCTTCAGAGACCCTCTGCAGGCTCCTGAAATAATAGCTGCAACCAGACTTCTTGGTTGTGATGTCATCATGTTCTTCCTGATCCTTGATCTACAAATGATAACCGTCTATTACAGTTATTTTCATTGGAATACAGTATTATGTCCTGATAGTGTAACTTGATATTGAAACATCAGTTTTAAACAACCTTGTGGTGAATCTTGAATAACTGCTGGCCAATATATATATATATATATATATATATATATATATATATATATATATATGCATGTAAAACGTTTACATTTTATAAAAACTGCGCAACTTTCTTTAATTCAATTCAGGTTAAAAACTGCTATGTGCAAATGGGCTTTTAAAAAGAAATGTATCACAGGCACATCTATGAAGTACATGGTTTAGTCTAGACAAGTTGTAAATAACTAGGGCAAACCCCAGGATACTACAGCAATACCTGCTCATCCTCTGTACCAAATGTTTCTGATTTGCTCTTCTAAAAAGCAAGTCTCTGAGGTATTTGAGGTTTCCAACATTATTCTTTGAAAGGAACTGTTGAAGAATACCATTTGTTCAAACAGGAACTTTAAAGGACTTTTGACTTGTGAAGTGCACTGTGTAAATGATCGTGATCTGGTGAACTTAGTAGAGATCTGAGACTTGACAGTTGTCATTTCCAGTGTCAAGCAGTGACTGTGTGACTACCAGCAAGTCACTTACCTTTCTGTGCATTTCAATTTCTTCTCACACTACAGAATATTTCTGACTCATGGCAGACATTCCATACCATGATAAACAAAACAAATTCATTAAAGATTTATTGTTGTTTTATGAAAAAAAGGAAAGGTTATACTGGACAAATTAAATATTATAGTAATTTTTCAAAATTCGAGATTTAAAAACACAACCTATGGTGCATTGATACTAAACATGTTTGAATGTCTGAATGTGTGTGTAATCTTCCTGCATCTACATATCGACACTCACAGTTTCACAGGTATACACATCATTGCTTTTGCAAACATTTGTACAATCCATAAAACATTGAGGTAATGAATACATCTTTGAAGTCAGGCAGTATCTTATAGTCTCTCATTGACTGCAATAAACAATACATCCTCGGAAGCATAAACAACAAAAATGCATTTTCTCATAGTTCTGTGGCCTGAACATCCAAAACTAACTTGATTTTAGATTTTATTTCAGGCTTAGAGGACTACTTTTGTCTGGATCTTTACTGGCTGCTTTTTGGTTTATTCATGCAGACAGAGGAAGATAAATCATTCTTTGTTCCTCTGCTTCTGTAAGGTCACTAATCTCATCATGAGAGTCATACCTTAAGTATTTCACATAATCCATCTTATCCCCATACGGCCTCATCACCAAACACAATTACATACACTAATGTACTTCAAAACCTTGGATTTTACAAATAGTATATGGAATTGCTTATTATTTCATGTCCTTAATAAAATATGCTAAATTTTATCAGCAAGAAAAATTGATTTCATATTTATGAGACACCTGTGATTTCATTCTATTTTAATTGTTCCTTGCCATCATTTTTAGCATTAAAGTGTCTTGAAAGAAATAATACTGTAACTTGAGTTATTGGAAAATCAATGCAGGGCTTTGGAGCTTGCCCAAATGTGCAAACATGAGAACCTCGGTTTGGGTGACAAGTATTTATGCATAATAGCTTGATTTAGTGGAGTCCACTTGTAACCCAAGTATTCCTATGGCAGAACACTGAATTCCTAGAGCTTACTTGCTGAGTTCAGTTAAAAATAAACAAAAACAAACAAACAAAAGAACAACAACAAAAAACCCCACTCATTAAAAGAAATAAATAAACCTAACCAAGCAAATATAAAACATGCAAAGAGCAATTAACAAACATCAATTCCTCATTTATGGCAAGTTATACATACTGGTGTGTTTGTGAATATACACACATTAACACCTACCACATGAACATCACAGAAATAATGTATAGCAAAAAGCATTATCCATTCTTAAATTGCTAAGAATATTCTATTACACAGTAAATTTATTTCTTAGAGTTTTAATTTTTGGTCAATACTTTTAGAAACGGTCGTTTTATATTCATAGGACATTTGGTTAACTGTTAACACAGGAGTTACCTCCAGAAGGCTCAGCTGCCCTTATACCATGGTTGATACCATGCTTGAAATGCAACGGACAAGCACCACCACCATTTACTCTCAGTTTCCTTCCCCAACTACAATACCAGCATACCAAGAGGATGAGGGGTTATAGGAAAGGTCTTCTGTGACTATGGTTCCCCTTACACAGCTCACTACACTTTTCTCTTTCCAAACTTTGCAGAACACTACTCACTCACTATACTTGAGTTTCCAGAGACTTCCCTTCCTGCTACATATTTCTATTCATTCTCCTAGCCCTCTGGACTTCTTTACTGTCTCTTCCCATACCTGATCCTGTTCTACCTTTTCCTTCCCTCTGCCCGTTCTCACTCAGATGCATTATTCCCTCTGCCTTCAGTGATTATTTTGTTGTTCCTTGTAAGTAGAATTGAAGCACCCACACTTTGACCTTCCTTCTAGTTAAGTTTCATATGGTCTGTGAGTTCTATCATGGTTATTCTGTGCTTTTGAGCTATGATCAGAGAGCACATACCATGTATGTCATTTAGGGACTGGGTTACCTCAATCAGGATGATATTTTCTAGTTTCATCCATTTGCCTGCAAAATTCGTGAGGTTGTCATTTTTAATAGCTGAAGAGTATCCCATTGTACTTCTGGCTATTATAGATAAGGCTGCTATGAACATAATGGAGCACATGTCCTTGTTATACGTTGGAGTATCTTTTGGGTGTATGCCCAGTAGTGGTGTAACTGGGTCCTCAGGTAGAAATATTTCCAATTTTCTGAGAAATCACCAGATTGTTTTCCAAAGTGGTTGTACCAGCTTGCAATTCCACCAGCAGTGGAGGAGTGTTTCTCTTTCTCCACATCCTTGCCAACATCTGCTGTCACCTGAGTATTTGATCTTAGCGATTCTGATTGGTGTTAGAATCTCAGGGTTGTTTTTATTTGCATTTTCCTGATAACTAAGGATGTTGGATATATCTTTAGGTACCTCTCGGACATTTGAGATTCTTCAGCTGAGAATTCTTTGTTTAGCTCTGTACCCCATTTTAATAGGGTTATTTGGTTTTTCTGGAGTCTAGCTTCATGAGTTCTTTGCATATTTGGATATTAGCCGTCTATCAGATGTAGGCTTGGTAAAGATCTTTTCCTAATCTGTAGGTTACCATTTTGTCCTATTGGCAGTGTCTTTTGCCTTACAGAAGCTTTTCAGTTTCATGAGGTCCCATTTGTCAATTGTTGATCTTAGAGCCTGAGTTTTTGGTGTTCTCTTCAGGAAATTTTCCCCTGTGCCAATGTGTTCAAGACTCTTTCCCACTTTCTCTTCTGTTAGATCCTATATGGAGGTCCATGATCCACTTGGACTTGAGCTTTGTATAAGGATATAAAAAAAGGTTCAATTTGCATTTTTCTACAAGCAGATTGCCAGTGAAACCAGCACCATTTGTTGAAAATGCTTTCTATTTTCCACTGCATGGTTTTGGCGTCTTTATCAAAGATCAAGTGATCAAGTGTGTGCGTTTATTTCTGGGTTTATAATTCTATTCCATTGTTCTACCCGTCTTTATCTGTATCAATACCAGGCGGTTTTTCTCACTAGTGCTCTGTAGTGCAGATTGAGATCAGAGGTGGTGATTTCCCCAGAAGTTCTTTTATTGTTGGGAAGAGTTTTTGCTATCCTGGGTTTTTTGTTTTTTCATATGAAGTTGAGAATTGCTCTTCCTATTTCTGTGCAGCTTTTCCTCAAGCTCCGACTCTGCTGTAGAGTTATTGCTTTCATTGCAATTGTTGCTAATTCTATGTATTTTTGACTTTATATTCTACAAACGTAATAAGAAACAATTAGTTTTCTATTTTAATTAATAGTAACTATGTGTTTTCCAACAAGTTTTATTGCTTCTAAAGTTAGAAATAAACTGTTCTAAATAAATAATTTTCTTTAAATTTTAGAAACAGCATTTTATTTGTTTTAAACATATACATAGTTTCTTTATTAATAATGTTAAATTATCTGATGACATTACAGATATTGTCAATATGCTCTAAATATATCAAAAGACATATTTTGCCTGAATTAGACATTTAATTCAAAATTTCTGGCCTTTTTTGATAAATGCAAATGAAGTGAACAATTAGATAGATATTCATATTCTATTACATACTGTTTTATATAATATATATTATTCTATACTTGGTATAGAAAAAAATTATACTGTAGCAATTATTGAAACAAAATGTTTTCGAAATCCATAAGTTTCATCAGTTAAAAAATGTGAAAGAATAAGATAAAACATCTCATCTTGGTCTTCAGGTATATTTGGTTCCTTTATGCCTCCTCATTAATTCCAGCCCACACAAGATTGATATTTAAAATATTAATATATGGTAAGTCATAATTCTTTGGTGTCTCATGAATGTGAAAATATTTTTCTCAGATAAATGAGCATTGTGCTATTTATGTCTTATGAATTAAGCAGAGAAATATGGAACACATTATAGATAACACAACATAAGTATTTAAGCAGAGGAATGCTACAATGTCAAGTATCTTTTTAAAATATATTTCATAATTTTTACACATATGTTCCAACATTTTTGTTATCCTTATGTCTTAGATGTAACTTAGCATGATGTTATCATCATCAGGAACATGATCTCAGACTCACACGGCTGGAGGTTGATGAACTCCAATTCCAATTTGTTTCTGCATGCCTCTCTCTCTCTCTCTCTCTCTCTCTCTCTCTCTCTCTCTCTCTATATATATATATATATATATATATATATATATATACATGTGTGTGTTCTTTTTCTTCTTAAATGAATATAATTTTTTAAAAATATTTTTAAGACATTTTAAACAATTTTAAACTTTTAATCAGCCAAGGAACTCAATACCACACTCCATAAACTTCATGTTCTATTAACCTCAAATTAATTTGATCATGAGTTCATTAAAGATCTTTTAAAATAGGAAATTCTCTTCCTTTTATTCATATCCTCCTCCCTTATTATTGGTGTTCAATTCTTTTCAACATTTAGATATCAGTGCCTCTTGTAGTAACAGGTTATTTCCTAATTTTTATATTGAATCTGTAGTTCCTTGGTTGAAATTCTTTTTGTATTTACCAAACAAATCTAGTCAGCTATTATCTGACTTTTCAACTCCCAGGCTCTTTTATTTCCCTATGGAGTTTGTTTCTACAGTTTAATTTTTTTCCAGTCACTTGTGTATGAAAGTCTCAGTACTGGGCATGAAGTAATCAGATAATTCAGTGAAAGTTACCAAGACCAGACATATAGGGTGAAGAAAGGTCAATGTCTTTGAATGCTGTGTGAGGATCTTGGAATTTATTGTTGAAAATATTTCACCTTTAGAGGTTTCGAAATTGCTGAGAAGGATTATGAGTCTCCAATGTATAATAGTATCTTAACAGAAGGGAGGAAATACTAAAGATAAATTTGTTAGTGCTGAATCACTCAGTACTCATGATCAAATTAATTTGAGATTAATAGAACATATAAAATTATTGAAGAATGGTACTGAGTTCACTGACTGATTAAATGTTTAAAAGTGTTTAAAAATGTTTTTAAACAATTTTTAAATTATATTTATTTAAGAACAAAAATGTGTGTGGGATGGAAAGATTTTCAGCTTGAGCAATTATGCATTATAACTCTCTGAACAGACATCAAAGATAGTTTTAAATATGGCAAAGCAAATTGTTAGGCTTATTTTGTTTTTTATCCTTTACTTAGAAAAAGAATTTCTGCTTTTGCTTTATTTCCTATTTGATTAACTAAACATTTTTATGCCATTTATTCTGCACACTTTGACAGAGGTATTATTTTCATTCTCACTGTGTTAGTTCTTGTACATGTATGTGCATGTATATATAGTATATACGTATGTATATATGTATGTTGCTGTGGCTTGCTATATAATTGAATAGATGTCTATTTCTTAGTATATAAATAAATCTAGTTCTTTTGCAGAGAAAATGTTTTTTGATATTCTTATGTTTATTTAAATTCATTCTATAATCATTTGTTTAGATCCACCAACCTGAAATGAACGATCTTCATGATATTCTTCATGATATTCTTCATGATATTCTTCATGATATTCTTCATGATATTCTTCATGATATTCTTCATGATATTCTTCATGATATTCTTCATGATATTCTTCATGATATTCTTCATGATATTCTTCATGATATTCTTCATGATATTCTTCATGATATTCTTCATGATATTCTTCATGATATTCTTCATGATATTCTTCATGATATTCTTCATGATATTCTTCATGATATTCTTTCAGCTTCCTAAGCTTTTGTGAAAACAAAATAGATATGACAGTTAAAATTTTTACTTTATTAAAATTTACTATCAAAATACCTATATTGTTGTTTTACTATAGGTATTTAATGATTTTAATCACTTGTCATTTCATTTATTATGAATTCAAATTCTTGTACCTTGTGAGTTATTCAAAATAATGGACTCTAAATTTCATAATGGGAATATTGAGCCCTTGCTTCAAATTTTTATTGATCTATGTTTTGACAGAAATTCAGTAGGTCCCTAGATTTACTCTATAATCTAAAATGTAATCTCGTATTTAAAAACATCGCATGCTTGGATCCTATCAGTAACTTTGTTATTGAAGGGATTGAGACTTGCTTAATATCTGTAATTCTCACTATTCTGTCAATGCTATGAATTATAACACGTGATTGGATGGTCTTTCTAGGAAAGTGCCACTTCAAATGTGCGAACAAATATCTAACCTTCATATGTGTTGTTAAAAAGAGATAAGCCTGCTTTAAAAGACTTCCTAGTTTTCATAGAGTTGATATCTGCTGATTGACAGGAAGCCTGTATACTCATTGTGATGACTGTCTTTGCTTTTACTTATACTGAAGGAGTAGCATGTTGTTTTACTTTACCGTGTTTTAGAATAGTCTTAGTCTTATTATGGCTCAGATTGACTTCAAACTCATGACAATCATCCTCTGCCTCCATGAAGCTGGGATCACAGGTCATCTTTCTCATGCTTATACTTTGTATGCCACTGAATAGGACAATTGTAAACTGAGATACTGGTACAAACTTTCAAAGGAGTCTTGGAGGCACTGCTACACAGAGAGAAAGTAAAAGTGAATTATAATATGTCACACTATTTTACCAATTAGATTTTAAAGATGCTTCTATATCATTTACATATTCACAAACTATCCATTTCACTTTCTTTAGACACATTTAAAAAATTAGCATATTATTCTCCAATTCCTGGCAGAGATCTCTGTAAATGAGGGTCTTTTTCTCCCTATTTGTTAATGTGATGAAAGTGCACAGCTCAAAAAATTCTTCCCATTTTTATGAGAAAATAAATAAAAACATTGAGTACTTCATTATGTAAAATTTGGCATTATGTTATTCATCAGAGTTCTGAAGCTTTCCATGACCAAATTTATAAGTTAGTCATAGACAATTATTCTCATGTAAGTATAAGTAATGAAGTTAGTAATAGCTGGGGTTTATTATTATGTGTGAATGATCTCATACAGGCTTAACTTTTGGCATACAGAAATACAAAACATCTACTGTGTTATAAAATCTGTAAACATTTTAGTGAATTTAGAGATTCTTTATAAATAAAAAATAATTGCCTCACTTTTGATATATGTTCAGTGTAAATTATCTTTGTGTGACCAACTTTTTCAGATGGTTCATTTTGTTGGTGACTTGTCTCAAAGATAATGAGAAAAGGCTGAGAAAATAAACTTACATAAAGAACTATTTATGTTATTTCACATTTTTAGTAAGAACAGTGTTTAGTGGAAAAGATGTAATAATTGAGTAGATTCATGTTGGTGAAAACACCAGGCTGCCCATTCTAATATGGTGACTGGACCAGGAAGCAGAAGGCTAGCTGGAACCAGAACCGAGGTACCTTCCAAAGCCTACTGTTAGGTAAACAGCCACTTAATTAACCAGAGGTTGCACATGAAGTGCTGTACAGCACAGGAAGCTGCGGTGAAAGACACACTTATAGGAGACTTGAGATATTTCACATATGCTAATAATTTCCACATTATTTCCATCAAATTGGTTTTGCATAACTGATTTAATCTTAAGGATGTAGGATCTGAGCTTTACATGGAAAGTTACAAGAAAATGTGAACATTAAATATTCAGAAGACTCTAATGTTTCTATGTACTATGTACTTGATGATCACACTTAGAAGATCCTGAGAATGGTAGGAAAGAAAGCACAGTGATATTTATCAAAATATTAGGTTAGGTCTGAAGAATGAAATTTAGTAAATATCATTATTTACAGAAGTTTCTGCTAATGATTCATGTTCTAGATCATAGAAACTTCCTGAAAATTGATCTATAAATTAAATAATCATCATCATTGTTATCCTAGCCCACATTATATATATATACATTTACACATACATATGCATATACATATACCCTATGTCTAGCCATTTCACCATTAAGTATTTCTTCCATTCTTCATCAAGATTATCATAGTGATTACTGTCACCTGGAAGACATTAAAGGGATTCTACTGTTATAATGAGTATAATATCCACCAGCACATCCTGTATATTTAACAATTGAAACAATTGTGTATTTTGGTGTAGCATTATTCAATTCTAGTTTTCTTAACAGATTTTAGGGTTCATAAGAACACTGACCATAGCCTTCTCTTGAATGAAATTTTGTTACTGTCTGAATCTAAATGTAAATTCTAAATTCTATGTACTTCTGATGTATCTAGCAAGATTGTGCTCTCTCTCTCTCTCTCTCTCTCTCTCTCTCTCTCTCTCTCTCTCTCTCTCTCTCCCACACACACGTTTGTTTGAAAATTACTAATTTCTTTAATGTCTTTTTGATATCTATGAATCAAATTAGCTAGCTCAGTATTTTTTGCATATTCATGGAAATGAGAATCATGCCTGTATGTTTTCTTTCTATTGTCTACACATGAGACTTTGCGGAAGCAAGAAATCATATGAATGCTATCATGACTATTTATTTTCTCTTTCTCTTTCTTTAAAGATTTATTTATTTATTTTATCTATATGAGTACACCATTGCTTTCTTCAGACATACCAGAAGAGGGCATCATATCCCATTACAAATGGTTGTGAGCCACCATGTGGTCCTGGGACTTGAACTCAGAAGCTCTGGAAGAGCAGTAGGTGCTCTTAACCTCTGAGTCATCTCTCCAGCCCTATTAATTTTCTCTTAAAGCATAGCTCTTCTTCTAAGTTCTGCAAATATTTGCCTTTACCCATATATGTGACCTAATCACTGAAGCTGCTGCTACTCCTTGCTGAGAAACTTGTACATTTCATTGCAAATCATGCACTGCTATCAGCCATTAGGCAAAGTAAAAATTTTCAGTGTAGTCTGTTGATACCCAATGTGTGGTAATAAAACATTCATGAACTTTCCCTGAGTGTATGTATAGTCTAAGTATGAGTCTAGGATTTGGTAATATATATGGTTTGCTCATTCATTTATGTGCTTTATGTATATAACATTGATAATTGTAAATTTTTGTATAATATTTTTATATTTACATGTGCCCCAGATTGAAAAGAGGGAAAAACAAAAAAAGTCATAAAAATTTTGTTTACTAAGCTTTAAACTTAAAGTTGCTATATTGAGTAAAACACTGTATTTGGGGATGTTTAAGTGTTTGGAATTGGCTTGAAATCAATGAATTGTAAACAGATGATGGCATGTCTATGACTGAGTGAAATATTGTCTGATCATGCAAGCTATTTCCTTTTTCTTTGACCTTTCATTAGTGTAATAGGATATTATGGAAGAGTAAAGTTGATTCAGATAGGAGATTCTGGTTTATTGGAGTAGAAATTTAAATCACTTGAAATTTTGTTAAAACAGGTAAGAAGTTGTGATGTGATTTGCAAAGGGTACACTTGAAATATTCTTTTGATGATTCAGAAATATATTACAGAAATTTCATGAAAAGAATTTCTCTCAAATTTTATATTTGAGATTATAGTGTAATTTCATAATTTTCACCTTCTTTTTCCATTCTGCAAGCCCTCCCTTATATCCCTGCTGTCTCTCATTCAAATTTATATCCCCTATTTGTGTGTCTTCCTCAAAATATACATAAAATCTTTCAGTGTGTAGTGTTCATTATATGAATATTTCAATAACTGAGAAATATTCATGAGAGATTAATGAACAAACTATAATTGAACAGTCCGATGGAGGGCATTTAGAAATGTACAAGTTAAGGGTATCATTGCATAGATGTAGGAAACAATTGCACAGTGTAAATAAAATACCTTTCCAGTAGCATGATGAAAGGCAATTTTGTACAGCGCTATAAGTTAGACACCAGAATCTAGACAGATGTGAAAACATAAACATTATGTTATTTGAAGCGATGTGCACCTTCAAAAGAGTGTGTCCATTCTAAATTCTAGAAACTGAATATGTTACTTCGATGATAAAATAAATGAAATTTACTCACACGTTTAAACCAAGGCTTTTGATATTTTGAGGTTATTCCATTCTTTAAGTGTGAGCTGATGTGTCTGTCAACATTGTTTAGAAAATGAAGTGATAGGGTGAGTTTTACAGAATCAGAATATGTGGTGGAGGCCAGAGCTCCATGTATAGACAGGATCCTTGCATTGACAACCCTCTTCAAAAGTAACTAATTATGTTGTTTTGTAAAATATTTTGTTAGATATTATATAGCTATAGATATATAGAGATATACATATAAATTAATGGGGTGCTTTCATAATTTTTTGTATAGTTTGATTTCATTTTCATTAATAAAGAAAATGTATATAATCAATTGAATGTTGGAATAATTTTAGTTATTTATAAATACAGTATTATGTATAGTTTGCATATGCACAATACAATTACAATCAAGTGATCATAAATTGGAGAAGCACATTAACAAATATAGAAGGTGTTGGCAGTCTAGAAGGAGGTGCAAAAATTACGTAAATAGTCACTTCTGAAATTCTCAAAAAACAAACAAAACCAACAACACTTTTAATCTCCTTAGTTTGAAGTACTTAAAAAAAAGCAGTCTAATATTCCATGTAAAAGTGATCTGACCCGTGTATAACCTGTTCAGAGATGGTGAAATAGCGAAATTCTACTGTGACTCTATTGTGACTTTAAAAATGTGATTAGTTTCCTGTTCTGTTGATCAGATAATTTTCATTAGACTTATGTGTGCATGTTCTTTATCTACTGTGGGAGCACACTAACATGAATATAGTCACTTTCTGTCCTTAGATTAGTGAATCACTCAACCCTCACTGAACAAGCTTCTTCCTGTAGTATATGGCAGTTAACGTATATATGATATGATCTTACACCACAGCCCCTTCCCATTGCTGAGCCTTTTATCTGGCTTGATCTTTGGCAGGTCTTGTACATGCTGGTATAGTCTCTGAGAGTTCCTACATGCTGTGTTGTGTTGTGTTGGGAAGATGCTTTTTTTCTCTGTTTTCCCTTCACTATAGATCGTTGAGTCTTGAAGAGAGATTTGATAAAAATGAATGAATAAATAAAGAAATATCCCATCTAGAACTGAGTGTTTCAAGGTCTCTCACTGACTACTTATGCTATTATTTCACACTTGTGGGTTTCTTTGTTAACTGCCATATACTCCAGAAAGTTGCTTATTCAACGAGGGTTGAGTAATGCACTAATCCATGTGCATAGAGGTATGACACTAGTACTAACTTTATTGTTATATCTCTATAGCATAATAGTGTTTTCTCTTAGTTCCTTGGCTTATCTAATTTAGGGTCTTGGTTTTGTTAACAGTGTGGGTTCCACCTAATTGGGTGGGTCTTAAATCCAATCAAAAAGTGGTGAAACAATCCTATAACTTTTTTTTTCTTTTTTTTTAATTTTCTATATTTTTTTATTTACATTCCAAATAATTTCCTCTTTCCCGTTTCCTCCCTCCCCGAAAGTCCCATAAGCCCTCTTCCCTCACCCTATTCCCCATTCAACCCCCTCTCGCTTCTTGTCCAGGTATTCCCCTACATCCAGTCTTTCCAGGACCAGGGGTCTCTCCTTCCATCTTCTTGGAAATCTATTGATATGTGAATTGTGTCTTGGGTATTCCAAGTTTCTGGGTTAATATCCCCTTATCAGTGACTGCATATTATGTGTGTTCTCTTGTGATAGGGTTACCTCACTAAGGATGATATTTTCCAGTTCTGACCATTTGCCTAGGATTTTCGTGAATTCATTGTTTTTAATTGCAGAGTAGTATTCCATTGTGTAGATATACCACATCTTCTGAATCCATTCCTCCGTTGAGGGACATCTGGGTTCTTTCCAGCTTCTGGCTATTATAAATAAGGCTGCTATGAACATAGTGGAGCATGTGTCCTTATTGCATGCAGTGGAAGCCTCTGGGTATATGCCCAAGAGTGGTATAGCAGGATCCTCTGGGAGTGTCATGCCCAGTTTTCTCAGGAACCACCAGACAGCTTTCCAGAGTGGTTGTACCAGCTTGCAATTCCACCAGCAGTGGAGGAGTGTTCCTCTTTCTCCACATCCTCGCCAACAACTGCTGTCTCCTGTGTTTTTGATCTTAGCCATTCTGACTGGTGTGAGGTGGAATAACATTGTATCATTATTGTACCAGTGTATCTCGCAGTGCCTTTCTATTGTGGCTGATAGTACTATCTTTCTGAGGTCCTTGCAGTAATCTACAAAACATAAAGATGCCTTGGAATGGGGAAAAAGTAATGGTCCAAAACAAAATGGTTGTTTCTATCTGAATCCCCTCGACTTTTGCTTTTATCACTGACTGTTCCATTGCCACAGTGGTATTCAGATACCTGGCAAGTTATACGATTAAATGCTGCGGTATAATCTTATTTTAACCAATGAAAGGTTTGAATCACTCCATCAAGTAACATAACTGAAGGAGGTCACCATATCACAAACAAAAAATGCTCTGTTTGACTTGATGTGCCAGAGTAGAGGATGCCAAAGGGGTCACAACTGCTCAGAGGAGAAGGGGTGAAGAAGGATTATGGGAGGGGGTGACCGGGAGGAGGAGGTGAATGGAACGTAAAGTGAATAAGTAAAAAAATAAATAAATAAAAATAAATGAAAAATAAAACCCCCTATATAATGTAAATTAGAAAGAAAAATAAGACGCTATCATCAAATGTGTTAGGTGAGATATTTCACCACTTAGAAAATATGTGGCATGGTTCAGTAAAATTAGTCCCATGGTAAATGTGGAGGAATTAAACATCTGATAACATTACTAATTTGGAACAGAATGTTGTGATTTGGCTTTCTTCTGGGCTTTAATAGGTTGACCAGCTGTAGTCATTTATCTTATGTTTCTCTAGTTCCCAGTTCCGGATAGGAATTTTCCCACTGAAATATGTAGCTTGGTAGTTTAGACCGTTTATGTGCACTGCTGTTAAATACTATTCATGTATCCCTGGTCATTACACAGACAGAAAGTCTAATTTTTTGTGTGTTTTCTGCTATGATTTCAGTTTCTTAGCAGAAGAATTCCAGAGGGTACATTTAGGAAAAGCTCAGAAATAGGACATTATAGTTATAATAGATACCCGACGGGGCTCTTTTAAGAATTAATAGATAAGCATACAAACTAATTAACTACTTGATTAAATGATTTATTGTCACAATTCTTTGTGTGCTTTGTGTGTATATATGATCTGGTTAAAAGAAAATTGAGAAAAGAAATAAATAGGATAGTCCATATATATGAAATATTTATTTTTTCAAAATGTTGTCTTATTGCTTTATAGTATAGAAATATTGTGTTAAATTAGAACTGAAGTAGAATTTGTATGGATGGATTCGTTGTTTACTGTTACTGGCTTGTTCTAGAGTTAACAAAATGTTAGATAATAAATATTTAAAATAGAGATTGAACTTCCTAGAATTTTTTTAAAGGCAAAGGCTCCAGGACTATTGATTTTTGAAATGATTACAGAATTTGCACCTATGAGTTGGGGTGCCCCCTAATTAATGTCTAATTTTACCAAAACAATCTTGATATTGTACTTGGAACTACATTTCTTGCAAATCTGTTTTCTAACTTGCCATATTATTAGCTCGATGTAACCTCATTTTATGTTCAAAAACAACTCTCAAGAAATTCTGTTTCTTATACATAGTGGGAAAATTAAGTTAAATAATCACTGACAGTGAGACTTTTTTGCATATTGAAAATTCTATGATTAAGTAACAATAAGCGTTTAATGGAAAACAAATTCTATGATAATTTATTTGATGTGGAGTTAATCTTGTTATTCAAAAAGAGGCAGGTTGTCACTTTGTATCTTATTATATTTAATATTTGTCGTGTAATTTGCATGATTGTTTTGAACAATGGTGGCTATGAATGTCAGTGACACAATTCTCTATTTTATTATTTCCTTTTTATCCTAGTTCATATCAATGTAAACCTTAATTCAATACAGTAATTCAAGCATCTGGCTTAATTTTAATCATGTCAAATATTAATTTTTTCCAATTACTTTTTACTAATATTTAATTTTCAATTTTTTATGGTTGTTAACTTTGACAAAATGAGCAATAACTAATAATATTTCACTCTTAGTTTCTTTTGATTAAAAGGAATGACTTGTCTAGAAATAGTGAAATTTAATGCCAGGTTTTGTGAATGCGTCATTTGAAATTTCATTGGGATCATATATCAAAAGATCTACTTGCAGGCTTTTAAGATGAAGTGATTGAAGACTAATGTCTGAATAAGCAGATTAAATTTGAATTTCAAAAGAAGCCTTTAAAGTCTACTTTTTGTTAGTAGAGATCACGTATATCAAGTAGATTTAGAATGGATTATGATGATTTTTCTTATTCCTTAATATTTAGTTGTAATACAGAAATGATTTATTGAATATATGAAATATGCAATTAAAATGTATGCATTAAACATGACATATATTACATTGGCAAAATTCATTATTTTTATGTATATCTAAGCTACTTCCCATGTTAATACACTTCAATATTTTTTAATTTATTAACTGCATTTCTCATATATTAGGGCATATTTACTATTTTCCTTACATGAAATGATGGTATATTCTAAAACAAACATACCAGAGTAATAATTATATGTACCATAATTAAACCATGAATAAATCAAGGAGCATATCACTGTGTGTTCCCTGGTTTTCATTACTCTAATTTATTTTTAACCATAACAGTACAAAGATGATCATTACTCAGCAGAAACCATAGTTTACATTTTAATTTAATTTTCAGCAAAGTTAGCAGTTTATACAAAATCAGGCTGAAGAGATCCAGCAGGAGAATGAACCACAGCTACCAATCAGCGTGTTGACCATGAATGGAAACCATTGCTGTACAATGGCCAGTGGTGGTCAGCTAACTTGTTCAGTAGGTCGGAGCTGCAGAATGAATACTATTTTATGATTTTTACAGTTTCTGAACAGCTAATCTGAATGTAACTTGACTGTAAGTTAAAGAGAATCTGAAGGCATATATTTAATTTTAGTCATATAGAAAAGGAAGCATACATGCACGATGTTAAAGTTAGGACTATATCATCTTTGTAAACACAAGTTAAAGTCAAACGGGGAAAATGGAAATGTGTTTCAGCAGTTATAAACACCAGGGTTCAATTTCCAGCATGCACATGGTGCCTCATAACCATGTTTAACTCCAGGTTTTCTGACCAATGTGGTCATGAGGTACATATTTAGTGCAAAGGCATATATGCAAGGAAATTATTCATAGCATAAAATAAATATAAAGATAAGTAAATAAATGAATTAGATTAGGATTCTAAATTTTCTCTAATGTAATATTTTGAAATTTAGATATTTTTGTGCCAGTTTAATGTTCTATAATGGTGTGTGCTTGATTCCTCTTCTTATGTCCTTCTCAGTTTATAAAAAATAGAAAGATTTATGGAAAGGATCATTAAGGCAGTGTATCTAAACCCCACGTTTTCCATCTTTAAGATGATACATTTTCATATATTTCCATATGATATAAAATTACTGCACATATTTACATATAGGTTTATGGTTCAAAATATTTTGAACAATTCTCATTTTATGCAAGTACTTAGGGGCAGTAAAGAACAATCTGAAAGTCAATTGAGTCTAAAATAGCTCACTAAATGTCCACGTGGGTCTGGGAATGAAGTCAGGTCTTCTCCAGAGCAATGAGTGCTCTTAACAACTAGGCTAACTCTCCAACCCAAGAAAAGGACTCTGGGAGGAGAATTAAATAATTTAAGGGGATGACATTCAGCACCATGGATAGTCACAGACTAAGGCTACATTAATTTTTCTGGCAACATCTCTCTCTCTCTCTCTGTCTCTGTCTCTGTCTCTCTCTCTCTCTCTCTCTCTCTCTCTCTCTCTCTCTCTCTCTCTCTCTCTCTGTGTGTGTGTGTGTGTGTGTGTGTGTGTGTGTGTGTGTGTGTGTGTAACTATCAAGCAATGTACAGGGCTTTTAATAATTAGTTTTGTCTGCATAATCAGCATGAGCTACAGGACATGAAGAATGCTGTCTTTTATTCCATTCAACACAATTAAAACTTATACTTCCACCATGTTCATGCTGTTTTAAGAAACAAATAAGGTATTATTCTGTTTGTACTAAAAAAAGAAAAAGTTAAAATACTTTAACACTTAATAATCCAGGGCTTTTAGTTCATTAACAATGTGGATAACTTTGCTTGTTGCTTTCAATGTAGAGTTAGGTAACCATACAGGCAGACAACAAAGTAAAACAAAATTTCTTTAATTATCATACTGAGAAAATACCACGAATACTTTTGATGGAGGATGAGAGATTAACAAATCAGGAAAAAATCCATTAATCAAATGTCTGAACACTTATACAATATTTTAGATGGCATTTTGATGCAAACAGTATCATTAGCCTCCATTTAAATTGATAATTCAGAGAACTAAATTGCAGTTTTTTAGCTGCCTACTATAAAGGCTAAAAAGTCCAATCAGCGCTTACTCACTGGCATCATTCAGAATCAGCTGCTTACCAGATGGTGTGAAGCCCATCCTTTACTAAACTTTCTTTCTACATTGGAAAATCTTGGAGATCCTTTTTATTTGTGCAGTTGGAGCAGAGACACACACATTGCATTTTATTTCATTGAGATTACTATTTTTATAGTACTTTAGTGTCTTCTCACACTAGAGAACCTGAGGCTCCTAGTTCATACTACTTCAGTCCCTGAATCAGTCATTTTTCAAAAAAGTACTGGAATTTTATTATGTGTTTATGTATTTACTTATTATAAGAGCATCAGTGAAACCAAGATTTGCTATTAAATGCATTGTTTGCCCCTGAGATGCTACTTCTTTCATACCAACAAAAGAAAGAAATATAAATATGAATAGTAAATTATATACATATATAAATATATTTGCATATATTATTTTCACCTATAAATGGATAATACATGGCCATGGTTATACACTGATATTAGTCATACTCAGTCATTAAAATGGTCATCTCAACCTGTTCCTCCTACTTACTTACAACCTCTCACTACAAAAATGACACCACTGGCCAGTAGGTTTACTTAACTGTTTATTTTTAGTATATAGTTTAATGTCTTATAATTATCGATTAGTGTGTCTTCATTTTATTGATAATAATATAAGAAGATCTGGGATGTTAAAGTTGAAGTTGACTTCTCATGATCTGTGACTTTCAGCATTGTTTGCCATTATGGTTTTCTACAGTCTAGATCAGCTGGAGTAGAAAGCATGTTAGAATTTTTATTTGTTGTGACTTTCTATAGTGGTCACAATCTGTTGCAAAGAGAAGTTTTCTTGAGGAAGACAGAAGATTTCGCTATCTCTGGGTATAAATATTTAGTTTGACCTTAGGGATTATGCTGGTTTAGTAAAGTAATGGTTATAGGTTCTCCTCCAACAACATGACCTTACTAGCACTAAGTAGTTAGCTAGGTTTTCAGTACCAGGCAAGGTCTCCCTGTTGTTTAGTAGATCTTAAGTCCAATTATTGCACCCATAGGGTTGTTTTGACATGCTTGTCGTCAATATTCATAAGCAACATAACTGTGGATGATTGTTGCTTGCCTCTCTCCTTTGAGAGCCTACAAGTTGTCTTCTGATACCATTAAAGCTAATTCTCAGGGAGGAGGCAATGAAATCAGTTCCAGCACAGGGACCTCTGTTTCCTGTTTATGGAAGTCCATGGTATCTTCAGCAAAATCAATTTACTTTCCACATCTGGAAACAACCAAAGCAATATTAATGACTGTCATGATTTGGGAAATCCTAGGAGAGTCCTGATGAAAAATTTAAAATGACTTGTACTTCTTGTATTGAAATTTTTGTTAGGTGTTCATTGGTTCTTGGAGGTTTCATTGTCAGTCCAAATGAGAAAAGATCATTACAAGTAATATATGCTGTTACATGTATTATAGATTTTTAGATAAATGGGTAGTACTATAACCACTTATGGCTTTTTCAGATGTTCTTATTGTTATTTTAACTCTCTTCCTCCTTGTTATGCATTTCTCCTCTTCTCTCCCTAAGGAACCCTCCTATTCATATTTCCCTGATGACATAATTTGTACTCTGCAACTCCCCTCTCTATTGCTCCATAGCTGGTCTACCTCTATACTCTGTTATGGAGTTATTCCTGGATATATTCTCACATCTGAAAATTTGGAGCTAAGAGCCTCCAATTAGAAAGAATATGTGGCATTTTTCTTTCTTAGTCTGGATTAAACCACACATTGTCATATTTTCTAAATCCATGCATTTACCTGGAAAATTCTTGATTTTAGTTTTGATCAAAGCTGAATAGTATTCCATAGCCTACATATACATATATATATATACACCAATTTTTCAGTATTAATTCAACCAGTCCTAGTGAGCACATCTACAAAACACTACTATATCTAAGGCCCAGGGACCATTGCAAAAGATGGGGTTGAAAAATTGTAAGACCCATATCAATGTCCTTGCTGTATGAGAATGAATCTCCTAGGAAATTTAGAAGCTACACCCATTTAGAAGCTGAACAACATACAAAAGTATACACTTAACATGTAAAACAACAATATACTTGCTAAAGTAGATAAGAAAAATTCCTAGGGCTTCCACCTTAAACAAAGAACTGCAGGAAACTAAGAAATGTTAAGAGAAAGAGACATAATCTTTCCCAGGAAGACTACACCAATCATTTATATAATACCAAATAGCCAACCCATTATCATACATACAAGTATCATTATGCAAATTGCATAGGTTATGATTAGGAATGTGTAAGTTTGCAAATGAACATATAGACATTTAATAACAATAAATAAAAAGACTATGAATTTGAAAGGGAACAGGATGGATATATGGGAGTGCTTGGAGGAAAGGAAGGGAGGAGAGAAATGTAATTATGCTATACCCTAAAATGTTTAATAAAGGAGACTGTCTTCTTTGATGGAGGTTGTTCTCTACATTTATCTGTTGGCATAGCAATAAATAAGAGTCAGTGCAATAAAGAATTATGCTAGCATAGAAAAGTGGCAGTAGTAGAACCCACATTCCCAAATGGCTATAATCCAGGATATAACTAACAGGTTGGTTTCCAGTTCCAAGCTTGATTTTCCTCCAATTAAGTGGGCCTCAAATCCAATTAGACAGCTAGTGGCTTCTACCAACATGTGAGTGTAAGTTATTTTGCCATTTGTCATACTGGTAAAATTTTGTGGTTCATAGGTGTTACAGGTTGGTAGAAATCATTATTGTTCTCTCCCTTGGCAGACCTAATGATGTTTTTATATTAGTTAGACCACAGGAAAAAGGCTTTTAGGTAAGATCCAAATCAAATCATATAAATCCTCTGTGCTAAGCATGTGGTGTCTTCAGTAACAGGTACCACTCACAACTTCTAAGATTCAATAAAGAGCTACATTGGTAATCTATATTCTTCTGAAGATCACTTGGATAACCCTGACCAACTATTCCTATCAAGTTTCTTGGAGATTTATTAGTCTATGGTTCTCATTGGGAGTTAAGCCCAAGTAGCTTAATTTCCTTTAAGATGTGTGTGTGTGTGTGTGTGTGTGTGTGTGTGTGTGTGTGTGTGTGTGTTGAAAAATATGTATAGTATATGTGATGTATAGACACACACATATATATGTTGCATAACTGTAGGTATAAATAAGATATGATTCCCTGAGGTTTTATTAAAAACAAAAAACAAAGTGTCTTCATCGTTCCTTCTCCTTGTATTGTGGCCTCTCTCCCTTCAACTGACTGGAACTCCATTTCTCTTATAACCCCAAGAACTGAATTTAAAAATCTTGACATTTTCTAAATCAAACATTTTTCAAAATCTAGGAAGTTTGTGATTAACTTTAATGGATGCAAATACATAACAAAATATTGCATCTTGGTTGTTAGGATTTGGACTATTTTTTATTTCCTTACTTTGACTTAAAGTGGTGTACTATGTCTTATATTATATCTTATTATGGTTTCAAAAATTTGCGCAATCTTCACATTTTAATTTAAATGTTGCTTTAGATAATTAAGAAATAAAATAAAAATATATACTGTATTACAAACAATGTCATATACATAATTCTATTTAACATGTGGGCATATGTATTTGTGTGTAAATATATATACACACATATTTAACCTCTCTGGGTTTCTACTCAGAATTTTGTCTCTGATTATATACTACTCTTTATTGCAGGCATCATTCATATTAAAAACCACTATCCACTAATCTCTCATCTCTCAATCTATCCATCCACATTTTCACACACACAGCCAGCCCTTCATGTAAATGTTTTCTTCATATCTATATTCAACCACTTTTAATCTCTATATTGAAATATTTACAGGATAATTGTGTATACACTGAATATAGTTTATTTCTGTCATTGGTTCATAAATAAATGCTATCTAAAATATACTTACATGGCTTCTACATTATGCTAGGTATCATAAGTAACCTTGCAAAAATATGTTTGTTTCTGCTTAATGAGAATGTACTCTGTGACATTAGTTGGATTAGTTGTGTGAAACATTATATAATATACACAGCATAGCCATGGCCACAATGGACCATATAATTTTATGGCTTACTGAGTTCATACTTCTTTTATCATTAGCTAAAATGTGGTTTTAGGTGAGATGTGACTGTAGTACATCATTTAGGTAAGAAAAGAAACATACTCTAACTTTTTGATCTTCAAGTCTCAAAACCTGAATATCAGCACATAGATGCACACTACTCATTAGCCCATTGTGATTTTTTTCATTTATTTCTATAAATTCTCCCAGCAACAATATTGATGCTTAAGTTAGAAAAAAACATTAACTCTTATTTCATTATATCTAAAGATCCTGAAAAAAATCTCAGCACATGATAAATACGGATTTTTGGCTAAGTTTTAAATGTTTTGTGAGCTCATGGATTCAGATTTAATGATGGAATATACTGATTTTTTTATTTCCACTAGAAGTAGTTATCTAATAAGTACTTTAGTAGATATAAATAAACAACATCATAAGAATGATTTATAATAAAATAAATGGGGGAAATAGAAATCATTCTACTTTTTAAAATTTTGAGATTATAATATGCTTTATAGAATACCTTAAATATGTCTTTTACAATAATTTAATATCTAATATAATAAATAACACATATTAAAGATCAGTAATATTTGAAAACATAATCTAGCAAACAAAATGTTATCTAGCAAATACTATGCTTATTTCTGTAAGAGAAACTCAGGATAGAGAATCTATATAGTTTGGAACCATGCCATATTGAATGCACACTGGATTTTATTAAATGCATTTTCTTAAAAAAAGTGATCATCAAGAATCTATATTATATAAAGAATAAAATAAAATTATTTGTCTACATTTGAGGAGACTGAAGAGTTCTATTACATGGTTATCAGGAGTGTTAGCTAGTTATCCACAGCTTAAATGTTAACATTCTTTAACAACTTTCATTGGAAAAATAACTTTTCCAGTATAAATAAAAATATAATAATGTAATAATAGCTACACCCGTAATAAAACCAATAGTTACACAGAGTAGGTTGTAATTTCAGGGCTCTATTAACCATGTTATTATTTATTTGTGCTATCTTACAGCTCCTTCTCCAGTCACCAATGTGAAAAAGGGGAAGATTGCAAAGAACAGCATTTCTTTGTCTTGGCAAGAGCCAGATCGTCCCAATGGGATCATCTTGGAGTATGAAATCAAGTACTTTGAAAAGGTGGGACTAAGAAAATAAAAATCTCTCTTTCTTTTTTGTCTTTTCACTTTAACAACTTCACTTCTAGAATAGTACAAGAGGATGTTGTGTTTTTATGTGTAAATCAATACAAGCCTGTTTTTCAGTCACACTTCAGATGCCTGCAGTGAGCTCTTCCTTTTACTTTGTGTGGAGGATGCATGTGGATAAGGCCTTTTAGTTAGATTAGCTGACTTCACATTAAAAGAAAAAGGTGGGGCCTGGAGAGACCTCTCAGTGGCTAAAAATCCTTTCACCTCAAGCATACCAAACTGAGTTTGGATTTCTAGAACCCATATAAATGTCAAGTGGGTGTGAAGGCCACTTGAAATTTCTGCATCAGAAAGTACAGTAAGGGATGGTCCCTAAGGAAGCTGATAAGCAACCCTAGTGATGCAACATGAGACGGCCATACTGAGTAGGTGGATGAAAGATCAGGATGACTCTCTACCTCAAACTCTGGCCTCCATGGGCATATACATGTGTGCATATTCCTCCACATATGTACACATGCTCAGCAACACACAAAATGGAATATATATATACATATACATACATTATATACGTATACATACATTATAATATCTACTGATAGACTGACATATATGGCTGAAATAATAAAGCCACCATCTAAATGTAATTTTGTGTGGCTTAGACCTAATAGGATATATTTAGAAATAAATGAGTTCTAATAAAGAGTATGAGAATTTAGATAGTTGCCCAAGCCAGTTTCAAAATGGGAATTAGAGACCTTGATTTCGTTAAGTCAACTCCATTCAAGTCCCATTATAATTTATTCTTATTGTTCTCTCTCACTGTCTTCCTGGGTGCCTAGTTATCCACTCCAAAAAGTAAAACATCGAATGCACTAAAATACTTGAAGAGAGAAACTTTGAGATAAAATTATTTCGCAGTATGGTTGATAGAATTCTTTGTCAACAAAATTTGAGTTGATGTGGTGGAATATAGTGGTCTAACTGATTCCCATTTTCTGAGATATTGCATTTTAATCCCAGACATATGAAATACAAACACATTGCATTTGTAAGACTTGTAAATTAAGATTACATTTCATATTTGTTTTGTAAGCATTACTAATCTACAAAGTATGAAGTTAGGTAGACTACGTATAAGGAAACATATACTAACTTTCACAATAAATATTTTATATCTCCAAATTTTATTTTTATTAAAATGGATTTTAACATGTTAAAAGTATGCAGTGGAAACCATTGATATCCTTACACCAAAAACTATGCAAATGATTATATATCATTATCTTTACTGAAATACAGTTTAATACATTTAATACAAGCTTGTGTGTTTACATGGTTTTTTCTTCTATTCAAGCAATGACGTGGACCAATTAACATTATTCATGTTTTTATACCTAGAATTTCTTCTCTGCCTCCCTAGGTTGTAACCTTGTGTATTAGTAAGGGTTTTAATGCTGGGAACAGACACCATAACCAATGCAAGTTTTATAAAAGACAACATTTAATTGAGGCTGGCTTACAGGTTCAGAGGTTCAGTCCATTGTCATCAAGGCAGAAAGATGGCAGTATCCAGACAGGCATGGTGCAGAGGAGCTGAGGGTTCTACATCTTTATCCAAAGGAAGCCAGGAACAGACTGGGCATCTTCAGGCATTTAAGAGGAAGATCTCTAAGCCCAATCCTACAGTGACACACTTCCTCCTATAAGGCCACACCTTCTAATAGTGCCACTCCCTTGGACAAGCATATGCAAACCATCACACCTTGTCTTTTTTTATTTTAAATCTTTTTGTTTTCTAAGTTTTTTATTTACATTCCAAATCATTTCCCCTTTCCCGTTTCCTCCCTCCCCGAAAGTCCCATAAGTCTCCTTCCCTCCCTCTTTTCTCCATTCAACCCCCTCTCGCTTCTCTGTCCTGGCATTCCCCTACATCCAGTCTTTCCAGGACCAGGGGTCTCTCCTTCCATCTTCTTGAAAATCTATTGATATGCGAATTGCGTCTTGGGTATTCCAAGATTCTGGGTTAATATCCCCTTATCAGTGACTGCATACCATGTGTGTTCTTTTGTGATTGGGTTACCTCACTAAGGATGATATTTTCCAGTTCTGACCATACTGGGCGTAACCTTGTCTTTACCTATGGGTTACCAGCCTATGTGTAAGATTCAGTATCAGGAAGGATGTCTATGTCTTTCATTCTTTAAGCTGATGCTTCTGTTAGAATGTAGATATTAAATATAACTTGGGAAGAGTTCCTTTCTGTTGCTATACCTGGTGAGCTTCATCCATGTTCTGGAATTTTTTTCCTGAAAATAAAATTTATTTTCCGTTATCTGACTTTCAACATGATCTGTTCTTTAATAATTTGCATATAATGGTATACTTATGTGTTTTATTACCTCTATAATTGAGAGTAAGAAAAAATATTTGAAGCCTGGGGATATCTCAGTTGGAGAAACACTTGCTGAAAATGTGAATAGTCGTGATTTTGATACCTAGAATCCATGTAACAATTCCAGGTGTGGTGATGTGTGCTTATAATCTCAGTACTCTGGAGCATGATCCATGAGGCCCTCTGGAACTTCCTGGTAGACCATTTTGCTTAGCTTATTTTGAGCTTTAATTAAATGAGAGACTGTCTCAGTAGAAGTAGAAAACATTTTAAAAGATGCCACTGAGATATTGCCTTCTGGTCTTCAAATATATGTGCACAAGTGCAGATGTGACTCTGTTTATACATGAATACATACAATAGCATAGACATATACATACACACATGCATATATATATATATACATATATATGTATGTGTATCTATCTATATATATATGAATAAATGATTTGATTTGGGAAATTGATTTTTTAAAAAAATTGTTTATATATGAATAAATGATTTGATTTGGGAACATGCTTTCTATTTGATAAGGGTAAAATATAAAATACACTAATAATAATAAATTGCATTTGTATACTCTTAAAAGTAACAATACATATAGTATTTAATAGAAGTTATAAATTCTGTTTGTCAATATTAATAGTTCCCTGAACTTTTGTCAAATCAAATTATTTAATATTATCATACACACATAAAGATTTGCCCAACATTTCTCGAATGGAAGAGATAATGAGCCTTTATACTTTGTTTAAGTGGGGGTTTTTGGTCGATTTCCAGAGCTCATTTGGAAACTTCAGAGTGACACCACTCTTTTATTGGATGGCTTTTGGCCAGCCACAGGTGCCACAGCCATCCAGGACACGTACACTTGCCAGCTGGCACATCTCCCCACCATTGCCCTGCTTTAATAGAGGTCATTGGACTCCTCTGCTCTGGCCTGGTGATGGGCCTATTGCCATCTCTTAATTAAAGGCAGGAGAGAAGGGGAAGCTGCCCCTTGACAGGATGCTTGCCAGCTGGCTTCTTTTGCTGGGCCCTCCCTCACTACATGTGAACAGGGTTCATGAAGCAGCTGGGTAATGCAGCGCATTTGCTCAGCTGGGACAACAATGCAGTAAACACCCCCACCCTGACCAATGATTTGGCAGCCAGGTGCCTGGTATATATGTGTATATATTGTATATATTGATACGGTGAAAATTAGACTGCTACAGTGATTTGAGGGATTAAGTGAAAATTAATTTTCTATAATGCTGAGATTATTAGCAGTGTATAATTCTAGGTTTTCATCATTTAAATTCAGTCCTTTTTAAATTATTTTTTACATACTGTATTGAGCTAACTCAACACAACAGAGGGCAATCAGATTTTAGATATAGAACAACTAAGATTTGTTCGTCATAAAATCAAACAATGGCATCTTTTTTTGAATTGGTGTTGGGTCACACATTATTTCAAATAACCCTAGTGTTTTTTTGTCTAATGAGTTTATTTTGACACAAAGAAAATCAATATATTTACATGATTCATTTTATTATCATTCTACATTAGTTTCAACCATAAAAGTTTTCGAGTAATCAAAGTTTTCCATTTATTGTGTTGTGATTTTCTTCTCTATTAATAGACTTTCATTTCCACTTTAAATAAGAACACTCTAAAGTCTGGAGTCTTATAAATGCATGTTATTCATATATTTGGAATTCAAGTGTCAACATTCCTGTGCTGTTAAAATATTATTCTTATTTTATATTAAAATCTTTATTGTTTTATATTTATAAGAAAAGAAACTCAACATCATAGGGAATACATATTAAGGTAAACAGTAGCTCTTTGCTAGATTTATCTTTACAAACTTAAACTTTCTTCAAAGAGATGAAAATAATATTAGCAAATATATTAAATCATTTTCTACTCAAAGTTATTGCTACAATCATAGCCAAACTGGAAAGTTTATTACTGAGAACTTACGGTATTTAGGCTCAAAATTGAAAATAATGAATAATATAATTGGGTTTATTCAGTCATAAACTTGAGCATCCTATGAACTCTCAGTAACTGCAATAGATTACAAAAGCTGTTTACAATGTTCAAGACACTCAAGGAATGACAGGTTTTCACTGCTGTTCTCCTAGCGCCAACACCATAGATAGTAGCAGAAGAAGGGCTCATGGATAAAGAAATTGGTATTTAAGGCTCATCTTCTGACATTTAATTTTGTATTTTAACTCCTCTATAAAAAATACTAGCTGGATTTTCTCAATAATTTACAGATTAAGCACTCAATCTGCATATTCAAAACAAAAGATTAACACCAGTCCAGAAAGAATCAGAAAACCTATTTCCATTAGAACCTAGACCATCCCTATTTAGAGGTGAATTTGGATATCAGATCCATGATAATTTGATAGGACGAGGTATGTGAATGAGGACTGATTAGCTGATTGAAGGAACGTGTGCTTACATGTTTATGTTTTATGTAGTATTGATGGTGATACAGAGCAGTTAGAAGTTACCTTGATTGTGTGGAATGTGGAAGAGTTGAGCATCCATTGGATCTGTCTTCTTGCTTGTTACTTGCTTCATTCTTACCAAATTCCAATGAGGACACTCAGGCAACAGGTCCTATGCCGAAGTAAAAGGATCCTACTGTAACAGCAGGTCAGCCTGTGATCAGTGTCTTGGTAACTGCTGCTGATCATCCTCAGATGCAGAGATGCCACAGTGTTGGCAAGGACTTCTGTTGTCTCTCCAATAGGAGCATGTTTTCTTTATTTAGCTTTCGATTATTTGTCTGTTCTATTTCTAACTACTAAGTTACTAGATTTTTCTACAACAGGACCTTTCATAAAATGAAAAAATAAGATCCTACATTCTTGAGATTTTCTTTACTGCTTCCTGCTCAGATTAGATCAGTCAAAATTCAAGTGTATTGGAAGTACTTATTTCATCTCACAAGCCTGAAATATAATTAAAAATCTAATTTGTAGATATAAAGCTTACATCTAACATGAATGCACAGAAGATTATTTCATCATTATGTAAGATGAACAAATGTGTTAGGTGTATTGCATGAAGGCATTCTTACAGGAACAAGCAAAGTCTTAGAAAAATGCAATTGGCTCAGCAAAGCTCTCCTGCAATGTTTTTAAAGATTCATTTGTGGGTATGTGTGTGTGTGTGTGTGTGTGTATGTGTGTGTGTGTGTGTGGTGCATCTGAGTGTGTGTCTGAGTGTCTCTCTGGGTATATATCTGGTGTGTGTCTGGATATGTTCACATGTGTGTCATGGGACTGCAGGAGCCTCAAGGCTTAACAAAATGGCATTGGACCACTTGAAACTGAAGGTACAGGTGGTTATTTATCATCCTGTTGGTGCTGAGAACTGGACCTGAGTCTTCTGAAAGCCAGAAATGCCCTGACCAGCTGAACCATTACTCTAGAGACACACTTGTAATATTATTAAATATTAGAAATTTATTCTTGCCAAGACACACATGATATATCAGTAAATAAAATATCATCAACAGTTTTAACTTCTGGAAATATTTGCAAGCAACGAAAATGCTTCTGGGGTAAAAAAAAAAAAAAAACAGATCTTTGACTTTGTTTTCAATGCCTATATAATAGAAAGTCTTTGATTTCTGGTCCATTCTATGAGTTTTCGGTTTTGCTGTCAGCATTTCATGTGTTGAGCAATGATTTATTTATTTTTCCTGTGTTACATGTACAATTCAAGGACCAAGAGACCAGCTACACAATTATCAAGTCTAAAGAGACCACTATTACTGCAGAGGGCCTGAAACCTGCGTCTGTGTATGTCTTCCAAATTCGAGCACGTACGGCAGCAGGCTACGGTGTCTTCAGTCGAAGATTTGAGTTTGAAACCACACCAGTGTGTAAGTCATTTTAATTACTGTCAGCTCTTGTCTCTGTAATGGTTACCAGAAGAGCGTCCATGGATCGATAGGCTCCAGGGGCTCTCTGTCAGTTCCATCCTTTCTGTCTCTCCCATCCTGACCCCTTCAGGTAGGAGGCCTCTGCCATGCTATAATGGTAGGTCTGTAGGTTAACGCTGTGTGTCTCGCCTCCTTGCTTTGGTCCATCGGGAGCTGCTACATCAAGCATCTTAAGAAATGTTTAAACCGTGCTTTTAAAGACTCCGTTCCCCCAGGTGCCGTGCTTTATTGAATTATCGCCATTTACTTTTTACTTGTTTTATTGAACTATGCTACTTTAGTCTTTCTAGGGAAATTCTACAGGGAGCTTTCTTTAGCATTGAATTTGACAAGAAAATGGTGCTTTCAGGATCCAATCTGATTTCCTAAAGTAAAAATTAAATCTGTGTCAGAATCCTGGAATGGTGAATCTGGAAATGGTTCTGAAATGCTCTTTGGTGCCCACTTGTTTAATTTCATACAACATAACCTCGGGCTTCAACAAAGGATTTTAGATCACTTGTCCTAAAGAAAACACTTTAATGCTAAATTAGAGAACAAAACTAGGCTTTGTGTGTGCACATATGAGCTGCTACTATTGGTTTTCTGTTAAGGAGGAAACACACATGAGCATTGTAAAATGTTATGTGTGTGGGGATATGTGTTGGTGACTGTACATTTGTGTGTGCACACATGTGTTTATGTGTACTTGTGTGAATATGTCTATGTGTTTGCATCACTCAGCTCCATAATTTTCATTGAAAAAGAAAACACTGTTAAAAAGGGAAAAAAATCAGAGTGTAGTTATTGGATTAATGTTATAACTACTGGAATTATTATTAAAATACAGTTTTAGCAAGCGCATGTGACATTGCACTGGAGGAAACAAAATTTGCTTCCATTTAAAGTCTTTTTAATTGATTTACATAAATAATTTTTATTAAGTGATGAACAGATTCCCTAATTCTAACTCACTAGATATGATAAAGAAAAATCTTATTGGTATAAATTACTTATTTATTTCTATGTAAAGAAAATTGCATGCTTGAGTTTAATTAAAAATTGAGAAATTGGATTCTAATGCTTAATTTTCATATCAACAGTTAAATAAACTTAATAGTGTGTATTTACATACAAAATTTCATAGAATATGAAAAAATATTTAATATCATAATTTAATCTTAAAATTGATTTTTTATAAAAGACAAGTTATAAAACCTGCTGATTGTAAGTTTACTTGTATGTATATTCTATTAGTGATGAATACTGTAATATCCTAAAACTCGATGAACAAATTGTGCAAAACATTATATATATATGTATTATATTCATATATCTATCTGTTATGTATATACATATATATGCATATATTATACATATATATTCAAGGTAGGATTAGATGCTGTATAATTACAGAGAATAGAAATCTCAGCTATGATTTTGGTTGAGACATGTTCAAGCACTAATTTTTCTTTAGGAATTCAATACTCCATTCTTTATATTTACTAAGTGGTAGTTTTTAGTATTCCTTCTCAGCTACTGTCCTTTGAATCCCTCTCATGTGTTCCTCCCCCATTGTCCAGTTGATGGCCTCTTATACTTTGATTGTTATTATTCTGTTTTATCTGCCTCTTGTTACCTATAATTAGAAATCATTTTTATTTGAATCTGTATGTACATATTTTCAAGTATTTATACATATTGTGCATTATATACTATCTTTTAAGCTTCATGTAAAATCAGTTTTTGGATACACTTGCATAAGAATGTATCAGAAAACAATGTGCATAATTTCCCTAGGGGATAGCATTTCAGAAAACTGAAGTACAAGAGTCAGGGATTAATGAGAATTTCCAGAGGTTTTTATTTCATTTCTTTGAACTCCTTTGTAAAGACATGTGCAAAAGTTATGTATACACTAAGTTATTTATAATTTTATCACTTCTCTGGATTCACAGACCTTCCAGGCTGATACATAATGCGTCCTTTGTTTCCCTACCTAACTGTACCCACAGATTAAGGAGCAACTCTTCATGCATTAGTGATAATTTAAATCCATTAATATTTGGTTTTAGTTAATTTTCTGTTGCTGTGATAAAAGACCATGACCAAAGCAATCTATGGAAGGAAGCATTAATTTGAGCTCAGAGGGTAATAGTCCATCATGGCAGAGTCATGAAGCAAAGCACAGGGGTGGAGGAAGGAAGCAAAGGGCACACACATCAAACTTCTAGCATGACATAACAAACTAGAAGTGAAACAAGGTTTAACTCTCAAACTTGCTCATGAGGACATACCTCCTCCAGAAAACTGGATCTCCTCAGCCCCCATAAATAGTTCTACCAATTGTGGACCGCTTGTTCAAACATCCTAGTCTACTGGGGTTGTTCTCATTCAATGTACAATATGTGTTCTCCCTTTCTAATGTTGCATCAGGTCAAAAGTTTTAAAGGAGCCACATTATAGATTTTGTATACTTCAAACCTCATAATTATTTTTATTTTTATTCTAGATTTTGATTTGTACTGAACCTATTACTCTGGTGAGACACACAAACAAACGACAGTGACAGAGACAGTTAGAGGCAGAGTTAGAGAGACAGAATGAGAAAGACAGAGAAGGAGGGAAAGGGAGTTAGTAGATATACATAATGATATAGATAAAAGTAGCCATGCAGTGAACAATGTAACTTAAAAATGTAATATCACAACATATGTAGCTGAAGACTTCCCCAGGTATTATAAAATGTAGAATGAATAAAACTAGAAAATGAATCAAAGAGAACTACTAAATTTTTTAAATTATATCTTTCAAGACATCATTTAAGGTACTTTAAAACTTTCAATCAGTGTTTTCAAAACATTTCTCAGCTGGTCTTCAAAAATAAAATTATCGACACCTATTATTACCTAATAAATATGCATAAGACAATGAGAAACTATACTACCTAAGCATTAGTACCTTTTACATTTAGCAAATATAATAGATTAAAAAGATGATCATGTGACTCTTCTTTTTTCTATAGCTAAAGAATAAACAGCCACTTAACTAAGAATGAGAAGACATGTAAAATTTATATTTTTAGGATTAATATATTAATAATAGAATTTGTTTTTTCAAAATTAATCAAAATTAAATAAATAAAATTAATTTTTGATGATGTGTGTCCTGTGAGGAATAGTTCACAAATTACTAAAAAGGTAATATTGAAAATAGCTATAATTAATAAGAAAGCTTAGAAAGTGTTGCATTTGTATATAGGGCTCTGTATATGATCCTGTGTGAGCATGCAGGTGTGTTGTTATGCATACACATGCATATGCATGTGTTTGGAAAACAGTATTTGATGCCAAGTGTCTCCCTCAACTGATATCCATCCTATTTCTTGAGGTAGAGTCCCTCAATGAACCAGAAGCTTTTTTATTGACTGGACTTCTGTCCAAGCAACCCTGGAGTACATACTTTTTACATGAAATGCTGGGTATAACATATAGAAGCTGCCACAACTGTCAGTACTTGGTTTCAAAACTAGATTCCTATGCTTGAGCTATATACACTTTAGAAATAAAGCCATTTCCCTAGTTAAAAAAATTTCTAATATATAATACATTAATATATATATAGTACATTATTTAAAGTTTTCTTTACAAACCCTGATATAATTAATTATACAAAGGATGCAAATTCAGAAAATATTAGGAACAATCATGGAAATATGACGTTTTGACATAAGGTCTTACTATTTAGGCCTGACTAGCCTTAATCATATGGCATTCTCTGCTCCCTGAATGATGGTATATAAAGGTATATACCATCATGCCTGGCCTAATTATGATATCTCAATTTGACATTGCTTATGAAAGTGCTCATAAAGTGTATTTAAATTAAGAGCTTATGACATACTAATGGTTTAGATATATGAGATTATGCTATATTTAAATACATTGTTTTGGCACACTGCTACATTAGCTCTTGGTAACTATATATTATATTATAATATAATTATATATTATATGTTTTCCCATATCAACACTGGCCTTATGTTTAGTTAAGAAGTTCAGTATACTTCTTTCTAACTCACCATCTTTTATACAATTTTAGTATTGTATTGTTTTCGGGCATGTTTTATCAAAAAACATTGTTTTAGTTTCTTTTCTGCTGCTGTGATCTGTTTCTCCTCAAATTGCACATTTTGCATTTTGTCCTGCTTGCTCTTTTTCACTGTAGACATGCATCAGGCTGGACATGCCAGGAATCTGACTAGGATGGCCCATTAAGCCTCTCTTATACAGTGTTTCTCTGCTTTTCTAGTCCAAAGTCCCAATGTTTTCTTCAATATTCAATAAAAAAACCAAACCAAACAAACAAGAAAACAAACCCAGCATGACTGGCATAGAAGGAAACATTGAATAGGGCGTTACAAATCCAGATCCATGACCATCATGGCAGGGATCGTGGTGGCAGGCAGGAGAGAGAGAGAGAGAGAGAGAGAGAGAGAGAGAGAGAGAGAGAGAGAGAGAGAGAGAGAGAGAGAGAGAGAGCTCAAATGTTAACTGAGCCATCAAATATATGGGCTTAGGGTAGCCATTCTCATTCAAACTGCCACAACTATTCTCCTGTTCTGTTTCTTTCTAAGTTCCATGCTTATTCATAGGCATGCACCCTTGTGCATCCACCCATCCAGTCAGACATCCATCAATCCATCCACCCACCTACCCACCCACCCATTATCTCTTTGTCTATCCATGCATCCATCCATCCATCCACCCACCATTAATCTATCCTTCCTATGCATGCATCTATTCATGCATCCCACCTATGCACGTACTGATCTATCCACAACTCATCTATCATCCAAAATCAATGCATTTTTTCCACTGAAGGTTGCCCTCTTTTCAATTCTGAATTTGAACAACTCCTTCTCTTTAAATCCATGTAGCTGAGAGCTATTGAATTGTCCCATTGATACCTGAAATATTTACAGATGAGAAGGACTTTGAATGTTGGACTAGGAATTTGGGTATCTGTTATGTTTTTGATTAGAGAAATGTGATCAAAGTCATATTTTATTTTTTTTTTTGGTTTTTTATGTTTAATAAGAATAAATAAAAAGTTAGTCAGATCTCAACACTTTATGAACAGTATTCAGATATTCCTATTACAGCAGTTAAAATAACTGGATGTAAATATATGATGAAAGTTGAACAAAAATTTATAAATATATTTATTAATTAATAGACAAGTACTTGTTGAGGAATATTAAGTAATAGTGAGTAGAAACTAGGGAGATGTAAAGAGTTTTGCATGCTGGTTCGATTTATGGGATGTGTGTGACTTTTCTCAAACTGTGAGAGTAGAAATGCTATGTACATATCAATTTTAAAGATATTAATTTTTCTGTGACAATATAATCCACATAAAAGGAAATATTTACTGAACAAAAAATGGATTTAACTTTGGAAAGATATGATTATTGGAAACAAAAACTTGTCCTTATAATTGATAATTGTTAACTGATGTTATAAACCAAGGTTTATCTCTCAGAGGGCAAGTGAAGAAGATAGTATAAAGAAAAGGGGGGCAGAGAAATAAAGAAAAAGGGAGAGGAGGAAGGGAACATTGAATTCATCAATTTCAAGCACACAAGATTATTGGAGCGAACATGGCACAATAACACAGTACTCTGCAAATACCAGAAAAGAAATTACCCATTTTAGTTATGCAAGCTACAGAGAGACATGGCTTAAATTCTGAGATATGTGTTCCAAATGCAGAAATTATTTATCTTATTGAAGATATGTAAATAACGTACTCATTGAATTCATTAACATCATGCATAAGCTCAGAAGCTAAGAAATATTTCAGAGGGCTGGAGTAATACTGACTTTCAGTAGATGAGGCTCTGTCCTTAAACCTCATACAGAATGCCAGAAATTAGGAATAAGAAGGTAAATAAAACAGAAGAAAATAAATAGGAACTAAAAACCAAGCATACTTACCTAAGCAGGTTAGAAGTTATGACATTGTACTAAGTAAGGTCTTGGAAGGAGCAAAATCTGTAATGGAAAAGGAATGGTTTTAACAATGACATGAGGTTAAAGAATAAAAGGAGAGACTGAACTTATGCTGAACTAAGGGGTCTAACATGACTAGTCTTGTTTTACTAGAAGGCTTGGCATTTCTAAAATGTAAGAAAGTGGTGGTTAATGCCTAAAAATGTTAGCAAGAATCATTTTAGGGAACATTTTGTTTCAAAATGAATGAAGCAAATGAATGAATTCAAGTTGGTGTTGTATCCTACTTATAATATAGACCAGTTCAATATTGAGCCAATATTTGAAAAATGTTTTTCTTATTGTTTGAAAAATTTATACAAGTGTACAATGTCTTTTTATCAAATCCATTTCCAACTTTATCCACTCAAATGCCTCCATCCTCAAGAAGGCTCACAACCATCTGTATCTCTAGGAGATCCAATATACTCTTCTAGTCTCTAAGGGTAACAGGTACAGTTGGGGTACAATGACACCTATGCAAGCAGAACACCCACAAATACAAAATCAAAACAAGTGTATTTTATAAAAGACAAGAAAAGGGAAGGTAAGAAGATAGACTTATATACTACAAATAATCTTACTTGTATTATGTGTAGCCTATACATAGAATTTTACTTATATAAGGTGATGAAAATATCTGACTCTGTGTAGGTCAAGACAAGGAGTTGGTTATAAAATGAACTCACCTTTGAAAGAAACGATGTAGGCTTACAAGATAATACAGAGAGATGTGAGGTTACAAATTACATAGACCAAGATCTGGCAAAAAGGTGATAAAAAGCAAACAGAAAATTTATGTAGTATTATCCTTTGAAGTTCCTGCACTTAGTATTGTGAAATTGTACAAGCACTGCTCTGAAGCATCAAAATGATTCTGTCACTAACAAGACATAAGCTAGGTACACTATTCTGAGGGCATGGAAACCCAAAGGAAATTACATTTGTTGTATATTTTTCTTATATGCCTAGTTATCAACACAAAAGAAAAATTGTCATACTTATTTACCTACAAATGCTTAAACATTTTATATTTATATGGTAAGAATTGTATTGATGAAGTTAGAAAGTTCTAAATCCATGTGTTTAAAATGTATAATAAAAGAAGAATTCCAAATTTAAATATAAGATTTAAATTTATACTTTGATAATTTTCAGTGATCCTAGTTATAAAATAGTGACTCATTATATTCTACATGGAGTTACACTATTAAGTTATATTTAAAGTACTTGTATTTTATTTCAGCAAGGTCAAAGCCCCATTATTTTAGACATTTTGTCTACGGGAAAGAACTCCTGAGCTAACATATTTTTGCTAGAGAACAACAGCTGTAAACTCTAAAAATGTCAAATCTTGAATGTTCAACACTTTCTTATATACATGAGTATGTTTGAAGTCAAGGGCAATATTCCCCCTTACCTTGTAAAATGTGGGACCCTGGTTCTGTACAATCTGCACTCTATTTTTATGATAGGCAGAAATGTCTAGTGATGCTCTTGATTTATATTTGGTGAGTAAATATTTCCTCCTTCTGATGCCCTTTGAGAAGAGATATTAAAAGGGAACCTTACCTTGGTTTGTGTGAATTGTTTAAACCATGAATCAATTACCTACTGTGAAGCAGCTCACATTTTGAAAGCTTGTGGTCCCTTTAACTACAAGTTCCTTTCTCTCTGTTTCCTATCAGCAGTTGCAGCATCTAATGATCAAAGCCAGATTCCCATCATCGCAGTGTCAGTGACAGTGGGAGTCATCCTGTTGGCAGTGATGATTGGCTTCCTCCTCAGTGGCAGGTAAGCGAGGGAAGAGTTTCTGAACCTTTGCAGCTGCTCTCTTCCTCACCTTGATCCAACAATGAAGCTGTTAAGCGCATCCTAAAACAAATCAAAGAAGCAGCATGCCAGTAGATAATGTCTATGTGTGCCTTAGTTCTTAAGTTTTATCTTGTCCATATTGCTGCCAGTTGTTATCAGATACTTTCTTCCCTTCTTAACATCCTCTCTACTCTGCACAAGAACAGTACTAACACGATACCCTGTATTCTGCTATTAATAGAGCCATACAGCTTTTTTCTAGTACAATGTATTACTAATTCTGCATATGTTCTGTCTGAAAATATTTTATCAGTGTCTGATTCAGTATTGGAAGCTGCTTGCTAAGTCACTTGAGAAATAGAACTACCATTGTATCTGGTAGGCATTCTGGAGTAAAACAAAAATATAGGAAATAAGCAAACTTTGCAATAATTGTTTTTACTTCAATTTCCGGGTGATTTCAACACAAAGACATCAAGTGTCATGCATATTTATAGAATATGATTTTTACTGAATGCTAAGTAGAGGAATAACAAAATGCTATAGACCTACAGAAGACATTATTCAGATGTTTCATGACAAATAATTGCAACAAACCTTCCTAAAAGTATATATGGATGAATAAAGAAGTCATTCACTGCTTTCATATAGCAAATACATTTTCATGTTTGTAATTGAAGCAATGATTAGGGATATTAACTAAGGAGGGCTGCTTGTTGAGAAATGTTATGTGGTGTATTATGTAAAACTAGGCAAAAGTCTCTAACAGAAGTGGTTGAGGTTGACAAAATAGGAATATTTAATATAAGGTTTAAAAAAGTCATAAAAATCAATCTATCCTCAGTTTTCTGTAAAGCATACACAACAATCAATTACTTAATATTGATTTGGGAACAGTACCTATTCTTTTTTGGAATCTATAGCTGAGACATAGCTCATTATCTTTTGAGGAACATTACACCCAAGCTGTCCAGGGTACCTGCCGTCTCCTGTGTCTTTTTCCTTTTCTCTTAACTGAACTAACAGAGGATGTGAGCCAACATTCCTGCTTCTGCAGGATCAGATGACATCATCAACCCTTCTGGAAAAAAGAAAAACAAGCAAACAAACAACTTTTCAATCAAAAGAACAATAAATTCATCAAAAAGTAAATCGAGACTCTGATATTAACTAAACAATTTTTTTTTGGTCCGTGAAAGCTATGCATTTTGTTAAGTTTGCATTCCTTCATTTTAAGGGGTATTTTAGTGGTTTGTTTTTTTGACAGAAATAATTCCAGCTTTCAGATTTTTTTTTTTTGTTGAAACACTTTATTCAGAGGCTTGGGGAAAGGCTGTAGAAGTCCACGCTGTCTGCTGTCCTGCGCAGGGCAGACCTTAATGATCTCCCCGTCGCTAAGAGCCAGCTTTCAGATTTTATTTTGTATGGAAAGATTAGTTTGTACTCATACACATATTTTTATCTACCTCAGATCTAAGTGATAGGGCCTTTGAAAGGCTTTTCATATCTCATTAGTTTTTGCTTGGACTAAAGTCTTCCTGTAATACCCAGGTGGTCCTTAATTAACTCAAATGAGATGCAGTGAAGAAATTTAGCAACACCTTGCACAAATTTAGGAAATTATATTAGGGTCCTGGAAAAATACTGAAAACTCTCATGGATCCTCTGTACAAATGTTAAAATCAATAAATATTATATTTATTTCACTCAGTCTTAGGATGATTTAACCCTTTGATGAAACACCCTGACCAACGGAAGTTGGAAGAAAAGGGTTTATTGAGCTTAAACTTCCACATCATAATCCAGGAAGTCAGATCAAGAACGCAAACAGGGCAGGGACCTGGAGGTAGGAAATGATGAAGAGGCTATGGAGGGATGTTACTTGCTCACCACGACTTGCTAATCCTGTTTGTTTGTTTGTTTGTTCTTGATGTTTTCTTTATTTATGTTTCAAATATTAACCCCTCTCCTGGTTGCCCCCTGAATCTCCTTAAACCATCTCTCTCCCCCTGCTTCTATGAGAGTGTTCCCCAACCCACCCACCCACTCCTGCCTCCCCACCTATGCATTCCCCTACACTGGGGAATTGAACCTTCACAGGACCAAGGGCCTCTTCTCCCATTGATGACCACAAGGCCATCCTCTGCTACATATGTGGCTGGATCCATGGGTCCCTCCATGTGTACTCTTTGGTTTGTGGTTTAGTCCCTGGGAGCTTTAGGGGTCTGGTTGGTTGATATTATTGTTCTTCCTATGAGTTTGCAAACCCCTCCAGCTCCTTCAGTCCTTTCTCTAACTCCTCCATTGAGTATCCCGTGATCACTTCAATGGTTGGGTGCAAGCATCTGCCTCTGTATTTGTCAGGCTCTGGCAGAGTCTCTCAGGAGACAACTGTATGAGGCTCCTGTTAGCATGAAGTTTTTGGTATTCAGGATAGTGTCTGGATTTGGTGTCTGCATTTGGGATGGATCCCTAGGTGGAGCAGTCTCTGGACGGCCTTTCCTTCATTCTCTGCTTAACTCTTTGTCCATGTATTTCCTTCAGACAGGAGCAATTCTCTGTTAAAATTTTGGACATGGGTGGGTGGCCCCATCTCTCAACCTGGCGGCTCGACAAGTTATCCCTCCCCTTTGTGGGGTATTTCAGCTAATGTCATCCTGTGGAGTCATGGTAGGCTCTTGCTTCCCTGGCATCTGGGACTTTCTAGTTGCGACCCCTAGCTCCCAACCCCATTGCTACACACCTCTGTTCAGTTACCTGACCCTCTGTACATCTCCTCCATCTCCCCCCATACAAGATTCTTCCTCTTTTTCCCTCCCCTCTTCTCTTAATCCCAAGTACCCCCACCTTCTACTTACCTTGAGTCTTTTGTTCTCCATTCTAAGTATGACTGAAGCATCCATTCTTTGCTCTTCCTTTCTCTTGAACTTCGTGTGGTCCATAATTTGCATCATGGGTATTCCATGCTCTTGTCAGTGAATACATATGTGTGGTATTTTGTGACTGAGTTACCTCACTCAAAATATTTTCTAGATCCATCCATTTGCATGCAAATTTCATGAAGACAGGGTTTTTAATAGCTGAGTATTATTCCATTGTGTAAATGAACCACATTTTCTGTACCCATTCCTCTGTTGAAGGACATCTGGGTACTTTATAGCTTCTGGCTATTATAAATAAGGCTGCTATGAACATAGTGGAGCATGTGTTCTTGCTATATGTTGGAGCATCTTTTGGGTATATGTCCAGGTATATGTATATGTATAGCTGGATTCTCAGGTAATACTATGTTCAATTTTCTGAGTAACTGTCAGACTAATTTCCAGAGAGGTTGTATCAGCTTACAATCCCATCAGCAATGGAGGATTGTTCCTCTTTCTCCACATCCTCACCAGCATCTGCAGTCATGTGAGTTTTTGATCTTAGCCATTCTGAGTGGTGTGAGGTAGACTCTCAAGATTGTTTTGATTTGCATTTCCCTGATGATTAAGAATTTGAACATTTCTTTAGGTGTTTCTCAGTCATTCTATCTTCCTCAATAGAAAATTCCATTTTTAATTAATTAATTTATTTTTATACACTCCATATTTTATCCACCCCTGTAGATACTTTGAATGTTCCATTTCCCATACCTCCTCTCCACCCGCCTGTCTCCACATGGATGTCCCCACCCACCACCCCACCTGACCTCTAAAGTCCCTGGGGACTCTAGTCTCTTGAGGGTTAGGTGCATCATATCTGAATGAACACAGACCCAGCAGTCCTCTACTGTATGTATGTTGGGGGCCTCATATCAGCTGGTGTGTGCTGTTGGTCCAGTGTTTGAGGGATCTCATGAGCCCAAGTTAATTGAGACTGCTGGTCTTCCTATAGGGTCGCCATTCTCCTCAGCTTCTTTCAGCCTTCCCTAGTTCAACAACAGGGGTCAGCTGCTTCTGTCCATTAGTTGGGTGCAAATATCTGCATCTGACTCTTTCAGCTGCTTGTTGGGTCATCTGGAGGGCAGTTATGATAGGTCCCTTTTTGTGAGCGTTCCATAGCCTCAGTAATAGTGTCAGACCTTGGGACCTCCCCTTGAGCTGGATCCCACTTTGGCCTTGTCACTGGACCTTCTTTTCCTCAGACTCCTATCCATTTCTATCCCTGTAATTCTTTCAGACAGGAACAATTATGGGTCAGAGTTATGACTGTGGGATGATCCCCCTCTCCCTCATTTGATGCCCTGTCTTCCTGTTAGAGGTGAGCTCTACAAGTTTCCTCTACCTACTGCCCTTTGAGTCCTGAGAGTCTCTCACCTCCCAGGACTCTGGTTCATTCTGGATGGTCCCCCTAACCTCTTATCTCCAGAGGTTGTTTGTTTCCCTTCTACGAGAACTTTGAAAACCAAAATGGAGAAGGGTTTCATGTGAACAGCAGTTGAACATGGGTCCTAAGGGATAGGCAAGTGCCATTCCAAAGAGAATTCTTTGTTTACCTCTGTACTCCATTTTTTAATAGGATTATTTGATTCTCTGGAGTTTAACTTCCTGAGTTCTTTGTATATATTGGATATTAGCCCTCTATCAGATGTAGGATTGGTAAAGATCCTTTCCCAAAATGTTGGTTGATATTTTGTCCTATTGACAGTGTCCTTTGTCTCTTTATTAAAGAGCAATAGTGATAAAAACTATATGGTGTTGATATAGAGACAGGAAAAAGATCAATGGAGTAGAATTGAAGACCCAGAAATGAACCTACACACCTATGATCACTTGATATTTGACAAAGAATCTAAAACCATCCAGTGGAAAAAAGACGGTATTTTCAACGAATGGTGCTGGTTCAACTGGAGGTCAGATCCATTCTTTTATCTCTGTACATAGCTCAAGTCCAAGTGGATAAAGGACCTCCATATAAAGTCAGATACAATGAAACTAATAGAAGAGAAAGTGGGGAAGAGTCTAGAACACATGCGCACAGGGGAAAATTTCCTGAACAGAACACCATTGGCTTATGCTCTAAGATCAACAATAGACAAATAGGACCTCATAAAATTGCAAAGCATCTGCTTTTTTTGTTTGTTTGTTTTTATAGAACTCAGGCCCACACAGCCAAGGTTTGCACTATTCACACTGGGGCTGAGTTCTCCCCAATCAATCACTAGTTAAGATGATGCCCTAGAATCGAAGAGTATTATGACTTTTTTTTTCAATTGAGGTTCCTTTCAGCTAGCAAGATTCTATATCAAATTAACACAAAAGCAGCCAACAAATTCCCTCTCTTTAATAAATCAAACATAATTGATAAGGATGTGTGCCCGTTTAAGGTTTTCATAAGTTCCCTTCTACTTTGAGCTTTCTCTTTCATTGTTTAGTTGCCTCAATAAGACAACACACCCAGAGGTCTCAGGTGTATATCTTTGCAAAATATTTCTGCTAACTGAATATACTTTGATTTCTCAATGGCAAAAAAAAAATCATTCTATTTTATTTTAATATATCATAAAATATAAATACTATTTACATGTAAAATGTGATAATAATTTAGATCAATATGTGAACCTAACAGAAATGACACTTGTTAAGAGTGACATTTTGTAATTGTTTATATGGGACAGAAGTTTAGAGTATGTCCCACTGAATATTTTAAGATTAAACTATTGCAAGAAAATGTCACTCTTGTTTTCTAGTATACATTCAAGATAAAGGGAAGTTAAACATAGGGATTCCTAATCTGTTTAAGGTTCTGTTTGCTCATATACATTCGTCTTTTAGATTCTTTCTAATCATATGTGATTTTAGAAAACATGCACTTATGTTAATCTTGAAATAAGTATTTTTTAATGAGGTTGGAAACTATCACCTCTTTAAAGGTGTCCATTTTCCCATTGTACTTTTACTTCAAGGCATAAACATTTCTTTTTATTGTATTTTTTCTCAATACTCATGTTCCCGTAACACCACAGAAGACACTTTAGAAAACTGTGACTAATTATCCCAAGAATATTACAACGTAAGCCCTCTGTAAATATAAGCAAACTCTAACTGTCCTTTAATCTCTCTCTTTCCTTTCTAACTGTATTGAGGACTGATATGATTTTTATACCATGTTTTTTTTCCTCTGATATTTACTGTTTCATAAATACAGTTGCTTAATCTGTGGGTTTTGTGAAATTTTTTCACGAGTCCCTAGTTAAATTGGAGATAGAAACCTAAACTGCCATTTTCTGTTTCTTTCTTTCCTTTAGGCTACTCCCTTTTCCCCCCTCTTTTAATTTCCTCTTGAGAACATAGGTGCTAAATTCTGAAAATTGATTCTGATATAAGACTCAAATAATAATCTAATGGTACTTTAAAACCAAAGTAAAAGTGAGTTTGTAGAAGCGATTATTTTATTTGACTCCTTAATTGAAATTATGTGAAATTAAATAATGGCTTGTGATATTTTATTCCTGACTAAATTTTTCATCTGTTCTCATATTTCATCACATGTCAAGAAAATTTCAGATTTTCCTTTTACATTAAAGTGGCACTATGTTTGACTTCATATATATATATGAATACATATATACATATATATATATATGTATATATATATATGCTGTTGAACATTAAGTCCAAAAGCTTAAAGCTTTTATGCCAATTTTGAAATTGAAAAATAAAGAGCAAGAAAAATATCCCGAAGAAAGGATTTGGTTTTGCTGCTAATCTTTGAAGAGATTTTTTTTTAATACTATTCATTTGTGACATTCATGTTAAGATGTTTCTAGGATGATAAATTTAGTATGAAAAGTGGCTTACTGCCTAGAAAATGTTATTTTTTTTGGACCAAAGTTCTTATTTTCTTTGTTCTGAGTATGTGAAGAATCTGGAACTAGACTTAGCTGCTCTATGCTGTTGCCTGTGTCTCTTGTTAGGAAATTGACACTCAATTCTGTTGAAATGTCTCATTGATCTTTCAGATAAGTTTGTTTTTTAGAGATGAATGCGCATTGAGTATATATATTAAACCATAAGAATTAAGACATAAGTGACATCAGAAACATAGATAAATAGTTTTCAATAAAACATTGTTTTAACTTTTTCTTATTTTACATGAAAAATAACAGTAAAATTTTGTTTTCCAATTGTCTTGTGGTTCTTTACTTATATCAAATTCTAAAGTGCTGTCATCACAGATATCCATTACAAAGGTTTATTAAGATTCTATTACACATCCCTCCCAAAGTGCCTCCTGTGCACTTGAGATTATAAGAAAAATCACCTTTGCACAAATATTCATATTTTATTTTAGTAGATTTTTAAATAGACATAATTTCACAGGTTTAATTACAATGATGCTATAGGCAACAGACTTTCAATATAATCAGAATCTGTATTTTTTTATCTTTGTACAAAATGATAGTCGGATTAATACTCTCACTAACACCAAGCAATATGTGAATTCTTATAAATACTAAGCAGTTCGCTTTCGAAGAAAACCACAATTGATTCAGAATAAAATTTCTCAGTGTTCATTTGGAGCCACTAATTATACAGGAATTTTTAATACAACTGTTATATATATATTAACATTAAAGAATTGTGATTTCTTAGGCTAGAGAGATGGCTCAATGGTTAGAGAATGTGCTCTTTTTGCACAGGACCAGGGACTAGTAGCCAGCATTCACATGGTAGATAATAAATATCTGTAACTTCAGATCCAGGAGATCCAGTGCCACCTTCTGACCTCTGCATATACCAGGCTCATACATACAATGAACTGACATATGTGCAGACAAACCTCTCATACAAATGAAATCAAAATAAATAAAAATTGTTAAAAGAATAAAGAGCTGAGATTCCTTATATGAGTGTTTTGTAAAGGTATAAATTACTTTTAAAACCTTTTCAGAAATTATTGTGTAATGCAAATATAAAGACAATAATATTGTCAAGAATAATTATAATATTGTCTTATAATAACTATTATGGCTGACCCATCAGTGGGTGCCATTCTCAGAACTCACATATACCATTTCATCATGCCATGTCTCAATACTGAATCTGCTTAATTTATTGCTGACAAAATTATCTCCCTGCTCTTTTTGGTTAAATATATTTTTATTTTTTAATGAAAAAGGAAGTAAAAACATTTTTTGATAAAAATTAAAGTTTTACATGGAAAATGTTTCTGACAAAATAGAAGAAGGGTATAGAAAAAGACATTAAGATTGACAATTTTCATGGAAAATTAAAGAGTAAAATGGTAGACATAAAAAACATTACTAAATTAATTGAAAAAGGAAGTAGAAACATTTTATGATAGAACTGAAGATTCACATGGGAAGTATTTCTAACAAAATTGTAGAAAAATATAAAATAGCATTAAAATTGAAGATTATCATGGAAAATTACAGATAAAATGGTAGGCATAAAAATATTTCTAAGTTGATTGAAAGTGAAATTATAAATATTTTCTGATAAAATTTAATATCTACAAGGAAAATATTTCTGATAAAATTCAAGAAATATATAGAAAATATGTTAAAATTGACTATTTCATGGAAAAATTATACAGTTATAATGGTAGGCATAAAAATATTCCTAAGTTGTTTGAAAGTGTAATTATAAACATTTTCTGATAAAATTGAACATCTACAAGGAAAATATTTCTGATAAATTCAACAACTATATAAAAAAACTAGTTAAAACTGACTATTTCATGGAAAATTATACACAAAAATATGGTAGGTATAAAATTATTCCTAAGTTGATTGAAAGTAGAATTATAGATATTGTCTGTTAAATTGAAGGTTTACATGGAAAATATTTCTGATAAAATTGAAGAAACATATACAAAAATGTTAAAATTAAAGATTATTATGGAAAATAATACAGTTGAAATGGTAGACATAAAAAAACATTACTAAATTGAAAGAGAAATCACAAACATTTTCTGATAAAATTCAAGATTTACATGAAAAATATTTCTGTTAGACTATGTTTTTTGTTGGTGAATTGAGTCCGTTGATGTTATAAGATATTAAGGAATAGTGATTGTTGCTTCCTAGTATTTTTGATGTTCTTTTTATGTTTGTGTGGTTATTTTCTTTTGGGTTGGTTGGAAAAAGATTACTTTCTTGCTTTTTCTCGGGTGTAGTTTCCTTCCTCATGTTGGTGTTTTCCAGCTATTATCCTTTGTAGGGCTGGATTTCTAGAAAGATATTGTGTAAATTTGGTTTTATCAAGGAATATTTTGGTTTCTCCATCTTTGGTAATTGAGAGTTTTACTGGGTATAGTAATTTGGACTGGCGTTTGTGTTCTCTTAGGGTGTGTATGAGATCTGCCCAGGAACTTCTAGCTTTCATCATCTCAGATCATAAGTCTGGTGTTATTCTGATAGGCCTGCCTTTGTAGATTACTTGACCTTTTTCCCTTACTGCTTTTTTTTTCTTTGTTTGTTTAGTGCATTTGGTGTTTTGATTATTGTGTGCTGGGAGGACTTTCTGATCTGGTCCAATCTGTTTGGAGTTCTGTAGGCTTCTTGTATGTTCATGGACATCTCTTTCTTTAGGTTAGGGAAGTTTTCTTCTATAATTTTGTTGAAGATATTTACTGGCCCTTTAAGTTGGAAATCTTTGCTCTCTTCTATACCTATAATCCTAAGGTTTGGTCTTCTCATTGTGTCTTGGAGTTCCTGGATGTTTTGGCTCAGGAGCTTTTTGCATTTTGCATTTTCTTTGACTGTTGAGTCAATGTTTTCTATGGTATCTTCAGCCCCTGAGATTCTTTCTTCTATATCTTGTATTCTGTTGTTGATTCTTGCATCTATGACTCCTGAATTCTTTCCAAGATTTTCTATCTCCAGAGATGTCTCACTTTGTGATTTCTTTATTGTTTCTACTTCCATTTTTAGATCCTGGATGGTTTTGTTCAGTTCCTTCACTTGTTTGTTTGTGTTCTCCTGTAATTCTTTAAAGGATTTTTGTTTCCTCTTTAAGGGTCTCTACCTGTTCACCCATTCTCTCCTGTATTTCTTTCAGGGATTTTTGTGTATCCTCTTTAAGGGCTTTTGACATTTGACCCATATTCTCCTGTATTTCTTTAAGGGAGTTATTTATGTCCTTGATGTCCTCTAACATAATCTTGAGATGAGATTTTAATTCCAACTCTTGCTTTTCAGGTGTGTTGGGGTATCCAGGACTTGCTGTGGTGGAAGAACTGGGCTCTGATGTTGCCAATAAGCCTTAGTTTCTGTTGGTAGGGTTCTTGGTGATTGTCTTTCTTCATCTGGTTATATCTGGTGCTAGTTGGTCTTGCTGTCTCTGGCTGGAGCTTGTCCCTCCTATGGGCCTGTATGCCTGTGTCTGTACTCCTGGGAGACCAACTCTCTTCTGGCAGGGTCTGTGCACAGAAGGTTGTGGAGCTGCCTGGTTCTCTGCTGCAAATGGCATCCGGAAGGGAAGACTCCTGTCCCAGCAGCAACACTGATCTTATGCCTGTGCCCTCCTAGCTGTACCCCTCCAGAGAGAAGGTGGAGATCTCTCCTCAGCACTCAGAAGTGAAATCGCTGCTGTGAGATCACTCTCTCCTGGCAGGCTAAGCACAGAAGGCTTTGGAGCTGCCTGGTTCCCTGCTGGAGATGGTGGCTGGAAGGCATCTCCCTGCTCTTTCTTGAACATTGTTAACAATGGTCTTTCTTGAAGACTTTTTCTCTGGCCTTTCCTACTGCTTTCTATTCCATTGCCTAGAGAACTACATGGCTTATTTCTTATTCCTTTCAAGTCTGCACCATATATTATGCTTTCACAGACACTTGCTAAACTGATGATCCATGGTTCTCTCCTCTGCCTACTCTAGTTAGTTTCTTAGACGAGTATCTTCATCTTTTCTTTTCTTTCTCCTTTAGAAAAAAATATAAGAGACAAGACTATGTTAGAGAAAATAGGTACTTACTGAGGGCATGTTGCTTGAATCCAACACTATTATTCTTTTCATTTCTGGCTCGTGTGTGTGTGTGTGTGTGTGTGTGTGTGTGTGTGTGTGTGTGTGTGTAGCGATGGGAGAAATGTGGTAGCCCAGGTGCTGTATGCATATGTGGAAATCAGAGGTCAACTTTGCAGCAGCTGGCTGGATCTCTCAGATTAGTTTTGAGTCCGGGTGTCTACAATTGTTTCTGCTCCGACACTGAGCATTCCAGGCTACTATCTGTCCTGCAAACTCCCAGCAGATTCTCTCAGTCAGACCTAAGGCACAGTAACTGTGTGTTAATTACATATATGCATTCCCACACCCAGCTTTCCATGAGTTTAGAGGATTAACTTCCAGTCATTGGGCTTTTAGAGCAAGTGCTTTTACCTGCAATGCCATGTCTGTGGGCAATTTCTCTTTCCTTGACTATAAGAATTTCACATAACGTGTAATCAGGCCATCTGTCAAGTATTGTTAAGGAATTTTCTGATTTGTACTGCTAGAGTAGGCAACTAACACTTAAAAACTTCTCAGAACACCTGGTAATATTAGTAAAATTCATCTTAGAACTTACTGTGCATTGAGTCTTGATACTAAAGTGGATTATTTCTCTTTCACCAAGTTTACCTAGCAAATTGTCTTTCTTCTCGGATCATTTCTAATGTCACCAATGCCATCATCATTCTGCATTTTGGTAAAGCTTGTTAATTAAATTTACCTCTGTATATCCTTAAAAATAACTTCATGTACTGAATTACTTTTCCCTATCATTTACAATTTTATTTTTCTTATTTTGTTTGTTGTTTTTCTAACACAGTTTCTCTGTGTGTACTTGCCTATTTTAGTAGTAGCTCTGTAGACTAGAATAGCCAAGAACCCAGAGATCTCACTGCCTCGGTTTTCTGACTTCTGGGAAATATCAGATATATACCAACTCTACTCAATATTTCTATCTAAATAATACATATATCAGAGAAGGAATATCCTGCTAAGGAGTTATTATAGTGTATAGCTATAGAAGAATGGTTCATCTTTGGATTAATGGTCACTTTATCAAGTGCTCTTTGATTTCAGTCCTCTTACAGTTCATTTTAAAAGTCAATAATAAATAAAAGCTTTGTGTCAAGTGTCAAAGAATAAATCTATTATCACATACCACTGACCATTAACTAAGAGGAAAATGAAGAAATAGTTCTGTTAACTCATGGTCCAGCCCTGCAGACAGCCATGCTGGGGCTCAATGTAAAACTTATGGACTGAGAACAAGAAAAATGGATCTTACTCTGCACTCACTCTGACACCCCCCCACACACACATACTTTTTGTGGTACAAGTTTGTATTCCTCAATGTTTAAATTGGGACAGTTATCAAGACCTATGTCAATCCATTTTAAACTTCATGCATTCTTTAGCTAAACCCGTCTCTCCTTCCACTGAAATGTTATAACAAGGTATCAACTATTTCTCATATAAATTATAAAATTTATACCATAACTATAGTTTCTTGTGTGTATATGTTCTCTCTTCTTTTTCAAGTATGTCCTGAGAGACTTCTGTGGCTTTCATATTTAATCTAATTGAATGAGTTACTCAAGAGCTGTGGGATTAAAAATAAGTTCAGCAATCACCATTTGATATGATTTTTCACATTATTAAGGATTGTAATTTGGAAAACAGAGTCATTTTAGTAACTCCAAAAAAACTCTGACCCACAAATGTTTTTTTTTGCAAATAATGAAAATTTAATACATCACAAAATAAACAATAATTTCAAAAGGCATTATAAAGAGATAAAAAATTCCAAGCTTATCATAGCATTTATTTAACACATAGCTACTCTAATGTCAGTATTAAGTAGTAGCAAGTAGCAATTGCTTTTATAAATAATATCAATAAAACTATTTGTATTTCTTTCTATATTTCCTTGAGGGCATGATAAATAATTTGAAGTATTTGGCCTCTCTAAAATAGTGGGGTTAGTTTAAAACTTGTAAGATTCCAGGAAGAAAATTGAATAAAAATATTTTAATAGAGCACTATTCAATTTTGAATTGTGGATAAACAAATATTCATTATCTCAAATACTACCAATAATTTTGTAAAAGAATTCATGAGTATTAAACCTCAATGGCTTATGAATCAGCAAAAGATGTGACTTCATAAAACTATAATACATCTTGGCTGACATATTGATTTGATTTCTGAGAGTTGCGATACCATCTATTTTCTTATAATTACACATGGTTTGTGTTTGTTCAGAAACTCTGAATAAAAAAATTAACAAGCAAAGCATAATTTATTAATGACTGACAAATGAAGCAGAATTGCTAGGAATACTTAGAGCAAAGCAAAACTAATTGCCACTGTGGGGAGTTAGTCTTCCTGGGAAACTGACCAAAACACCTTTATTGGCTCAATGGCTCAGAAGCATTGAATATGCCACCTGCAATTTCTCACAGATCAAACATGGGAACATTACTGTATAACTCAGGAAAATTGTATTGAATCAAACATTTCAAAGGAAAAACTCTGTGGTACTGAGACAAGTAATCAATGCCAGTGATTTACAATAGTGTAAACTGTCTCCAGAGAGAATCTAGAGATGTTTGCATTTCACCTATTACAAAAGAAAAACAAACCAAGGCCTAAGCCATAAGCAGAGAGCCCAACTTTTCCTTGCATGTTCATAGCCTAAGTGCCATTTCTGTATGACAGTGAGTGATTCATTCCGATTTGAAACAGCAATAGGTAGAAGCCAGAAGAAGGTAGGCTTTAGTAAATTCTGATAGGTCTGGGAATTTCTTCACATCTTTTGAAGGGGACAATGCCATGAGCTTCCCAGGAACCTGAAATGCAGTTCAATGGTGAAACTCAGTATCACTTCCTTGGGCCAGAAGACAGAACTTCAACAGCAGCAACAACAACAAAACTAAATTCTCAATGAAACTGCCAGGAAACAGAGTAAAATGTTCCAAGTGACTTCAAACATTGGCTAAAAGTCATATTGATTAAGATCTGTGCTCTGAATGATACTGTGTGAATCAAAAATAAATCTTTCTTGTAGATTAGCAACTCTGCTTTAAACAGCTGAGTTCTTTATTAAGTCAACGAACTGACTTCCCATACAGCTGATGTCTATGACAGATGTCATTATACAAATCACCATAATGCAAGTTTCTTACTTACAAGAATTCCTTTACTTCTACTCTGTCTTTTTCATCTCATAGACAATAATTTCTTAGCCATTGGATCTTTGGCACGTTTCACCTTTGGTCCATGTACATATTTCTCTTTCTTGTGGCCCTAATCATTAAGGAAACAATGTGTGTTGGCATTACCTGTTATTCAGAGGCTATTATTATTACTTACTGTTCTTACTTTTGTTAATTACCTGTTATCCTTTCTTGCTAATTAAGATTTAGAGCTGGGACTTACCTGTCTTTCATAGTCACTGTTGTTTTGAGTTTTCTGTGATCTTTTGCAAGTTGGTAGACAGAGAATTGTTGCATGAGTAAACATAATTCGTACCCCCAAAATAAAAATAATATTCATGCAGGTAAAGCTTCTGGGTATATGCCCAGGAGTGGTATAGCCGGATCCTCCGGGAGTGTCATGCCCAGTTTTCTGAGGAACCTCCAGACTGCTTTCCAGAGTGGTTTTACCAGCTTGCAATTCCACCAGCAGTGGAGGAGTGTTCCTCTTTCTCCACATCCTCGCCAACAACTGCTGTCTCCTGTGTTTTTGATCTTAGCCATCCTGACTGGTGTGAAATGGAATCTCAGGGTTGTTTTGATTTGCATTTCCCTAATGACTAAGGATGATGAACATCTCTTTAGGTGCTTCTCAGCCATTAGATATTCTTCAGGTGAGAACTCTTTGTTTAGCTCTGTACCCCATTCCTGCATGCAATAAGGACACATGCTCCACTATGTTCATAGCAGCCTTATTTATAATAGCCAGAAGCTGGAAAGAACCCAGATGTCCCTCAATAGAGGAATGGATTCAGAAGATGTGGTATATCTACACAATGGAATACTACTCTGCAATTAAAAACAATGAATTCACGAAATTCCTAGGCAAATGGTCAGATCTTGAAAATATCATCCTTAGTGAGGTAACCCAATCACAAAAGAACACACATGGTATGCAGTCACTGATAAGGGGATATTGACCCAGAATCTCGGAATACCCTAGACACAATCCGCATATCAATAGATTTCTAAGAAGATGAAAGGAGAGACCCCTGGTCCTGGAAAGACTGGATGTAGGGGAACGCCAGGACAGAGTAACGAGAGGGGGTTGAATGGAGAAAAGAGGGAGGGAAGGGGGCTTATGGGACTTTCGGGGAGGGAGGAAACGGGAAAGGGGAAATGATTTGGAATGTAAATTAAAAAAATAAAATAAAATAAATAATAAAAAAATAATATTCATGTACCCTACAAAGAGAGGGTGCATTTAGCCCCGTGGGATGTTGGCAAAGGATACTGGAATGTGGCCACAAGGGACTAGATTACAAGAGTGGAAAATTCCCTGCCAGAACCTTTACTGAGATTTCTCTGAGAAATTTTTCCAATTTCTCCAATCTTTGACTTCTGGAAGCTTCCTTAAATTGAATCTTGTTCCTGGAATCATTAAGGTTCCTGAAATACAGACTTCATAGAAGGCATATAACTTTAAATTGCTGAGTTTTAATGTGAAGCCCATTGCTTTCTGGGAAAAAATGGTGAATTCTAGAAGGAGCTCTCTTTCTGTATCTCATGAGTGGTTTATTTGGCCTATAAAGTTGGGAGTACTTTAATCTTTTGATAAAATATTTAATTCTTCGTATCACATTCATTTCCAAAATTCCATGAACTCTCAAGAAACTTTGACACAAGAGAACCATTTATATCCAAATTTTAATACTTGAATGATTGAAAATGTTTTACAAACTAGAATATAGAGTTCATGGTGCATGAGTATTATAATGTCTACACTTTCACATTTTTTCATTTCGTTATTTTCATTTTCTGATTGTTATTCTGGAAGGTTAGGTTGCCTATTGATGTCTATTATTATTATTATTATTATTATTATTATTATTATTATTTCTAGTGTTCTTGGAATACATCCAGTCATTCAAACAGGGTTGGTATATATGAACATTTTTTGGGGGGAAGGGGAACAACAGTTGAAGTACATGAGCATTTTTAAGAGCACTAATACATATTGATGAATAGATGTTTATATAACATGGTACTAATTAATATTTATAACAAAGCATGAATTTGTCTAGTGGTCTCTAACTTTTAAATCTTTCCTAGTTTAATATGATAAAACTGGGTATTCCTTTCTGTATTTCTTTTCATTTTTGAGACTAAGTATGTTCATTAATATACATGCAAATTGTTGATATATTTTTGTTATTACAGGTATATACTATTTTAATAAGTAATAATATTTTATATAATTTATACATTTATTAATTACAGATATATACTATTTTTACACTTACATTACCAAAATCTTATAACTTCAAATAGGGAAGGTTGAGGATAGAAAGTGTCTAGTATTCTTTGCCATTTTAGTAATGTTTCCATAGTATGTAAAGCTATTAATTTTGTTAATTTTTACTGTGTTAGTCAAATGTTTACTACTATCATTAGTGTTCACTGAAGTTCTTGTCTCTGGTTTCCAAGCTATAGTGTTCACTAACAATCTCAGTCGAAGTTTAGCCTGTACTGATCCTCTAGCCAATTTTCCAATTCATACAAGCAACATATTAGCTTAGATTTTATAACACTAAATATTTTTAGTGCCTGATCAGGTAAATACATTGTAGGGGTCTAAAATTCACAAGTATAAATAAATTATATATCTTAAGTATACTGTGTGTCAATACATGTGTGTGTGTTTCTGTATAATTATATATATAAAGTAATTATAAGCTAATTTTATCACACTACTACCATACATGTCATTAAAATTGTCTTTTCTAAACAAACAAAATTTTATTCCATGGTATAAAATACACTGATTTTAAAATGTAGCATCCGTATCACTGTTGTGAACTGTTTATTTCTCATAATACATTCTTAACAAAATGCAAGCTTTTTTGGGTTTTCATAAGTTCATTAAGCATGTATAATTTCATTCTATAGTAGCGCTATAAAATCATTTAACTGAATGCCTAGTCCCGGTAACTTGTCTACCTTTATAGTGGTGATAGGTCATGAGGTAGCATACAAGTTGTGAGAGAGATGGAGTATGATCAAAACGTATGAAAATTTCAAAGAACTAATAACATATTTTAACAGTTTTAAAAGAATCAAACATGTATGTAAGTTACAAATCAGAGTGTAGGAAACAAGTATATACCAGAAACGGGCTTTCATATTTCTTTGAATTTAATTTTTAAAACTCACTCTTATCTTTAATTTCAGCCATCCTTTCATTAATACAAGAATATTTTCAAAGTGTGTGTTTAACCAGATATCTTAACAAATAATCTTTGCTTTATAAGCAAGGAAAAGTAGAATCATATATCTTCTTATATATCAGTCCTCACACATTTGTCTACCTTCATTAAAATAAATACAGACTCAAATAGCTGAGCACTTGAGGTTTCTGGTGACAACCCTGTGCTCTTCTTTGAGGACTGTAAGGTAGACCAGATTCAAAGGAAAATGAGTGGTCAAGCCCAATGGATATGGAGGATCACTTTCCTGATAGGAAAGCAGCTTGCATTTCTCAGTATGCATTTCACCCTCTTACAAAGCAGATAAATAAAAGAAAACCTACTGGATCAAGTAGGCTATATGGTAACACAGCAGTACTTGCTCACAAAACGAAAGAAAAGCAAAGCAGAGACATATAAATTTGTAGAAGATTGCAAATTTGAATAAAGGCATTGTCTTTTTATGGGACAGCCAAGGATTCTTCAGTAAAAATAAACTGAAAGCATTCAGAAAGAAGCTAAGAGAGAGAGGCAGCCGACTTTTTAAAAAGATATTTGATAAGAAGTTCTTGGACTAACACCATTCACATTTAGCAGAGACTCAGAGGTAGGCAGGTTAGTGGAACAGTTTTTTAAGTGTGGGGAGGGGGTGAGGGGTGTGGGGTAGGGTGATCCTAATAGGAGTTGCTGAAATAGAAATGTAAACTGGGTTAACAGAAATTTGGATTTCTAGGTAATTTGGCTGCCTCTAGTTAGTCCCATGTCAGAAATAAGAAGGTAAAAACCAAAGAAAGTGGCAGTTATTTATGTCAAGTTCTGGACATTTAGACTGATTGTTAGAAAAGTTACAATTGGCATCCTGTGGTTTAGTTACCATCCAGTAATGACTAGCCTTATCTCCCATCATTCCTGTTTCATGGATCTTATACAAACAAAATTTTAAAACATAAAGGAATGACTTGATATATCCACACATGCAAATATCCATACACTTACATTTTCCTGCTATAAGATACTGTTTATATAATATTTTCATCATGAGGCCAAATGAGAATATTGCTTCTATGGTACATATTTTTATCTTTTTATTTCATTCAATTCCATAAGTAGTGAAAAATGAACTACAATACCCACTCTTTCATATTTGAGTGAGTTTAAGCATACAACAAAATATAAAATAAGTAATTAAACAACAGATGAATGGATGGATGGATAGGCAGACTTATGAACAGATAAATAACAAAACACCATCAAATCAGGTGCTAAAAACTTTTAGCAGAAATTTACTGGGGAAAGTTCATCAAGGAAGCCAATTGGAGTCTCCAGTAGAGAGTCCTAGGCAGAGCAGAGCCTTTCCTCAAAGAGAATTTTGGGTGGTGGAGCCAGTAACAGCGGCTGGAGATAATACAACACAAGCCACAGAACACAGCTGAACTCCTAATCAAGCTTTATTTCCATGGGTGATGTTTTCATAATTGAACTTTCAACTTCCTTTCCCTGTCGTAAGCATTTTTGTTTGTTTATACATGGGATAACCTTGGAAGTGATAGACCACTTGCTCAGTGGCCTTCTTCTCTCCCCATCACAGAGCTAAGTGGAGACATATTTTGAGACTAAAGTAGTCAGATCTGAAAAGGTATCAGCCCTGCTTCAAGAACTGGCTTCTAATTGAGTTCAAACAACTCCTGATACTTTACTAGTGTAATATGTGTTAACACAAGTGATGAGTTTAAAATCCATAAAAGTGTAAACTTCTTATTTTCTCCTTGGCCTCTTTTTATTTTAAAGCAACCATCAGAGGAAAATATATCCAATTATGCAAGTTCTACATTCCATTTTGCAAGATATAGAAGAGAAAGGAAATATGGAAAGGTCATTATTCTGATAGATTGACAGATATTATAAAGGAACATAACTGAGCCTTCTAAAATAAAGTACATGTTCTAAAGAGAGTCAGTAACATCCATAGTTTTAAACTTCAGAAGGAGTTTTACTATAGTTAGGAATTTATGTATTGTGTTTATTTATCTCTGCTACTTCTGACCAAGATAAAAATCTAATAAGACTTCTAATAACTTTCCTCTGTAGCTTTTATTGCACTGCTAATATTGTCGCTATTGGAAGTAGTAGACGTGGTGATGTTCTCCATTTCTGTGAGTGACTATGTTGCTTTCCATACTACAGTTGAATGACTACTAATATCATGATCAGGACGTCTGTACTTTCAGAAAATATTTGTGCAAAGAAGAAAGCACATCTACTTTAATTGTCTTACAAGAATTGGTCCTCAATATGCATACATTTATATTTATGTTTGTATATACATACATATATGTATGTACATGGGTGAATATTTATATATGTATATATATTTATGTATATGTATACATATACACACACATGTGTGTGTGTGTGTGTGATTTAAATGTATTCTGTTACGTTCTGCCTCTGAAGTAAGTTACAAAGCAATATCTTTCTTGCAAAAATACCTGACATTTCTGGCATGCAGGCTTTTAACATCCATGACTCTGAAAGACACTGAAATTTGTTTTCAGGTAACTTTAAGTTTGTAGTCCAGCAGCAAAGGAAGATGACTAAAGGCAATTTTATAGTTATGTTCTTTTGAGAGACACATAGTGAAAATAATCAAGTAACTGGTTGAAATATAAAGCAAAAAGGAATCAATGATTATTCTAACCTTATAGTTAATCAAAACCTCTACGGATACATATTAGAGAAAGTCTTGTTTGAATTGTTAAAAGATACTGTAGCATTTATAGTTATTTAACTACATATAAGTAACTTCAATTGTAGACAATATTAATTAATGTTGTAAACAAATTGCAGGAGATTATATGAAGTACCAACAAGGAAACAAATTGCTCATAAGCACCTCCATGTACTTTAGAAGATTTTATTAACATGTAGACAATTAATATGCTAATTATAAATATTTCTCTTTTACTCATTAAGCAAATTCTCTCAAGACTCTTATAAGACAAACATATTCAATACAAAGTATTCAGTGACTAAGTGTGGTATCAAACCTCCTTTACCTTTTCAATATCTAGAAATTCTTAACTGCTATAAAAATAATAGTGATCTTTTTTTCTTTGACAGTCAAATTTCCTCATTTTGTTGTGGCAAAGTAAAATGTTTTCATTAGATTTTTGTGTTTAACTTCATTTGTCTTGTTTATTAAATCATCCCTACTCTCTATAATTTATAGTTATACTTGGAAACACCATAGTATTTATGAGAAAAAGATGATTTTGCCAAAATTTTTGTATTATAAGAGAGATCAACAGGTTCTGATTGTTGTTCCTAGTGATAATAACTGCTCTACCACTATGGAAAGTTTGCAAACTATTACTAATTATAATATTTATTACACTTCAAATGGAGTCTTGAATGAACAAATTATATGCAGGATGTTCAATAAAATATCTAATATTAGTATTGCTCTTATGTAAAATGAATTCACAATTTTAGCTAGCCTGTATAAAAGACACATGGTCCAGGTATTTTATTTACAAGACATGAGGCTAGATTGGACAGACTTGGAATTATTCTGATTTATTCCCCAACTATAAAGTTCCTTATTACTTGATGCTTCTCCAGGCCATGTGCTCATGCTCCTATCATGGCAGCCCTCTCAAACTCCTCCTTCTTTCTTCTTCTCTTTCTACATGCAACACCTTCACTGGTGCTTAAAGGTCCACCTTTCTCCCTCCACTACCCAATCACAGACTCTAGCTTTTTATTGACCAGTTAAATTAAGAAGTAAGGTTTATATAGCATTACTTGATATATATACGGATCTACTCATCAGAGGCTATCAAATCTTAAGAGCCAGTAAGTACCATTAGAATACAAGCAACGTCAGAGCAATTCACTATGTTTTCTGTTTTTTTTGTCTAAAGTAAAAGGTTCTTTATTTTATGAAATAAACAACATACGGTAGGAACATTTATAAAACAATTATGAAAACTGTTACGTAAGAATAACATCCATAATGTCCAATCCATTTATATTTAGCAATTTAAGTACTCCATTACTATCCAATCTTTGTGAGTTCAGAGTTTTGTACTTAAACTGTTTTCTATCCTAATTTGTATTACCATCCTAAAAACATCTTCTAGACCTAGAACATCTTCTTTAATCCTAAACAATCTAAGCTTGTAGTAAGACTATGACTATCTAGTCTTCAACCCTACCAGAGACTGAAAAGGAATGTTACCTCAGCATGCAAGAAGCACAGAGATACAGCTTCCACAAATTATAGAAATGACAAAAGGCAGCTGAATGTCTGGACATCTGTAAAATACTGGGGCAGCTTTTTTGTGGCTTGCCTCTGAAATGAGAGGGATGTTAATCTGTGTTGTAACAGGTCTCTTCTGATGATTCTCACATGGTGCCGTTGTGATCCTCCTGGCTGGCTCAACAATGTTATGATCATAAAAAGAGAAGGAGGTTTAGAGAGACTGGTATAGGGGGTGCCCCAGCGGGCCCATACCAAGGCATCACTTCCCTCGAGGGACCAGACACACACAGACACGTTATAGAGTAGAGTTTATTCAGTGCAGAGGATGGGAGTTAATGGCGTAGTGGAGGCAGAGAAAGGCAGAAAGAGTAAAGAGGTAGAGAAGTAGAGGTCGGCCATGACCACGTGGAGAGAGGGGGGAGGGGAGGAAAGCCCAAGAGGGCCGGAGAGATAAGAGAGCAAAAGCAAGAGCAAGAGGAATAAGAGGACGAGGGGGGGCAAGCAGCTCCTTTTATAGTGGGCTAGCTAGGCCTACCTGGCTGTTGCCAGGTAACTGTGGGGAGGGGCATACCTGGCTGTTGCCAGGCAATTGTGGGGTGGAGCTTAGACAGAACCCTAACATCTTCTCCGTAAGTTTATGGCTATATTAGCCACATGTAGCCTTAATTTTCCTACCTGACCTCCAGGTTCTGTACATTTAAGCCATCTTGTACTTTGTTTCATTTAGGATAAAGTCCCAAGTTCTTGAAACTGGATATCTACCTCTTGAAGTAACCAATGTGGAAGTCAAGATTTTGGGGATGTCTACTCCAGTGTTGAGCATTCCTTAAATTTCTGTATTATTTAAAAATACCAAGCCGGGCGGTGGTGGCGCACGCCTTTAATCCCAGCACTTGGGAGGCAGAGGCAGGAGGATTTCTGAGTTCGAGGCCAGCCTGGTCTACAAAGTGAGTTCCAGGACAGCCAGGGCTACACAGAGAAACCCTGTCTCGAAAAACAAAAAAAACAAAAAAAAAAAAAAACAAAAAAAAAAATACCTTTAGTTATGGACTCTGATCATCTATAGAAATTTGCCAAAATACTTATTTTTTGGACCCTCTGTTTTTTTTTTTTTTGTTTTGTTTATTTGGTTTTTTTTTTTTTTTTTTTTTGTTTTCTTCTTAAATCTATAGAATGTGGCTTGACCTTCCTATCTGGTCCTGTAATACTAATTTTCTGAGCAGTGGTATCCAATTGTCTTGTAGAAGAGAATTTTCTCTGTTTGGTATTGGGGTCTACAAGAAGCCTTGTGGGAGTTTTTGATAAGGTGTTACGCTATTTGTTTGTTATTAATTTAAATTCATTAATCCAATGTCAGCTTTTGACACATCTTTTACATATTACGGAAAATACGGGATTCCCTTTGGAATTAATTTGGTTTTCTTTGCAATTTCTCTTGAAATGACCTTGCTCCCCACAATTAAGACATTTGAGAGTTTGGATTGCTTCAAAGCCCTTAGTGGTGACTTCTCCTATTAAGGCCACAGTAGGTAAATGAAGTCTATTATAAACTGTATTGATCCTGACCTTGTCCTTAATGGTCTGATTACTTCTTTGTATTCAGCATTCACATTTTCAAAACCTAAGGACTCCATTGGTTCCTTTCTTGCCAATAGGTCTGATTTACTTCTCTCTACAGTTGAAGTCAATCTTTGCAAGAAGTCAATGAATGTTTCTTTTGGACCTTGCATAACCTGAGAAAATGATTCAAGTCTTTGTCCTGTTTCCTCAACCCTGCCCTAGGCATTTAAGTTTTCCAAATGACATAAAGTCAAGATCTCCTCATCATATCTAACTTGTGCCTGTACTTCATCATAGTTACTCTCATACAACTGCTGACTCTTAGAAACGTTGATGCCTCTGGCTCTAGTTTTCCATGCTATCTTCTTACAGTCGTCTCTCCACCATGAAAGCCATTGTAAATGTGGCCCAAGTTCCAATATTGCTTTTGCCATACTTTTCCAGTCCTTAGGGATTATTCTATTTTTGATAGTCCAAGACATCAGGGTTTGTTTTACAAATGGTGAACGCATTTCAAAATTGGTGACACTTTCTTTAACATTTTTCAGCTGTAATACATCCACAGGTTGCCATTCAAAGTTCTGAAAATTTTTTAGATGATTATCATCTATTGGTCTTTGTTATCTACAAACTGCATCAACTAAGGTTTGTTTTTTACCAACCTTTGGTTGGCTTTCTTTTGATCTTTTGTCTCTTCCTATTCCCAAGCTATAAAGTCCCTCTTTACCTGCTGTTCCTGGTCTTTCACCTCTCCTGGCAGCCTCTTCCCCCTTCTGTCTTCTTTCTTCTTTTCCTTCTACTTGCAACCCCTTCCCTCGATCTTCAAGTCCTAACATTTTTCCTCCACTGCTCATCCACAGGCCCTAGCCTTTTATTGACCGGTTAAATTAAGGAGCAAGGTTCATATAGCATTACTTGGTATAGGTGAGGATCTGCTCAGCCGGGGTAACTGCACCTTAAGAGCCAGTATTTAGCATTAGAATACATGCAGCTTCGCACCCACTCACTATAGCCTCACTTTTTGGAATCCACAATTTTCAGAGTAATAAGTCAAGAAAATCAGAATGTGGGAAACAACTTGGCACAAAGACTTGAACAATGAGGTTCGAGGAAACTTACACACAGTACACTGCTAACTAAAGTAGTGACTAGTGTTGACCTCTCTTTATGACCTGCTGTAATTTGTTAGGAGCCCATCCTTGGAATTGTTTATCAACTACATCTTACATGTTGCAATAGTGATGCAGACATTTTGCAGGCAGAGGACCGGTCTCATCCTACTTGTAGGATCAGTGCACCAAGAATGACAGACATAACTGGTCACCAAAGTTACCTGGTACAGTGGCTTCGTAGTTTACTATTTCATGCCAATGAACATTAAAGATGTAAACTCTACTAAGAGCAACGGTTTATCTCTCCAAGCAATATACTGTTTGCTCACACAGAGGGCTGAACTGTGAATTTGTTCTTAGAGGATTTCTGATCCAGTTATTGTATTTTACTGGTAAAATGAACAAAAAAATCCATCCAAACAATTCTTTTGAGAACTCGAGTCTTTGGCTGTCTTTCTTATCATTTATATGATGTCATCTATTTAGTCTTTCTTATGATCTCTTGCTGAGAATTTAAGTGTTAGGCATTCAACCGCCAGTCTTGTTTTACTGATCCAGCACCATGAAGTTCTCTTCCCTTGAGGTATAATCACCTGCTTCCATAAGAGGGAAATTATCTTTCTCACTAGCACAGGTGCACATGTCTCTCTCTCTCTCTCTCTATCTCTCTCACACACACACACACACACATACACACACACACACACAAATGGAAAATTCTGTATTCAAATTTTAATTTCTGAAGACAAATAGAATCATCTTATTAAAAAGAAAACATGTTTTGAGTGATTTTAGACTTGGATAGTCATCCTCCTCTTATAGCACCTGGCATTACTTGCAGAATACCAGGTGCTAAGAGATTCCGGAAATGCAGATATACCTGTGCTAAACCATAGCTCCCAGAGAGTTTATCAGCTGCTATTTATAGCACATTTGGAATTTAGTTTCTAAATTATCTTCTAGGTTTGAAGGATTATAGCACATTTGGAATTTAGTTTCTAAATTATCTTCTAGGTTTGAAGGAATTTTCAACCTGTCTTTACTGAGCTATTCATTGATTAAGGAAAACATACATTTTAATATTACCTGCTGGTATGTTATCCTCATGGCAAATACATATGCATTTATTTTAAGAGACTTGTTTGTGGAGTTGTTTTAGTTATTATCTGCTTCACAGAGCCATAAAACCAAAATTTCAGATTTTTTTAAAATAGCATTTGAATACTAGAGTTTTACATTACTAAATCTTTAGAAAATACATTTTGTGGAAATTTTAAAAATTACGCTGACCCTAAAAATTAGACCAACTATCTGCATCTAGATAGTCGATTATGTTATAATGAGAACTACTTAATATTATAATAGCACATGAATTATGACAACAACCAATTATTCTTTGATAAAAAGCGTCTCTTTTATGATTTTGATATTGATGAAAATAATATCTACTTTGCCCAAAAGAGGTCTGTGTAGAATGAAGTCATATGTACGTACCCACTCACTTAATTATCTGTTTATCTATTCAGTTATCTTGAAACAAGTCTAAATATAGTCAGTAATATATCTAAAGGAATGGTCCAAAAACAGCTGAATACATGTTTAAATGTTTTTAATGGTTTTATTAAATTTATCAAAAATAAAGCAAAATTGTAGCAACAGATTAAAAGTATAATAAATTTCAAGAATAAAATTTGTAGAGTTTTCTTTTAGTTATTATTATAGTGAATTATATGGGAGAGGGATGGGTAGAAGTAGAGACATTCAATCTAATCCATGCAACATAATACTCAGTTTTTATAGCTAAGTATACTAAATAAAGCATTTGTATTATTGTTAGAGTCATAACAGTTTTGTAGTTGTTTGAACTCTGATAATGCCCAATTATGTTTGGTTTTGGCAGCATTTCAAAGCACAATTCTAAATGTCTACAAACTTTTTCATGGAGAAAATTGTACATCAGTGGGAAATGACATTGCCATTTATCCACTAAAATCAACTGAGTAGCTTTGCCTCAATAATTGCTATATAGTTTTATTTATCGTATTGTATTACATATGTACAATGAGTTTATATGCACATGTCCTATATTAGTAGGCATAAGTAATATGATCATATGGTTAATAATGATTATCAAAGAGTAATATTATTCATTGTATTTCTGTTTGGAAGTAAAATCAATGAAATCAAGGAGTTATCTCTATCTTAAAAACACTATACAATAAATAAATAAGCAAGCAAACGAATAACTAAATAAATTACAGGTCCATGCATCTCTTGTTTTCACTTCGTAGTATGTAGGTCTTCATCAAATTCTCCTCTACATTAGCAGTATCATTAAAAGAGCCACAAAAAAGCAAGTCACACAGAAGAAGTGTTCTCAGTAAAACAGTACAGGACAAAGAGGTTGATAGGCTGGTGTGGGCCCCAGGTCAGTGCTCTTCTACCTGTGATTGGAGTGCTGACACAAGACAGGAATAGTAATAAATTTACATGCATGACATTTTAACCAATGGAATTTCTGGAAAACTATGTGGCAAGCTATCCAAAAGCAGGAATGGCAGGTCTACTGACATGATCTGAATTTTTGCTTTTGTCTTGAACTAGTATTTGCTGTGAAAAAATTTAAGACACCCAGGACATTAGTATCCTAGTCATAGAGATGTGATAAAGCTACCCCAGTCTATTTCTGTAAATACAAATACATTAAAATCTGCCTAAAGAATAAAGTATGTTAGTTTTCCATATGTGTACCTACACATATAATTTGTTTACCCTAAATTCTACAATCATAAGTATTTACATTTAAAAGAAATAGTATAGTATCAATTTTCTTTTATCAAGCAATAGCCAAATACCCAGACACTTCAATACTTAGAATTATTGTATCATGATACTTTGAAACAGAAGAGTTGGAAACAGAAGGAAGGAAATAAAACATGTGAACCTATATATTCTTGTGTAAAAAAGGCAGTGGTATTATTTTTGGAAATGCTTATCTGTCCACATGGGCATTTGGAAATAGAGTTTGTATTGATTTTCTTTTTCAAATTTTCATATAAAATGAGATAGAAATGTTTCAAATAAGGTTCAAAATAGGAAGATTTTAATCATAAGCCTAGACCTGCTGCTGTATGATATCATTACTCAGTCTCATTACAGTTCTCCTGAAATTACTATAAATGCTATTCAAAAAATAAATGGAAATGGGTGCACTGGAGCACTAAATCACTTCTTTGCTACATTCTTCCATCAGTGTGCATGGTTTTGACCAATAAAATCGCATTTTATTGGATAATTTATTTGTGTTTTGAGGCTTTTTCTATCAGTATTTGGAAAATTAAAGTCGTTTTGAGTTTTGCAACATTCCCCCTAAATGTACACATTATATATAATTTATTTTTATATACCTATAATCTAAAATGATACATCTGGAGTGCATTTTTAACATCCAAAAATGGAAATTAAAATTGATGGTTTTCATAAGTTATTTTAGAATAACCTATAATGATAGTTTCAATAGACCATGATAAATAATTTCACTGCAATAAGTGTCAGTGAGTTGAAAGGGTAAGACCTTCTTCTCACTCTAAACATGAGACTGCTGGCAAAATCTGTCATTAAATAATTACTTCTGTACTCAACATATAACCAAGAGAATTCATAAGGAAACAAATATTTAATTTTGCACTTTATTTTTGCATATTATATTGATTGCATATGATTAATTCAAATATATTGGCTCACTATGTTTCTTTCTGAGTAATCATTCTAAGTAAATTTATAAAAAATAGCTACTTAGAACGGTTCTGTGTTTCTCATTCTGAAAGATTTCTTAAGTTAAATGGCACTTTGAGAAGAATTTGATTGTATACCTGCAGGAATTTATGCCTTTGAAAGGTAAAGCAGACCGCAGAGTAAAACCCACAGTGTCTTTGTGCTGCACAGTGGGAGTGGGATCGCTTCCTTATCTTGGGCTCTCTTGTTTGCCTTTCAGTTGCTGCGATTGTGGCTGTGGGAGGGCTTCTTCCCTGTGCGCTGTTGCCCATCCAAGCCTAATATGGTTAGTGTTCCCTCCCACTTTACTCCTATGTAATGTCCACCTCTATGCACGACGTCCAGAAGTTCTTTACTTTCTCCATCTTTGTACATCTAACTACTCCGTGAATCAGATACCTTAACTTTGAGAAATTTAGATAGACCTCATTCTCAAAAGAGACTTCTAACTAATTTGACAATAGATTATCTCAAAGAAGGTACTATGAGTACAGCAGAGTGTATCTGCCAAGACCTGTGTTTCTTCCACAAGGCTCTCCAATGGTTCTGATTTGAAGTAGAGATTCCGAGGAGTACAGCATCTGTCATATTTAACATGTCACTGTTTTCGTTGTTCCATTCAGTAAAATCCATATCACACATGGAAGTACAATGCTACTTCTGTCCAGGTAAAAATCACCAACTTTGTCTTTGAGAACCATGGGATGTTCATAATGTGATCACAGTCTTCTCTCATCATAATTATCATGGATGCATGTGACGTTGATGAGGAAACACAACGTGATAATAAATGAGATTGCATTATTTCTGATATTTGAAGTGATATTCCTATTTTGATGCCACTTAAGTAATAAATAATAATAATAATAATAAATCAATGTCCAAATTGGATGACCTTAATTATTTGCAAATAAGGACAAATTTAAATGATTACTTGGCTTATAAATTTCATAGCTTAGGATGGGGTAGATAAGAATTTATTTTTACATTTTGAGAGATTGCTAAATCATAGTGAGATAGATTGTAAAATTACATAGACAGTTTTTTGTTGATTAGATGATTAGATGCTGCAGTTGTGTATCATTTTTCATTGTAGTCAAATTATCAGGAGAAGTCAGTATAAAACTATATATATGCATATATATGGCTATGTGAATGTGTGTGTAGACGTCCATAGAGGCCTGAGGAGGACATTGGATCCATTGGTGCTAGTGTTATGGGTGTTTGTGTGACTCGATGGATTCTGAAAAATGAGCTCCCTTTGCTTGGAGGACCAAGTGCATTAATCACTGAGTAAGGAGAGGTATTTTAAATTATTACAATTATTATTTGAGAATAATTGTTTTTTCCTGATGAGTGAAATTTGTGTGTTGAATGGGGTTTACAGAACTGCATGTCAGAGGCGATAGAAAAGAGAGCAGTGATCTGAGATAAGAAGAAAAATAAACACAGATTATTGCAGTTCACAGGCCTTTTTGTCAGTCTCTTGAAAATTGTTCATTTAGAAAAAGGTTTGACGTTACACTAAGTTCATATGGGCTCCCAATGTTGGAGGTACACATCCTTCTTAGCATCAGGATTCAATGACAAACCACCAACACTTGAAACCACAAACATGATGAGTTCTAAATAAAGTAATTTTATTTATTTTTCTGTTATACCATGGGAAACAAACAAGAAAACAAACCGACCATCCAAAGAGACAAAAAATTATGTTTTCTCCCTTACACATGTATGGTTACGAAATTTCTCATAAGCAAAATAAGTAGAATTTATATGATTAGAAAGGCAACATGATTGATATCTTGCTAACTTTCAAGTAAATCTCATATATAATTAAACACTTAAGAGTCCATGGGTCACAAACAAAGTTATCTACAACGAAATACTCAACAAGGCATCAACAACATGATGGTTGTGGGCTTCACCGCAGACACACTGAGTGTGTTAGTGCAGTGCGTATGTGTAATCACAGAGCTCCTAGGCATATAGAAGGTGGATACCAAAGAGTGCCCAGAAGCTCCTGGACCAGGTAGTCTCTCATATTGAGCAGCATACTTGGAAAGCTTTCTCAAGCAAGATAGAAGGCGAGAAACTTCTTTGAGGTTATCACATTTTGATCTCTATCATGAGAACATAGCATTGATATATGCACACCTATACACAAACATGAACACACAGACACATAAACATGTACCTGTGTACACACACATTCATATACTCACAGACAAGCATGCACACACAAGCATGTATTCACACATGCATGAACATACACATGCATGCATAATTTTTTTTCAAATGTTTATTTTTCTCTTTTGTTGTTGGAAGAAAGTGAGAGTCATGATCTTCACAGTGGAAAACCAATGAAAAAAACATTTCTTCTTTCACCAGTGTTCTGAGTAGGAGGAAAATCAATTTGATTTTTTTTTGTGTGTGTGTATGTGTTTGCATTCCTGTGGAGGGAAATACATTTAGGAGAAAATAATGGGTTCAGGTTCACAATAAAATGCTAATTAATACTCATATTTATAGGAGACCTGCATTTCCTAAAATGTCACCTGAATTTGTATGTGTAGCAATATGAGGTTTTTCAGTTGCCATGTGAGTAGTTCTCAGTGAAGTCTGTCATTCTTCCCACTTATGAACATAGAGATTTATAGACACTTTAGGTCTTGGAGTCTGTTTGTTCCTTTTGAAAGATTATTGTCAGAACACAGGTGGTGTTTTTGAACTTAATATTATGTGATTCACATACCTTGTAACTTCTCTTGGAGATACACCACTCCTTAGAAATACCTTTAAATAGATTGGGCAAATACAGGGAGCTTCTTGGAGCTAAGTTTAAGTAACATACTTGTGTAAATAATCATATGAACATTACTGATGCAAATTCTTCATTCTGAAGTGCAGCTATTAATTTTTCAGGGGTTTCTGAGCTTGTGAATTTTTTCCTCTGTCATAGAGTTTAGCAGGAAAACACAAAGCATTGTTTTCATTATTTTCAAGATGAAATTTGTAAATTCATCTTACTTTAATTCTTGATTTCAAATTTTTTATCATTACAGCTGATTTTCTTAGTCATGATATCTATAAATACAGTATTAATATTCCTGACACTTTCCTTCTTTAACTAAAATCTACTGTTTGACATAAGTTATTTCTTTGCTATATAGGAAGGTAACTTAGATATCTGAATTTAAACCACTTCCAAAAGTAGCCTGCCCATATAATCCTCAGAATATTGTTTTATCACTGGCTTCTGTCTTTCTTATTTTATCATTATTGACTAGACTGTAATCATTGCCTCACTTCTCAAAATAAATTATTTTATTTTTCAAAAACGATATTGAATTTTAATATAGTATAGTTATACTTATTATTCATAAGACATTACAATTTATTGCTGAAAATTAGGATGTTTGTGCTCCTGAAAAACAATAAATACTTACGGAATATTTATAAATATATGTGAAATATAATAGTTCCCAAGTAGTCATTTCATCAGTTCCTTAAATTCAAACCATGTGTTATGCTTGCCTTTACTCAATAGTTTTCACCTTAGTCCTATTTCCACATGGTTCTTCATATGACTACAGTCGCGAAAGAAAAACCGGCTTTTTGCATTTTGAAGTTAGAGATATTGTTTTATTCTTTGTTTTTTATTTATTTTGGTTTTCCAATTACCATTTTTGTGCATATAAATCACCAATGCAAATCAACTTTTGTATTTACAGCTGTTTTAGTTAGAGACATAAGAGATGAGTTGTACATAATCCTGTAATGCTAATATTAACAGAAAGGTTAGAATAAAAACAAGGGACCTGAGACATGGCTCAGTGATTAAGAGAATGTATTATTCTTTCATAGGGAGTGAGTTTGATCCTTACCACCCATATGGGGTGGCACACCGTGGCCTGTAACTCCAGTTTCAGTAGATATGATGCTTCTAAACTCCCGAGGAATCTGTACTTATGTGTATGTATCTCCAAAAGATGTACCTACATACACATCATAAAAAACAAAACATATATTAAGATAAAAGAAAAATCCAAATCTGAATAGATCATGATTTCTTGTTGCATCATAATCTTGACTTTTCTACATAACTACCTCTTTCTCATTAACTACATGTTTCTTGGAATAGTTGCATAAATCATGCAGGAAATTGGAAACTAATACCTCTCTATCATGCTTTATAAAATTTATTGTTATATTAAAATTTTAATGAATTAAATTTTAATTCAGCAATGAGAATAAGCTGTAATTCATCTTTGGATTGCTTAAATCTTGAAAGTATGACATTTTCCCTTACTACTGATCACAAAGAGATTTCAAAACAAAGTTAACAGAACACTTACAAATTTTGTATGCTAAAATGGTTTGCAAAGGCTTTTTGATAAAATATTCACCATGCCCACCCCCACATAAAAGGAGATTATTTTCCCATGTAGAAGCATTTCTTCTGAGAAATACAGTTGAGAAGTTTCAATGAGGTGTTTTTTAGTCCTACTCCACAAAGTTATTGAGATCTCTGCATTCTTGTGTATATGTGAGAAAAATATGGATGAAAACCATATTACCTTCTGCTAATAATATAACCTAAATATCCAATAAATACTCATTTATGTGCCCTCACTCACTACATGATTGTACACTTACTAAAAAATATTTTCCCATAATACAAAATTTACCTATGCAGTGTTTCATGGATAAAGCCGAATGTTCATATTTTTTTTCTATTTTACAATGTTGACTTAACTGAACTCTTTAGCAAAATTTCCTTCCTTAAGTTGATAAAATTCTTCATCATATGTAACCCTACTCAACCCACCAGAATGATCTTCCTCTGTAATGCAGACTGAGCTGGAATAAATTATGTACTCCAAGTGACCTTGACTCACTGAGTTCTTCCTACTTCACCTACCCTATGCTGAGACTAAAAGCATGAGTCCAAACCCCTGACTTGATTGGAAAGAATCCTGAAATGGAAAAGTCAAAAAATTTACTCTAAAGCTGTGCCTAACTCTTTTAATATCCCAGATGTAAAGTTCTCCAAATTGAACATTAATTAGAGGTTAAGATCATTATTATATCAGGAAAAAATGTGAAAGCTAAGGTACAAAAAATTATTGTTTAAAGAAAATACTTTAACTCAGAGTGGTGGTCCAGGCCTTTAATATTACTAGCACCTTGGAGGCAGAGGTGAGTGGACTTTTGTTAGATTGAGGCCAGCTTGGTTATCATAGAAAATTTCTGGCCAGCAAGTCGTTACATAGTATACCTTGTTTTAAAAGACTAGATTACGTAGTTTTTATGAGCAAGACAATAATGCTATTGCTGCTGCACATTTTTGGGTTTACAAAAGTTTTGCCATAAAGATCAACAAAGGCACATTAAAATTAACCCATAAAACCGAAGAATGAGAAAGAGATATCTGCTTTCATATGTCAATCTCATACATTTCATCAATGTTTTAAAAATACCTGAATTCAAAACTATCCCTCCTTCCACTATTGTATTCCATGCAACATTACTTCTTTCGAAAAAGTAATATATTACTGTAGATTAAGATAGTAGGATACTCCAATTTTACAAAAGACTGTCCTCAGAGCCAGGATTTATGCTTTATTTTGGGTACTTCATTCATCAACCATTTCATCATTAGCCACAAGAGTGCCATTAACAAATCACTAATTCTGTGTATTGCTCAATATTCTGTAGTATCTTACATTTCTATCCCAAATTTATCATGAAACGTAAATTTATACCCTGAAATAAATTATTCGCTGACACCTCCAGTTCTACATAGATGAGTGTTTATCCATTCAGGGATTTTCTAAAGTCCAAACACTAAACTAATGACTGGAACCATATTTTCAAGATCAGTATTTCTATTCCCAAAGATATATCACCTCATTTCTTAGGATGGGTAAAGAAAACAGTTAATTACTTTCTAAATTTACATAGGGTTGTGACTATATTTATATGTCAAGCACCTCTCTGGAAGTTTTAATTAGTGCTAATTAATTAATATAAATTAGGCTTATATATCATATCATAGCTTATGTCATTACAGAAAGAAAATACTTTTCTTGAGAAACAAGTCAATACATCATCAGAGTGCTTCTTTCAAAACAAACACTTCATATACTTCTAACACAATCATTTTAAAGCTCATCAAATTACCATGTTATATGAAGGAACATAACATCTTTTTTATTCAAGAAAAATAATATTTGGGGAACATGCAAGGAATAGTTCATGCTCAGTGTGAAGTATCCATTGACTGCTTGACTGGTTAAAATTATCCATTTACAGCAGGTAGAGAAGATGATAGTCACTGAACATACTTCTGTGCAAAGCCTTGTTAATGAGGCTGAACTACTGGAGTGCCCGCTTCTGCCAGCTGCACTTTCACCGGCTGTGTCTTGTTAAAGATTGGTTTAATGATGCTTTAGGGTTTCCAGAACGTAATTTTACGTGTTAATGTGACATGCAGTGTATATGTTACAGAGCTCCAGAGACAGTCACAGTCTAAAACAACCCCTTTCTATTACCCTCCTGACTCTAACCTCTAGGAAATAAAATGTAAACCTCTCCTCACCAAAGCATTCCCAGTTGTTTTTGTGGATGAGTTCTGAAGTTTTATTTGCTCTTTCATATGAAGGGTTGGCATTTTATTTAAATATCTATACGGTTTATTTAACAGTAAAGGTTATTGAAGATGTAGGTTTGAAAGCTTATTATTAATGTATTTACTTTTCAAGTGGGAGTCTTGAGGATGGAAATGGATCCTTGTTTGCAGAGGTAAACTGGAAGGATGCATAAGACTTTTAGGTTTCCTTAGAATTCCGACAATAAAGTCATTGACAGTATTACTTAGATAACAAAAGTCTCAAGATAAATTTGTGTGATTGTGTTTAGAGCATTGTTGATAAGAAATAGCAATGACTGCTCTCCCGAGTCACATTAGAGATAAAAAGACATGCAATACCTAGCAAACTAGGAACAACATAGTGAAATAGCACATATTATCTGGAACGGACAAAATTCTATTTCCATGCAATTTTGTGTATTTGCTTCTTCATTTTTCTATCTACCTCACTGTGATGAGGTGTTTCACTTCTTAAGGGTGCTTCAGGAAGAAATGAATCAAGCAAGTGTTAGTATAAAGGTTAAAAAATACATTGAATCACTAGAGTGTAGTCTTCTTTTCTAAAAACAATATGTATTTAATCAAATTACTTTTTGTTTTCCCAAAATGCATTAGGGTTAATATACAATTTAATTTTTAGTACCTTAATATAATACTGGTAGCTATAGTTTTTAAAATTTGACATTAGATGTACTATGTTTATCATTGTGTTATGTCTGTTTAGTACAAAACAAGCTATGTATTGTTTTTAAATTAAAATACTTGAATATGATTTGAATAACTGCATATACAAAACCAAAGAGCAATTTTGGTAAAGACCTATTTAAAATTCTACCAATAGCACACAATAATTGTGAAGCAAATTTGTAATGAAATAATTAGTCATTCTGGTTGCATTTTTTGATGCACTAATGAATGAAACTTTTAATGAATTCAGTTTTGTGGTGGGATCTTATGAATAGTAAAATCACTTCTTTTGAGTTTCATTGAAAATAATTTAAATATTTTCATATTTTCTGGCTGTCTAATGTTATATAGTTAATCATGTACCATATCAACTTGGCATTCATCAGCATAGTCATCTTCCAAATACCTGTCATTGTGTAGGCACAATCAAAGCATCATCAAGTCATTCATGTATCCATTCATCACTGTAAAAATATGTTGAATGCCAACTCCGAATCAGATACTAGTCCACTGATGAAATTTGTAAATGAATACTAATTCCTGTCATATATGTACCTGACGAATAGTAAAATTACTGAAGAAAAATCATTCTAAAATGAAGGTATTGTACTAGAGTGTGAGAATGACATTACAAGAGAGTAGAGCTACCTGTAATTGGTGTTTCAGGGGGAATGCACAAAGCAAACCTTAAAAAGGTAATCAAATTTTGGACACTGTTATGGAGAATATAATTAAAAAGGAACCAATAATTTCAAATGTATGTAAACATGCAGAACTCTCTTAGAGATTTTAGATTATGTGCAGTAGGATGAAAGTAAATTTTAGGAAAAGATTCAGAATTTTTTTAAGAATTTATTATATATTAATGACTACAGTAGGAAGATAATTTTTTAGAATAATATCTTTAGTGTGTTTTGGCAATATGAATATCTAGTAGGCTTTGGAGGGTCAGAGTACATGGTGGCACATGTCTTTAGTCTTAGCTCTCTGGAGGCAGAATCAGGAGGATTTCTGTGAGTTAGATGCCAGTCTGGACTACATAATGAGCTCCAGGACAGCAGGAATCCATAGAAAACACTGTTAATTAAACCAAAAAATAAATCAAGAATAGCTAGTACGCTTTAGGAAATAAGCTATGGAATAGACAGATGCTGTTCTGAAGGCACAGACATCCAGATAATAAATGATAGTCTGTTAACGATGCAGCGGAAGAAATACTGAGGAGACGGGTTTTAAGACGTATATCTTATAGATCTTGGGACAACTGAGTCATAGTAAAGAACATAAGGTTAATGTTCAAATTTTAAGGGACAAGGTCAACTTAATATTAGTCAAAGAAAATGGATAAGAACAATTGGAAAAATAGAAATACACAGGTTTTCTGTTAGGCCCAATGAGTTTGAAAGGTCCTAGTATGAAAGCAATATATAAGAAGCGAGAATAGATCTTTCCAAGAACTTAATCCAGAGCTGTTAAATGAATGAGTGCAAATGGATGGACAGAATGAAAACTACCAGAATCTTTGAAAATATCCTTTTATACATCTAGAGAGAAGAGAGAAACATCAAGGAAAAAGAATCAATTAAGGATGTCGGTCAATCGATATGCAGAAAAGTAGTATGTAGTCACAAAATAAGAAATTGTCATTTACAAACATTAGATGATGTGAGAAAGAGAGAACTTTTCAAACACTTCCAGATACTGACTAGGTGAGAAATGCAAGAGATTAATAACTGGGGGTTGGAGATAAGAGGCAATCCGTGTTTCTATTGAATAACATAATTATGTTAGTAAATATGATTGAAAAGAACTACTAAAGAAGCTAGGGTAAGGATCAAGTAAGTGGTAAGTGGAAAGGGGATACACACACACACACACACACACACACACACACACACACACACACAAACACACATCCGGGAGGGTGCTGAAAGTTGGAGACCATGAACAAGAGGAAATGTTGAGCAATCAAAGGTGGGAAATGCAGTGGCAAATGAGCTGGAAATAAATGAAAGAGAAAATAGACGATGCCTGGTGTGTGGTATATTAGGTAATGACCTTAAAAATAGGCTTAGATGACTTGAGACAGTATAATCTAGATAACATGATTTGCTGGGCACCAAAAAGTAGCAACTCAAAAAGTGAGTTCCATTAAAAATGAGCGTTGTTCTCATTTCTTATTACTGGCATGGAAATTGGCTCTGGGTTTGAGAAACGTCGATTGCATTTGCTGCTCCTGGGGAGATGTGATTGATTCACCGTGTTTAGATGTGGCTAACTGCAGCTCACTTTGTTCTAGGCGGTGTGGCTACAGCAAAGCAAAGCAGGATCCAGAAGAGGAAAAGATGCACTTTCATAACGGGCACAGTAAGCAAATTGTGCAAAATAAAAGCAAGAGACATTATTGTTATTATGATGACTGCTGCTCAGGATAGATAATTTGTAGTAATTGACTAAACCCATTGCTTATAAAACAAGCAAGTACTTCTTGCATTTATAGATCATGGCTTTGGGCAACTTCTGACTGGTTTAATTGGTTCTAAAACAAATATTTCCATTATTATCATTAAAATAAAAATGCTTGTTTATTATAAGAAATGCTATTGTATGCCAAATCAACATTTCAGGTGGACTCCACATTCCATGGAGTGTGAGTGAAAATCTGTCATTAAATCACGGTATCAGGCCTAATGAATGAAAGTTTTGCAGCTCCTTCTCTTTTGCAGGACTGTAATAGGAATTTCCTGCTGAACAGAGACTGTCTGTCACATTCTAAAGGATATCTATGAAATCTTGTTTCAGTATGAAGCTTAAAAATATATTGCAGAGAGCTTTAATTACAGTATTTTAATATGTTTACTTTTCTGTAAGTGGTACATAACATTAGTCGATTGGAAAAATGTGTGGATTCAGAGATATTTCACTTCATTCAGTCTACCAGGACAATGCATAACACTAAAAGTATGGCATCCACTTCATAGTCCTGTGTTTGCTATCCATCTTTGAAATGGCTTCCTAGTGTGAATATTGGTAGCTGGGACTTAGGTAACATACAGATCTACGGGAACAGACCCGGAGTGAGAAGTAGAAGTTCTGATTTCCTCTTCATCTCCAGAACCACTAGAAGTTGCTTTAATTGGTCTTTTAAAGTCACAATTGGGCTGGAGAGATGGCTCAGTAGTTATGAACATTGACTGCTCTTTCAGAGGTCCTGAGTTCAAATCCCAGCAACCACTTAGTGGCTCACAACCATCCATATCGAGATCTGATGCCCTCTTCTGGTGTGTCTGAAGATAGCCACAGTATGCTTATATATGATAAATAAATAAATCTTTAAAAAAAAGTCACAATTAATGATTTACTACAACATCATAAAACATGACTCTACAGATCAAACCATCAAATAAGTCATTACTTTCTTGCCTTCTTCAAAAATCACAATGTTCTCAATATGTATCCAAGTCCCACTCTCTGAACAGTATCTTTAAATCTGTTTGCACAAATATGCAATCATATACACATTCTTATGTACATAAACATCCACATTCTAAGTTATAAAAGAAAGTAACTATATATATAAATATCATAAATCAGGAAAAAGCATGTTCTTGCAACTCAACCATTTTTAGAAGTAAAAGAGTTCAGTCACACTTGCCTGTTCACAAATTCATAACTAAGGACAGCCATCTTTACTACATTAATATGCATGTGCTGTTACAGTTAAACTGCCAGGAGTACGAACCTACATTGATCCTCACACTTATGAAGATCCCAACCAAGCTGTTCATGAATTTGCCAAGGAGATTGAAGCTTCATGCATCACCATCGAGAGAGTTATCGGAGCAGGTATGAGGATGTCTAAATTCTGACTTTTCGGCTTTGTTTGTTCTACAGAATATAATACATCAATGTCTTGCTCTCCAATAGAATATCCTCCTGTAATTGACTTTCAAAATTGTCTGTAACTGATCACCTCTCAATGCTATCTTCTGTGTAGTTGATATTTAAATGAGCAAATGTGTACCTTATTAATGGACAAAGAGTCTTTGCCCATATAGCATTACACACACACACACACACACACACACACACACACACACACACATATATATATATATATATATATAGAGAGAGAGAGAGAGAGAGAGAGAGACAGAGAGACAGAGAGACAGACAGAGAGACAGAGAATCTATAATATTGGAAATTATTTGCTCTGTTCAATTCATCTTCACCATATGTTTACACAATTGAATTAATCTTTGTCTTTTTCCCTTTTCTTTTTTTATCATCAGTAGTAGGTCCTGGTAGACTATGGTGGAAAAGAAACCAAAATGAATTATAGCCAGTTTTTTTTTAAAATATCTATCTAATGTTATCATTTAGATTGTTTAGTTTAAACTAGTAAGCCCTAAGGTGTCTTTGAACCTCATACATAAGATACTTCCAAATGTGACATTTACTTTTGTTAATACTACTGTGAATGTTTGGTCTCCCTTTTAATTTACTTTCTTCCATCTGAACCTTAATGTTTCACAAGCTTATAGTTTTACTAGAAGTTTTATTAGAATAAGAATTCTAAATGAGTTTATATGGTGTTCTTTCATCTTTATCATAAGGTGAATTTGGTGAAGTTTGTAGTGGACGTTTGAAACTACCCGGAAAAAGAGAATTACCCGTGGCTATCAAAACTCTTAAAGTAGGCTATACTGAAAAGCAGCGCAGAGATTTCCTGGGTGAAGCAAGCATCATGGGGCAGTTTGATCATCCAAACATCATCCATCTAGAAGGCGTTGTGACTAAAAGTAAGTAGAGTCACACTGTGTGTGTGTGTGTGTGTGTGTGTGTGTGTGTGTAATATACATTATGGCTATCTGTTTAAATCTTTGTGGTTTCCACATCAGTGGTTCTCAACCTTCCTAATGTTGCTACACTAATGCAATTCCTCATGTTGCAGATATCCACAACCTTAAGATTATTTTTCGTGATACTTCATAACTGTAATTTTGCTAGTTATGAATTTCAGTGCAAAGATTTGTGATTTCTGCCAGTTTTAAATGACCCTTGTGATCAGTGCTCACAGATTGAGAACTGCTGCTCTACATTAAAAGAACTGACCAAAGAAAAATATTAATTTCTCAAATAGTACAATTTTTTCCTGTTTTGTAAATTTTTCTTAAAGATGATCTGTAATAATCCCAAGTTTTCATTTTACAAAAAGTATATTAATTTACCATAAAATCATTGCTAAAAACAAAATAGAAGACAAAATTATATTGAGTAAAACAATAATAAAATAAAGTAGATTAAGATTTTTAGTAGTAGTTATTCATGCAATGTTTGAATTTTTAGTTGTGAGCCTAGCCTTCCACAGCTGAGTGATCTCTTCAGACTTATTTATGTAATTTTTATTTAGTTAGTTTTGTGCTACTGGGAATTAATTCTTCTCATCAACAGCCTCAAAAAATCCATAAGGATTAATTTGTTTTTAATTAAAGGAACTACAGCTTTAATTCAGAATTACCAGAAGTTTATATTCCATTTAAATATTTGTTAGCATCTTATGAATATATTTTTGTAGTGTGCCTCTCCATAAAGGATTTCAAATATTTTAATCTTCAGTTGCTCAATAGAGAATTTAACTGATAATCTACTAGTCCATGAGTGACTTTCTTCCATATTATTTTGCCATAAGGCACATAATTTATAGCTTGTTCTCATAAAAGTCTGCTCAGAGAACTCTCTTTGATATGTCATGCATATGTCAGTCATATCAATAATTCTGAATACACACAAGCAAGGGGAGACTGAATGAATGAATTAATGAATGAATGAATGAGAATCAAATGAATATAATAAAAAAAGCATGGCTCTGTAGTGAATGAGTACTTCCTTGGGCAATGCCTATTATGAGTTTTTATTGTTATTATTATTATTATTATTATTATTATTATTATTATTATTTTGTTGTTTGTTTGCTTCTTTTTGGTTTTGGTGTTGGTTTTTTGAGACAGGGTTTCTTTGTACAGCCCTGGATGTCCTGGAACTCACTCTGTAGACCAGGCTGGCCTTGAATTCAGAAATCCGCCTGCCTCTGCCCCCTAAGTGCTGGGATTAAAGGCGTGCGCCACCACTGCCGGACACCTGTTATGAGTTTTACCTGTACTATGTCATGATACCTTTACTGCTGGGTTCTGACGTACCTTGATCTATCTCACTGATGAGTATTATATAATTTAAATTATAGGAACTACTTTAATTCTTAAAAAGGTTAGACATATGACTAATAAAATGCTAGACAAGCTTTTAAAAATTCTCACTGCCACAGTAACTTCTGCTTAATAATTTCAGAAACATCAAGTGTATATTTGAAGATTGTCCAAATTTACACATGCCACACTGTATTTAGAGAAAGCCTTTAAACCTCCCAACCTCCAGCGTTTTTTAGGATTTTCATTGCATGGTTCAGCTGGCCTTGTCTTATCAGTGCACACACAGTATTGTTATAAAGTGCTGCATGTGTCATATGTCTACTTTCTTGGAGACCCAAGTTCTCCTCTCACTGAGAAAAATATGAGTTAAACACTAAACCTAAAGTATTTCCTAATAGGGCAGTACTATATATACTTTTTATTTGGCTCTGAATATTTTGCCTTTTTCTCTGAAATATATATATCTCACAATCATTGTCTTCACAATTCTTTCAAATTTCTACTGAAATTCTACAAATCATGTGACACAGTCATTCCTCCATCAATCTCCCTGTGATCTGCTGGTCATTCCATTGCCATCAAGATATTCGCAAAGATCTACAATGTCCCTTTATTTGGTCCAAAACTCTTCTTAAAATGTTCGAGTTAACATTCTTATATTTGATACAGTTTTTAGTTCTTTAGCAAAACAGAGAGTTGTCCTCAGAGAGGATAGGTAATGTACTGAGTATTTAAGTAAATTTATCTTATGTAAATCGGCTTCAAAAGAGCCATTTTAAACACCTGGAGCCTCACTGTCATACAAGAAAGATAAATAATCCATACTTCAAGTGATAGTCATAGCGACTGTTATAATGTCCTTTTATGTTTTGGTGAGTAAAAATTTGTGTTCAAAAATTACATTACCGAAAAGACATATTTTCATGTATTTAAATAATTGTATTTCAGAGTAGTAGGTGGTGTTCCAAATTATAAGATATATTCATTCACATTTACACATTCTTGATTTATTATAGACCATCTTTATACAGCAGTGTACTGAAGAACTTAATGGACACAACTTCCTATAATAACCCATGCAAATTTCTCATATATTTTTATGAATTTGCCACATTTATTACTAGAAGCTAGTCCCGAAGTCAAGAAATGATCATATGTGGATTAGGAGTTCTATTCTAAAAAAATGACACTGCAGAGAAGATAGTTTTCAATTTTCGTTCTCTTAATGAAATATTCTGCTTGATGTTGCTACCCAAAGGAAGGCTGTGTATTAGGAAAGCAAATGTAAAAGCTGAAAATAACGTCTTTGGTTTCAACTTCGTGATGTGTGTGAGCTGAAACTGTATTTCGCCTTTTTTAAATGCAGCCCTTGATGTTCAACTTAGGAAGTCTTCAACTTGTTTTCAATTTACCATGTTGCGATTTACTTTATTTGTGTCCTTAATTTCATGCTCTCTGATCTGATGCTAATTTATTCAGCAATTATTCTCAACCTGCAGCACACAGATAATGAGACATAAGTGCAACCAACTCTTGTGATTTTTCTGATTGAAGCTGAAACGGGGAGCCTGGAGTAGCACCCCTATGAGTGATGTCATTGCAAGCCTTCTCTTTTATATTTGCACTGCAGGTGACAAAAGATTAAGGACCCATCTGGATTCTTTCTGTGACGTTTTGTCATGAAATTATATATATATAATATGTATACGATATGTAACATATATAAGAAAAGTCTTGTGATTTAAGAGTCCCATAGGTTACAGCTTAAGACTAATTTGACTTTGGTGGATATACACAGTGGCAATTTTTACTATTTAATGAAGTTCCAGGAAAAAATGAAATAAAGACATAAATTATGTTTTTTTTCCACAGTGTTAGAAAACATACTTCTTTAATTGTGTGTATATTCATGAGAGAAAACTGTTCTTGCACATGTATGTATGCATGAAGGTGAAGACTTGAGGTCAGCCTGTGATGCTCTTTCTCAGGAACCACTCACTCCTTTTGTCCTGTTTTGTTTTGTTTCCTTGTTGTTTCTTAGACAGACTATCTCACTGACTGGGAACACACCATGTAGGCTAGACAGGGCTGCAGTGAGCTCCTGAGATCCTCCTGACTTCATCGGCTGCTTCCTGCAGATACAAATGCAAACCACTATGTTTGTTGTTTTGTGTTTTGAAAATTAAATTCAGTCCCCATGAACGCAGGAGAAGCAATTTACTCTTTTACATACTGAGCCAAGTCACCATCCTACCTGCTTAGTTAACTATTTCCATGAGCTGAGGAGGTGACTTAATCAATTAATGACTCACCAGGCAAAGATGAGAACCTAATATCAGGCTCCAGCTATAATCTAAAAACTCTGACATAATACTATCAGTTTGTAATTCCAATGTTGGGTAGGTAGAGATGCCCAGATCTCTGGGACTCACTGGCCAGACAGTCTAATAAGAGGCCCTATATATCAAAAAAAAAAAAGCTTGTTTCCTGATTATGATATTCTACCTGAAGTTGACATATGGCCTTCATGTATAGAGCTTCATGTGTGTTTGTTCATGTTTATAAGCATATCACATGCACAATTTTCCCTCTGGTGGAAGATTCCATTGTCTCCAGAAAGGAACAGAAGTTTCTACTGAGCCAAAATATTTTATAGTTTTATTTGTTAATTAAAATAATGTAGAGATAAATTTACTTCTATTATGAAATGGACAAATTTAACCAAATATAGGAATAACCTTAAAGTAGTAATTGAAGATGAGATACTCAAGATTAATTAACAATTGATCACTAACGTATTCCGAAAATGCTGATGGGCTAGAAACATTTATCATTATCATCTTTCACTTTTTATTCCTTTCTTTGAGGATTATTCATCTTAAATAAAATGAATTTCATTCATTTTTGAGAGTTTCACACAGTGCATCAGTCCAGATACATCCCTACTCTTTTCCCAGTCTCCACTTCTCCTGAATCCTGAACTTCGCATCTCTCTAATTTACCTAGTTTTCTTTTCTTGGAAGAGACAATCTCACAGCAGATGTCCTCGGTCCTAGGTCTCTTACAAAGACTTCTTGTGCCCTCTTCCATGATGTTGCCTGGTTCTTCCCTGCAAGGCTTGAGATGTGAATGTATGACTTGGACACTAGTTGCCACAATCAGCTCTTTTCACCTCTGCAAGTCTAGTTATTCTGAATTCTTAATACTAACTCTCTGCTGAAAATGGAAGCTTCACCAATTAAGGTTGAAAGTAACACTTAACTGTGGATATAAGGACAAAGATTTAGAATATAATTAGAGATTATACTGGTTTAAGAAAGTGGTGATAGTAGATTCTCCTCAAGAGTCCTTGGCCTCACCAGGGTAGCTGACAAAATTTATATTTCCAGGCAAGATTCATTCCTTTGGAAGTGGTATGAACCCCAGTTTCATGGCTTTTGATTAGCCTCCTCCCAGATATAAGTGCCACTATTTCACACATTGCAATATCTTTCATTGCTGGTCATTGTAATTGTCTGTGGTTGGAGTTGGAGAGGACTTAGTCTTCCTTATTTTCCTCTCCACATCGTGCACGATTCCTTTCAATACAATTAGAGGTAATCCTAAGGAAAAGGATTTCTGGTCAAATTCAATATTTTTCCTTTAAGCCCTATGTCTGATCAATGTGCTTTCTTCAACAAGAGGATCTTAGATCATTTTTGATGCTCATTTTTATTTTAATTAGTGTCATTACAAAGGACTTCAAGATATTCTAGTTTTTATTTTTCTACATGAACTTTATTTTTTTTAAATTTACTAAAAATATTTTTATTGGATATTTTATTTATTTACATGTCAAATGTTATCCCCTTTCCCGGTGGTGGTTTCTCCTCTACAAAACCCCTATCCCACCCTTCATGCCCCTGCTTATATGAGGTTGCTCCCCCACCCACCTACCCACTTCCGCCTCATAGCTTTCCCAATTTCACTGCAAAGTGCGCTCATCTGTTGCCCTCAGCCTTTATCCAACACTGCTTTTCTGTTATGTTTCAGTAGCGACAAGCAAACACCTTAATTACAATGCATACTTAACTTGGTGAAACCCAGCTGTGCTTGCGTGCTCCTACATATTCTCTTCAGAAACTGGACGTAATTGTTTTGCCCTTTCCTGTTACTTCATTCAGTAGCTTCACTTTCATTCGCCCTCCAATTATAATTCACCTTATCCTTCTCCATGGCATCACAGTCATCCATCCATTTATCCTCACTCTTCCTTCAGTCCAGGATGACTGCATGGCAACAGGCTGGTACTCCAGGATGCCAAATAGCTAAGTGAAGGACAATCTCCAGGTCCAGATTAGCATGCAGGCTCAGAGGGCAAGCTGCAAAGGAAAGGAGCTCTTACAGGTTTTCATTTGCATGTTCCCAATTAAAGCCCAACCTTGCAGCGACTTCGCACGTTTCCTAAAGGAAGAGCTCCCAGCCAGAGGAAGTCCTATAAATGGCAGCAGCATTTCTTGACACTTATTCTCACTGTACCTTGTACTATATTTACATTTGCACCTGGTTTATCACCTTTACGACAGAGCGAGCTACTTCAAATGGCTGTATTTATAAACCCTTGTATCTATCACAAGGCTAAACACACTGACTACTTCCAAGAACTCACATGAAGAATAAACCATTAGAATGTGTAAAGGATAAAATTTGCTTTGAAAGTTCTTAAACTTCTCTGACCCTATGTCCTACATATGATAAAATTAGGAGTTAAGCTACGCATCAGGTATGTACTTAGGGACAGATGAGAATAAAAAACATAAATATGATTCAAAAATGGGCTTAATTGTTTTTATATTTAAAGGGCCAAGAAATGGGCTATTAAATGTTTCAGAAAAAAGCCAGGGAATGTAGCCATTCACTGGGGCTCAAGTTTGGTTCTCAGAAGATGACCTTTGCTTGTGTACAAAAGGCTCAAAGTTGAAAACATGCTATAGTTTAGATTCCTATAGTGTGAAAATCTTCACACTATATATTTCATTTGGCCTAAAAAAGAAAATATATCATTAATCAAATCCTATCATTATTCAATATATGAAAGAATGAATAAATTCAAATTATGTAAATATGTACAACTAATTAAAATAATACATTTTACACTGTTTTTATTCTGGGACATGGAGGTATTTCAGTTAGTAAGACTTGCCTTGTCAGTCAGCATGGGAATCTAAATTCAGTTCCCAGTATCCACTTACATACTGTGGCCTGGTGGTCTATAGCAGATATCCAAGCACTGGGGAGGAGGAGGCAGGCAGATGTTACAGAATTACTGGACAGAATGCCCCACCATATCTTTGATATGACAATTTTTTTGTCTGTTTTTGGATAGCTGCAGTCATTGAAGAAGTACAGGCAGAATAATATTTAAAAAATAAGAGTAGATACTCTTTCTAAAGGAATTTAAGTTCCAGTCATTTAGGAAAAAAATTAATTTGTAACAATAGATAATAGCTTAATCACAAATCATTGTTAGAAAGGACTGATTTTAAGTTACAAGAGCTTCATTAAACAGTGTTACTGGATTTGAGATTTTAGATTCTACACCTTCTGTAAAAGTAATTATAATTAGAAACAAACTCATTTCATAATTTATTAATATCCAACTTCTACAACTTCAAGACAAACAAGATATTTGTAGCTTGAGAATGGCCATTTTTTGAGAATATTTATGCTAATATAAATACTTAAATGTCCTTTAATAGAAAGTTTTGAATTATTTCTTTAAAATATTATCATTTCACCTCAGATGAATCGTATGGGGCTTTGTTTATTTAATATGTACTATAATTAAAATTACAGAACTTTACAGCTGCTTTTGCATACTCTGTCGGGCAGCAAGTAATCACCCTGCAGAGTTAAAATGTACACTCATCTTTCTAACTAGCTATTCTGTATCTTGATAATTTCTTTTCCGGCTTTGTTGTTGTTCTGTTTGCTTTTCCCCTACAATAAAGATTTTCTATTTCTATTATGGGAAAACTACCTTACTTTTTGATTGGCAGTCATCATTAATACTTAAGTGACTCTACCTATGTTAGCCTTAGTTTTTCTTAAGGGTAAAATAAAATCATTTTCAAACTATTATGTGTCAGTGCACAGAATTAAATACAACCCAAGTACTGCGGAACAATAAAATGAAACTGTAGATATATAGCTATAGACAGGGACATATATTTAGTCCTTTGCTACTTTAGAAAGTGCTTCTAAAATAATCCCTCTGACATTTGTTTTCTCTTGAATTATGATGCCTCTAAATGAAAGGCTCCCTAATAGCCTGAAGTGGTGTCAATGTTTATTGATGAGCTAATGGCTTCATAAAACCAGATAGTATAAACAGAATCGACGTAAGTCCAGATTTAACCTCAGATTTGTGATGTAGCCGTGTTTAATGTTTCTCAGAACTGAACTTGCCTCTTGGGTTATTGCTCAACTACACGATCTATTTCAGTTGACTTCACTAGGGACACATATTTTCCATTTCTAACAAGATTACAGGCTATGCCTCTGCTACTTATCATGGTCCACACCGTGAGAAGCAAGAACTGCACCGAGATTTGCAAAGAGATTTCTTTAAGTAACTTTGGCGTATGGGTTGCAAAATTGCACAATGGAGAAAGTATTGTTCTACCTTTCTTAAAGATGGATAGTAGATTTTAGCATATATACACACAAATACACACACACGCAAACTCACACACACACACACACACACACACACACACGCACACACACACAAACACCACAGAATCCAAGCATGCTTTCTGTCATCGTGAATTCTAGATTTACAAAACTGAATCATGTACAATCATAAATCTGAGGCCAGCATGCTAGCATTCTAGTAGGGCTAATGCATAAAACGATACACAACCCTATTTTCAAAACAAAGAAAACAAAATAAAATAAGCAAAAATCAAACAACGAACAAATTTATTTTGTAATATAATTAAAAGTATGTGCTATGAGATCTACCCTACCCCCCACAAAAACAAAAACTTTAGCTCATTATCATTAACAAAATTCAGTGCAAATAATGTCTTGAACGTCCGTAAAAAATCGCTTCACAAATAAAAACTGAGTAGCAAGTCCTACTTCCTTCTTCTCCTACCCTTTCATAAAAGCAAACTACATTTCCATTCTTACATGTATTCTTCTTAGCCTATAGAACCTTACATAATTCTTACAAATGAAATGTAAATGCAAAATCATAATAGATTGTTTGTAGTGTGTGTGTGTGTGTGTGTGTGTGTGTGTGTGTGTGGTTGTGATGGGATGTGGATGGAGGGAGGGAGGGAGAGAGAGAGAGAGGTACAGACAAATAGACAAAGAGAGGCAGTGTAATAAACATATAAGGAGAAGAATAAGAGATGTCAAATTCCTCCAGAAAGGGAGTCAATGTTTACATAGTTTGTTTGATATAGTCATGATTAGCAAGTCTATATTAGCACTCTAAAAATTGAACATATGTTAGAGCAAAACATAAAATTTGGTCTAGAAATATGTATTTTATTTAGAAATATAAAATCATAGTTTGAAAAGAAATAGAACATTCCTTATGTTTCCAGCTGAGGTTCTCTTGTCAACTGTAGTAACAAACTTTCTGAACCTCACTTGGTCTCAGAAGAACTCATTGTTATATCACAATAACAGAATTTTAGCAACAATTAATAATATAGTTTATCGCAAAGCTAAGCATTTAATAAATTAATAAATAATAACTAGCTTATGAGCATCAATAATAAAAGCAAGTTCCACAAATATTCTGCTTCTTTTGCATAGATTGCCTAGGGTAGGTCCTCAGGAAATAAGACAAAGCAATATAGACTATCCTCTGTGATTAAAGTCCTGTCTTGATATGCTTTATGAGCTCTTTTTTATATGGATTTTTTGATAATATGCTTTCAAAATTATTGGCAGATCTACACCATTTCTCTTCTTCCAGCTGGATAATGAAAAATGATTTATACAGTTTTATTGAATTTACAACGGTTAGAGTAAGCCATGGTAATTATCACCATGTCATTTTTTCTGGATAGTAGCAACTGAGACAAAACATAAGCCAAAATAAATGTAATTAGCATTAAAATGACTCAACCATAAAAAATAATCGAATGGAACCTGAAGAGCCTTATCCTTATCAACAAAAGAATCTTGTACTTGTTTGCAAACATCCATTTTAATTGCTTTTCCATCATCATTGAAATTAGAAATTCATTTTGTGTCTCTCTCATACCTCTCAAACTACATTTTTGCTTTTGACATTTCAACCTACACTATCATACCTAATTAATCTGACTTTTAAAATTAGATAATAGTGGTTGAAAAAAAATCACTTAGATGAGCCACCTGTCTCATTTGAAAAGACTCACTTTCTTTTTTCTAAATTTTTCATTGTTGCCTTTCTGATTATAGAGATCTTTTCACAATACAATTTCTCTCTTCTAAGTTTGGAGAACTGGAGGTGAAATTTAAGATACAAATATGCACAAAATGAGGTACATTTTTGTAAGACATCTGTCCCATTTCTGTTCTCTAGACTTTGACTCAACAGTTGTAAACAAGGTTGGCCTCCTGCAGGTTTTATATCCAAGGTTTCAACCTGCTGCAAATGGAAATTGCTTGGGGGGAAAAAGTTGCTTCTCTCTTAAACAAATACAGTCATTTCCCTTACAAACAATCCTTTTAAAATGAAACTATTCCCATAGCATTTATAATATATTATCTATGGTAAGCAATCTAGAGAACATAAAATTCGGGATGTTCATAGGCTATTTGTAAATACCGTGTAGTTTTATAAAGGCAACTTGCAGACTTGGTTATATGGGAGTCTTGGAACAATTCTTGACAGACGGTAAGGGATGATTGTGTCCATTATTTACCTCCAATTTGGAACCATTACTAGTAAGTCTAAAATACACAAAGGTAGGAAGAAAAATAAATTACAAGGAGAGAAGGAATTGAAATTGCTTTAAGGAGATATAGCACAAAGTACCACCGACATAAAGTTATGGGGTGAGTAAGGTAAGAGCAGATAGGGAACAGTGTTTTTCTTTCATCGTTATGATGTCTGTTTGTGATTATGAGTTAAAACAGTCTGTGATCTGTACAAGTCGGTAGGAATTCAGTTCTTGTAACTGTTTGTAATAGCAAAACCCTCTGGATGATTTCTGTAAGTGAAGGGATGGATTAGGTGGATTTAAAGGAAATAGCCTAACTGAGAAAGATTTCTGGAAACTTGAGTAGTTTTCAGAAAATTAGGACTCCTAGTTTCGTCGGCAATTACCTTCAGCAAGTGCATAATCTTTTAGTTCTACTTTAGATACAATTTATAGAAATACTGATACCTTGTGTGATAATGAGCTAATATTAGACTACATTCCCACATATTTCCTTCTGGTGAAAATTCAACTTCATCTTGGTAAACATCGATTTCAAAAAGCAGACAAATATAAGGGACACATCCTACATAACAAGATACTTCACTGGAATAAAGTCTGAAACAACATTGATGTTACTACCTAAGCAGTTTGTCAATCAGACCTGGAGGAGCATAGGAATTTTTGATTCTTGAAAGAAAACTGATTCAATAAAATAAAAATCCAAAATGGACTCTGAGGTATAAGATTAAGACCCAGAGAGCTCCAAACACAGTTTTTCCCATTTCAATATCTGCCTGACTCCTTTTAAGAAGAACTATCACTATCATTAAATAAATTTCAAAGCAGAAGTAGGTCTGATTTCTGAGAATAAGCTGCAAATATTTTATTGACTTTTCTTCATGTTATGCTGACATAACCACTGAAAATGTTTATTTGAATGCTTAGTAGAGCCTCTCACCCGCTGTCCTCCTCTTGCTGACTGCCCCTTTCCTCCAGTTGCCAGCTTTCTGTTCTCATGTCACAGATATTCCATTGCCTTTCTTTCCCATTCCTGCTCTCTCACTTATGATGAATCACTGCTGCACCTCTCACAGTGTCCTTTCTAATCATCCCCTTTAGTGGATCCATTTCTTCTATTTGTCCTATGTCTACACACACATACGTGTGCACATGAACACACACACACATACACACACATGCATGCACACAGGCACTCATGCATGCATGCATACACACAGACATGCACGCACACACACACCACACCATAACACACACTATTGTAAGCCCATGTCTAATTTCCATATATGAAACGACATCATACAGATTTCTATTTCTGCATCTGTCACATTTTTGTTTTATTTAATAATTATTTCTATTTCCACCCATTTTTCTGCAAATGTTACATTTCATTTTTATTATAAGAAATTTCATTGATGATGCCACATGTTATTTATCCACTAATTTCTTGAGGGACAACCAGATTGTCTCTCTTTCCTAGCTATTATGAATAGTTCAGCAATACACATATGTAAAAATGTTTCTTTATGACTAGGAGTCCTTCAAATAGAATAGTAGAACTTGATCATTCAGTTGTTCATTTACTAGTTACTTGAAATACCATCCTGATTTCCAAAGTTGCTTTATCAGTTTATATTCCTACCAACAATGGATACAATTTTACTTTTCCCCACATCATAACCAGCATCAATTTTTTTGTTTCATAATTCCTGGCTATTATTACTTGGAAGTCTAATTGTGAAACAATAGTCCTTTCTTTCCTCCTCAGATTCCATGATGTAATCAAAGAAAACAAGGTTTTTTCCTTCATTTTTCAACTTGAATTCTTTTTACGATCTACCTGGGCATATCGTGAAGCCCATCTTTAATGTTAGCCCCCTCTTATTATACCTTCTGCAAATATATCATGTATAGTTTTTAAAGGAAAGAAATTGTTAAGCTTTAAAGAGGATGAGGGAAATTTTCCTGTCTTTATAATACACCATAACACTCCATTAAAAGAAAATTGCCTTTAATGTACTTCATAAGAACATAATCATCTGAGTGAGAAATTAAACTGTCCAACTTATGATTCTAAGCAGTGCATCTTAAACAATCGAAAATGAAGAATTCTTTTCTTCTATATTATTTTGTCAGATTTTTGTAGCTAACTTTGCACTTTTGTAGTCTGCTTTGTTTAAGTATGCAAACTCTGTTCTGAACTCATCAATTCCTAAGTAAAAGACTCATCTTGAGAATATTATTAAATCAATAACAGTGCTGTTCACAGTTTTGTAACTCCTATTAATAAGATGTATAAAATATAAAATAGAAATAATGGATGTAAAAGTTAGTAATTTTGTTGTCAGAGATATTTTCTAAACTCAAGATAGTTTAAATTAATGCTTAATTTTACCGAAAGTATTTTCATTGTAAAATAAAATGTCATGTATTAAAGAAATTGAGATTATTATGGAATTTTAAATATGATGGCAATGTTTTAGTTATTTTCTCATCATACAGAAAGAATTTTGTCATTTTTACTCTCATTTTTATATAGGCATATTATGTAAAAAATATAAAAATTCTGTAGTGATAAGTTAGGGTTTATTATGGGAGGCAACATGCATCTACCAAGAATACTATTTCAGAGATAAAAAATTTATCCAATTTACAAAATAATACTAACCGACTCATATAGCAAAGTTCTAAATTATAAAAATTACACTAACTTCTTTGATGAATAGAGACTTGGGAGAAACTCACATTTCTGAGATAGACACCATCATCAACATCATTGTAATAGCTGAAAAACCAGGCGTAGATGACTGACTTGTCCAAGCTCACATGGTATATTAATCAGGTTTCTCCAGGTTGTCAAATGAAATTGGCAGCATATTTAAACAATTTAACTCATTCAGTTTTGGCTCCTGAGGAGGTACATGACTTACTACTTTAAAGCTGAAAGCCCTTCCCAGTTGGTAGCATAATGGCCTTAGAATAAGAGATCTCACAACAAAAGATGAGTTTCTGCCCCAGGTGCCTGAGCATTAATTGGGGAGAAGGAGCTGGTAGTATTAGGTTTAGAGGTCTGATGGATCCCCTAAGCAGTATGAATGCCCATCTAAGCCTTTGTTGGAAAGACTTTTTCTCATTTGTGTCTGTTTCTTTGGGAATAGCCCATACAGAGAGTTGATCTTTATGATTATAGCTATGCACCGATCTCTGAAATACTCTGATTGGCAAACCCAAAGCAATTTTGTTTTCTTGAAATTCTTTAAGCTGGTCTGCTTGAGACCTAAATTTAAACATTCTACTCAACAAAGGCTAATAGATTAACAGCTTGTTTTTAGAGTCAGTCTGGAGAAACCACTATCTACTTTTGTAAACCAGGTACAAAGGGGGTGAATGAATTCAATCGTAAGTATGCATTTCTTTTATTATTATTATTATTATTTATTTATTATTTTCTAAGTTTTTTATTTACATTCCAAATGATTTCCCCTTTCCCGGTTCCTCCCTCCCCGAAAGTCCCATAAGCCCCCTTCCCTCCCTCTGTTCCCCATTCAACCCCCTCTCGCTTCTCTGTCCTGGGATGCTCCTACATCCAGACTTTCCAGGACCAGGGGTATCTCCTTCGATCTTCTTGGAAATCTATTGATATCTAAATTGTGTCTAGGGTATTCCGAGATTCTGGGTTAATATCCCCTTATCAGTGACTGCATACCATGTGTGTTCTTTTGTGATTGGGTTACTTCACTAAGGATGATATTTTACAGTTCTGACCATTTGCCTAGGAATTTCGTGAATTCATTGTTTTTAATTGCAGAGTAGTATTCCATTGTGTAGATATACCACATCTTCTGAATCCATTCCTCCGTTGAGGGACATCTGGGTTCTTTCCAGCTTCTGGTTATTATAAATAAGGCTGCTATGAACATAGTGGAGCATGTGTCCTTATTGCATGCAGGTAAAGCCTCTGGGTATATGCCCAGGAGTGGTATAGCAGGATCCTCCGGGAGGGTCATGCCCAGTTTTCTGAGGAATCGTCAGACTGCTTTCCAGAGTACCAGCTTGCAATCCCACCGACAATGGAGGACTATTCCTCTTTCTCCACATCCTCGCCAACAACTGCTGTCTCTTGTGTTTTGATCTAAGCCATTCTGACTGGTGTGAGGTGGAATCTCAGGGTTGCTTTGATTTGCATTTCTCTAATGACTAAGGATGTTGAACATCTCTTTAGGTGCTTCTCAGCCATTAGATATTCTTCAGGTGAGAACTCTTTGTTTAGCTCTGTACCCCATTTTTAATAGGGTTATTTGGCTCTCTGGAGTCTAACTTCTTGAGGTCTTTGTATATATTGGATATTAGCCCTCTGTCGGATATAGGGTTGTTAAAGATCATTTCCCAGTTTGTTGTGACTCTAACCAAACAAGTGAAAGGTCTGTATGACAAGAACTTCAAGTCTCTGAAGAAAGAAATTGAAGAAGATCTCAGAAGATGGAAAAATCTGCCATGCTCATGGATTGGCAGGATTAATATAGTAAAAATGACCATCTTGCCAAAACCAATATACAGATTCAATGCAATCCCCATCAAAATCCCAATGCAATTCTTCTTAGAGTTAGAAAGAGCAATTCAAAAATTCATCTGGAATAACAGAAAACCCAGGATAGCTAAAACTATTCTCAAGAGTAAAAGAACTTCTGGGGGAATCAATATCCCGGACCTCAAGCTGTACTACAGAGCAATAGTGTTAAAAACTGCATGGTATTGGTATAGTGAGAGGCATGTAGATCAATGGAACAGAATTGAAGACCCAGAAATGAATCCACACTCCTATGGTCACTTGATCTTTGACAAAGGAGCTAAAACCATCCAGTGGAAAAAAAGATAGCCTTTTCAACAAATGGTGCTGGCTCAACTGGAGGTCAACATGCAGAAGAATGCAAATTGATCCATTCTTATCTCCTTGCACTAAGCTCAATTCCAAGTGGATCAAGGACCTCCACATAAAACCAGTCACACTGAAACTAATAGAAAGGAAACTAGGGAAGAACCTTGAACTTATGGGCACAGGGGAGAATTTCTTGAACAGAACTCTAATAGCTCTAAGATCAAGAATTGACAAATGGGACCTCATAAAATTTCAAATTTTCTGTAAGGCAAAGGACACTGTCATAAGTACTCATTTCTAAAACAACCTTCATATACCTGAGACAACTGGAACAGTCTATTGAGGAAAGTGGCTTGATGAACATCACATGTGTAGTGGAGAAAAGAAAGAAAATATGTCTTAGAAAAGGAGATGTAAAATATATTTCCTGAGTTTATATTGAATGGATCATTAATAGGACATTTAAACAAGATTACTTTTATGATTGTTGGAAAGAAAACATGTTCTAGGTACTTTGGTGGGTATTATTGCCATATTGTATGATTATCCCACTTGAAGTAGAATTAACACCTAAACTTTTTTCATGAGTCAATATTGATTTAGTCAAATGTATGTATTTTTCTTAGATGTAATTCTATCCCTTCACACTTTTTTCTCCTTGATTCAATACTCCAATAAAGTAAACCATCACCACATAAAAAAATTCATGTCTTGGGACCAAGGAGATGCCTTCATGAGTACAAGGGTGTGATATACAAGAATAAGTACACGAGTTCATGTTCCCAGCAACCACATAAAAATGACTGCAATGGCTTGCTTATAAACCCAGTGATGGGGAGCAGATATAGGCAGATCCTAGGAGTCCCTTCAGTTTAACCCATTCACATTAAGCTACAGCTTCAACTAAATACTCTTGTACTGGTTAGTTCTTTTTCAACCTGACTAGTTACTTGAGGAGAAAAAAATTCGATTGAGGAAATGTCACAATCAGGTTTGGCATATAGGCATATCTGTATATCTGTTTTTTCCTTATTGATGAGTGTGAGAGAGTAAACTGTAAATACTATCAGTCCTCTGCAGTTTTCTACATGAGCAAGGTAGCTAAAATTCAGCCTGGGAGCAAACCATTAAACACCTATCTTCAATAGTTCATGCCTCTTATCCTGATTGAGTTCTTGACATGAATTTTCTCTATGTTGAGCTATGATCAGGACATATAAAACCAAGTGAACTTTTTCCAAAGTTGCTCCTAGTCAATCCTTTATCACAGCAACATAAAGCAGGCTAGGACATCTTTGCCTTAGTTGAATAAGAGAAAGAGTTGTAGTTATGTTACATAGATATTCTTTTTAATTCTAGACCACACACATGAATCCATGCACTCTCATACACACACAGAAGTTCACACACACACACACATATACACACGTGTTTGTGTTTGTATGTATGTGTGTTTGTATGCAGCTAAATATAACAACAATGGTGAAATGAATGTATGTGGTTATGTGTGCACAACCACAATCATATACACAAACATATAGAGACTGCTAATATATCTGGTATATATCTCGTAGATAATAGTTTTGTAGGATTCAGTTGTTGATGTTGTTTTGGTGGTGATATTGTTTTCTGAAAGAGGAAAAAAACATAAATTGTGAGTAGTGGGAGGATCTGAGAACTGTTGAGGGTATGGGAAATCATGATCAAAACTTATTGTATGGAAAAATAATATATAAATATTTCACAAGGAATATACCCTCTCTCACCACACTTGGCTCCACTGTGCTTCTTTTCAGGTAAACCAGTGATGATAGTGACAGAGTACATGGAAAATGGCTCCTTAGACACATTTTTAAAGGTAAGGTTTGGCCTTAGTGTAGCTACCCTACTGCCATATGTATTTTTTTTCATGAATTGAAATTAAAATTGAGCAACTCTAATGGTAAAATTTTAAATAGATTCAAAATAAACTTGGCAATACCATTATATGCCACAAGTAAAGGGTATTTGTATGGTACTTTTTTTTTCAGAAAACTTATACAAATCCAATTATATGCTCCTATAATTTTATTTAAGTATATGATTACTTTAAACAAAATGGAAGTTGGGATGAATAGAGAAAGAATAAAGGAGAAGGTAAAAAAGATGGAAAAGGTAGGGAGGAAATGGACAGAAACAAGAAAAATGAAAACATTAAATAAAAGTCATACAAATACTCGAAATTTTGAAATAATTTTATATATTCTCCAACAGTTTCATACACGTGTATGATGGTTTTGATCCTATTCATCCCCACACTTTCTCTTAACCACGTTTTACTCCCACTGACCCTTTTCTTCTTACCAGCAAATTCTGATTCTTATAGATTGTCGTGTATGTATGTCATGTGTGTTGTGTGTGTGTGTGTATATGTGTGTGTATGTGTGTGTGTGTGTGTGTGAATGTGTATGTGTGGTGTGTGTATGTGTATATATGTGTGTAAGTGTATGCATGCATATGTGTGTGTGTGTGTGTGGAAAAAAGAGAGAGATCACTATATCACTATATATAATTAATGTAGCTTAAATAAGCTGAAAAGGCAAATCACTTTCTGGAGCATGCGCAACTTGCCAGTGGCTACCATACTGAGGTAGAAGATGGTCTGTTTTCCAGCTAATCGTCTCAAAGATGGAAGAGGTTTTGTTGATACCTCCCCAAATACTTGATAGAATATTGAATAATTCCATGTTGCTCAGATTTTGTGCATATGACCACAGCTGCAGTGAGTTAATTAGCGCTGTGACCAAGTCCTGTTCAAAAGGCAGCATTTCATAGCTCCTTCACATCCTTTATGGCTTCTCTCCTTCTCTCCCAGTCTTTCATTATGTGCCTTGTACTGGACAGGGTGATACAGATGTACTCTAGTCTTCCACGTGCATGGTAATGGACACTGAAAAAAAAAACACGCCTAAAATGTTCATGCAGATCTTTACTGAAGATGTCAAACTGAAGTCTGTAAGGCATTATGATGCCTCAAAGGGTCAACAGAAAAGTGGTCAGCCTTAGATTATAGCTAATATAATCATGCCTCCTGGGCTTCAGGAATAAAAGTTATATGTATACTTCCTGGTTTTAAACATTGATATCAAGTCACTTTCTTTGTAAGTAGCCTGTGTAACGTAATGTAAGATTTTCATATCTGAGTAACATATAGTCTAGAAGTTTAGTAGGTCATTATAGTGAGTGTTGCTTCTTATTGAGGGAAATGACTTATGAAATTGATGATAACTTGGAAAGAGTCTGTGAGGGATTATTGTCAGGCTTCATTATTATGTAAAGTTTCTATTTTAATCCTCAAGTCTCACCAATGTACCACCCTATTGCCAGTTTACATATCTTCATTTGCAGGTTTTCCAGTCTCTTAGAGTTGGATCATCAGTTTACTCAAAGTGATTCAAGCTACTTGTTTAGAATTATGAGTTCAGTTAACTTTATTGCATCTAATGTATTTGACAAAACCACAGACTTCCAAAAAGTGTTGATATTTCCCATCCAGTGGTCAATAATTATCCCTACTCTCATCCACCCTGTAGAAAGCCCTGTACTTTATCAGGCCATTTCACCTTTACCCAAACAAGTCTATGTAGGTAGCTTTTTAAAACACTGACCACAAAGTATACTCTGTGTTAACCAAAGTTGGCACTCGGTTAGAAATATGACAAATTTCTCTGATGTCTGACAATAAAGAAACTGCATTCAATAAAGGACAACAACCTGAAACTTTTTAAATGACACTCTTTTCTTTTAATAGTCTATAAGATGAAGTACCATATACCGTACAATACATACATGTGCCATATGATTAGAGCTATTAAGCAGAGAGCGCAGACAAAAGAAGATATGCTGGCACATGAGTAGTAAATTAACCTATAGAAAAAAAGAGAAATTATTAAGGTCAAAATAATCAGGGACTAACATAGTGCAACTGTAGATGACCCATTATTTCTTCTTTACACTCTATTTTAAAATTTTAAATATGAACTTATTTTTATTATTAGAAAAACATCTTTCTTTAAAATAATTAGTGACACTTCACCACCAAAACTATAAGAACACAAAATATAAACTGAGCATAACTGAGTGTGTTGGGATAAACCTTTAATGGCAAGACTAGAAGTAGATGCAAATAGATCTCTGTGAGTTCAAGGACAGCCTGATCTACACAGAGATTTACAGACTAACCAGGAATACATCCTAAGTAAGACATTGTGTTAGGAATGCATGAGTAAAACAGCAAGTCAAAGCCTATAAATAAACTAATGAATCAATTAATGGTGATTTTAAAAAAATTACTGATAATTTCAACTGAACAAAGCAAAAGTTCCCACAGTTTCGGTGTGCAATTGTTATACTCACATGCAATCAGAGATATTGTCAAGTCACAACTCAAAATGTTTACCTCTGGAATAGAATATGTAATAATGTATCATTTTCTTGTGTCTTCTGTATATTACTCATACACATTTGTAGTTTATGGTAATTAATAATTAAGGATTACATAAAAATCCTTATAAAAAGATAGCATGACTATAAACAGTTGTTTCATGAATAACCCATCATCAGACTCTGAGAATTCCTTATGAAACAAGGACACTGCCATTAACATGATATGCTAGTTTAAGGTGATTTGTTTTTTTCTTTCTGAAGCTATTTTGCCATTGCATACGAATCCTTATGGGAACAGTAGTAGCAGCATAATACTCCTTATAGAAAGTATAATACTAGAGTCTTTGCCTTGAATATATATTTTGATAAAGGAAATTATATCCTTAACATATTCGAACATAGTTGTATAATTCCTGTAGATTTTGTTCTACAGCTATGTTCAGAACATAACTACACATTTGTTTGTTTACTTTTATTATTTAATGGTTTCACTTATTATATAATGAATATGAGAACTTTACATATTCTATTACACTATCTCTTTCCTTTTTTCTCCCACTGAAGCCCACTTTCTGAAATGCCTCTATTTGCAGTGTGTGTGTGTGTGTGTGTGTGTGTGTGTGTGTGTGTGTGTACTAAATGAGGTTTTGAAGGACTTTCACAGTCTTTGCTTCATTTGACCAGATCACCATAATCAGTTAAGTTTATGGCTTCTAATGTTTTCCATTCTCCTTGAGTAGAAATTGCATTTGCATTTTGAAATGTGCTAACATTAATTTGAAGATTGAAAGAAGGCTTTTTCCAAATTTTCCTCATGTGAATTGTACCACTAGCATAATGTTACACTGTCTCTGCAGAAAAACGATGGGCAGTTCACTGTGATTCAGCTTGTTGGCATGCTGAGAGGCATCGCTGCAGGAATGAAGTACCTTTCTGACATGGGCTACGTGCATAGAGACCTTGCTGCTAGAAACATCTTAATCAACAGTAACCTTGTGTGCAAAGTATCTGACTTTGGACTTTCCAGGGTACTGGAAGATGATCCTGAGGCAGCCTACACCACAAGGGTAAGATCTAACAGAATGCATTTCTCACACACTAGACTCTAGTCATTTAATTTTTAAAGATGTTAAAAGAAGTAGCAAAAAGGCATTCCTCCAAAAAGGCCCAGAACAGACAGAGGAAAACATGAGAGAAAAGAGAGAGAGAGAGAATAGAAAATCCAATTCTACATTCTTTTAGTACAAGCAAATTCAAATATTAAACTTATGTAATTAAAATCTTTACTTTCTAAATCTCAGTTATTGATTTTTTCAGGCTATTATGATAGTTAGTTTTATGTTAACACAACACAAGCTTGTGTCTCTGGAGAGAAGGGAGCCTTAAATGAGATAATGCCTCCATAAGATTGGTCTGTAAGCAAATCTGTAGGATTTTTTTTTTTAGTAGTTAGTAATTCTTGGGGAAGGGACCAGCCCATTATAGGTGGTGTCATCCCTGGGCTGGTGGTCCTGTTCTCTATACAAAGCAGGGTGAGTAGTCACAAGGAACAATTCAGTAAGCAGGACTTGTCCATGGCCTCCGCATCAGCTCCTGCCTCCAGGATCTTGCCCAGATTGAGTACCTGTTCTGATATCAGTTGATGATGAGCAATGATATGTAAACATGAACCAAATATACCCTACTCTCCCCAAGATGCTTTAGCGTTTTATTGCAGCAATAAAAATCTTATGTAGGACAGATGCAAATAACAGAAATTCTAATAGAATTCTAAATTCATATAAATGCAATGTGTGTGTGTGTGTGTGTGTGTGTGTGTGTGTGTGTGTAGTGTGTGTTATAAAGTAATTAAAGTAAAATGCAATTTAAATACAGAATTTCTTAAAATATGTATGTTCACTTGATATATTTATGAAGAAAGGGTATGGGTGTATGCACATATATACATCCATGGTACTATGGTGTCCACAACTGTGAACTAATTTAAAACATGTTTTATTCTTCATCTTGAGTTTATGTTGTTGAAAAAACAAGTTTCATCTCTTTTAAAAGTTTTAATTTTCTGGTGCTATTGAAATGTCTCACCGCTTGATTTACAATGTACAATAACTATTAAGTCTACATCTATAGAATATTGGTTACTACTCACAGTATAATAGCTATCATAAATATACAGCTTATAGCAAACAAATTCTTCCCTGAAATAATGTGATATAAAATTAGCTGAAGAAAACTGTGACTATTTTTTATAATAAAAATTTTGTGGACAGACTATTTGCTTGACCTTTACAATTTGAACCTTTTAACACATGTTTAGGGAAATCCAAATAATTTCAATCTTGGATTTCCTCAACATCTAAGTATTTGATATACTTACAGAGTATAAGTGGACTAACTTTGTTTAAATACAGAATGACAGATTCAGCATCTCTAATTCTTAATTTAAAATCTGTGTTTTCCATGTCTCCTTATAAAATTATACTGTAAAAATGGTGTCTAATAAAAGGTTCTTTAATAGATTATACAGTTAGCTTGTTTCATTGTGACAACTTTGACTTGTGGCACATGGATTTTTGAGGATTTGTAACATAAAAAAAAAGCAAGAGTAATTTGTTTAAGCAAACAAAGACTTCTAAAGGTCATTTCACTAAATCAATGAATTAATTGATTTGAAGTTTCTTCTCTACTACACCTATTACTACTATTATTTTCATTAAATGAAAACTCAATTAAGAATTCTCCTGGGGTTAGAGTTACACTTAATAAAGTTGGCCCATGCAAGATTGAGGTTATGGAAAGTCTATTGCTGTTGTCATGGGTGGGCATCTTAGTTAAATTAAAAGTAGACTTTTCCAAGGTCTCGTCACTGTGTTATGGAGCATCACTTGAAGAATCACCAGAGACCCTGATACATTCAAGACTTCCTTCTACAAATGTAGTGTGGCAGCAGTTGTAGAAAATATATGCAATGAGAAATAATCGGGTTCGTGAATCTCAAAAGTTAGTGATACACACACATATTGTTCCAACGAACAGAGAAACAATCTAGGGATGAAGCTCAGTGTGATCAATAAACTACAATATGGAAGAGATAATTTAATCATAACATGCAAAACATAACAATTTTCTACCACTCCTAACTCAGTATACTGAGACAAGAAGATTGCTGAGAGCCATAAGTTCAAGGTTAGCCTAGGCTACAAAGCAAGATTCTATTTCAAAAAACAAAGCAATACAAATTTAGTCAACAACTGGAATTGATGGCAGCTTTTAAGAGCACATACTGCTCTAGTAAAGAACATGAGTTAAATGTGAGTTAGCTTCCTAGCATGGACATCAAGCAACTTAAACCACCTCTGACTCCAGCCCTGGGAGATCTGGGACCCTCGTCAGTACCTTCATTTATGCGCACACTTCACCCTCACACATATATCCATAAGTAAAAATGAAAAATTAAAAAAATTAAAGGGTTAAATAAATAAATGGACAAATGAAAATGAAGCAAAATAAAATAAGCATGTCATGTATATTTGCGTGACGCAGTGTTTTATGTATACTTACTAGGCAAAGGAATTTCCAAAAAATATTCCAGACATATTATTGTGTGTGTCTATACAAATATATTAAGACTAAGTTTCATTCCTTCCAAAATTTCAATCATGACTTTAAACGTATTTTCTCAAAATTCTTGAAACTTTTGGTTTTGTAATGGAAATTTCTCTCTTTCAACATGCATTAGCAAGTAGACAGAAAAAAAAAAAAACAAAACTTTAAAATGCAGCTTTTTTTCTGAATACCCCAAGTTCAATACTCTTTTGATTAGTTCAATTAAACAACAGCATTTCTTAGGTTCAACATTCTAACTGTACAAAACCAAAAGCATACCATTATGTTAAGAGGAGAAAAATCAAGTCTTACAGAAATAAAGCAATGTTGAGGGATGGATTTCCTTCAGTGTTCAGTATGTAAATTTTTCCTGCTTGTCTTACAAACTGTTAAAGATCTCAGACTTTTATTTAACAACTGAAGACATTCCACTTACAATGCTGCAATTTAACAAAAGGCATGCAGGCATTTTTAATGAAAGTAAAATCCTTTACTTTTATTTAGAGTCCTTTACTTTCCCAATCTCAGCATACACCTGATTGATGTGCTTGAGTGCCTCCCGCCCCTACTCAGTGTTGCCATCCTGAGCACTATAATTGAGATGTAGGTCTTGTATGCCTTCTAAGCGTCAAACAGAATTTATAGCAGAAACCTTCCCGACAGCCAATTAGTTGTTAGTCTACAAGTGCTCATGGGCTGGGAGATGGGAAAAGAGACTGCCTGCTGTCAAACAGATTCACTTAAAAATGTTACATCTCTTTCTAGATCTTGTCAAAGAACCTACAGTATCCCTAGATACCCTTGAAGTATGCAAGAATATGAATATATATTGATATTTATATATATATACATATATTTACATATATATGCATATATGTGTGTTTTTAATTTTAGGGGGGCAAAATTCCAATCAGATGGACTGCCCCAGAAGCAATAGCTTTTCGAAAGTTCACCTCTGCCAGTGATGTCTGGAGTTATGGAATCGTAATGTGGGAAGTTGTATCTTATGGAGAGAGACCCTATTGGGAGATGACCAATCAGGATGTAAGTACAGAGATACTCTTTCTCCTTCAATTTGTGAGTCTTATAGTATTTTAATTGTAGAAATGACAGTTACTTGAAGAATATAAAATACTTTGTTTACCATGTGTTGCATTTGTTGCCATGGAAATATTCTTTATGCAAAAGCTAAAAGTGAGTTGAGGTAAAAGAAAGTAAATTACAGTTAGGAATAAAAATCCTCAAATCCTTTGCCGAGAAGGTTTAGCTGTACCTTAGTTTTGCTCCACTCAGTTCATGTCAGTATCATTTCTAAATATGAAGAAGGAGCAAACCATCTAACAATAAATGTTGAACTCATGTTTGAAATATGAGTGTTATTTTGTTTTTAATAGGTAGGAATGTGAATATCTTACAATAAAAATACAATTAAAGTTTAGAAGTATATAAGGCTAACATGAAAGAAAGCATTAAAGAGTTTTCTTTCCAAGTTCAAATGCTTATGTTATGAAGACTAGGACAGACAGAAAGTCTTTGCTTTGATCATTTTCCATCACTAATATTCAACATGTCCTCTTCAATTCTGGATCATATTGAAATTAGATATTTTCCTTTCTGTTAACAATTATAAAAATTTATATATATTATATTGATACCTTAGAGCAATGATCTCAACCAGTGAGTCATAACTCCTTTGGGGGTCAAATGACTCTTTCATAGACTCCTATATCAGATTTTATAGTTGGGGGGGGTCACCAGCTCATGTGTAACTATAGGAAATGGTCACAGCATTAGGGAGGTTAAGAACAACTGCTTTATACTGTGTTATTAACCATTTGTCAACAAATAGCTCATTATTTCTTTGTGAATCTTGTGTATTGAAGAATCTTAACTCAATAGTGTACTTATCAGAAACATTGTCTTTGCTCTCCAATTATTTCTTGTATCCTAACACTATAGCATCTCCTTTCCTGTGTGTCCTGTCAGGGGTTCATAGGCAGATACTATCAGTTTGCAGCTCATGTTGTTTGCAACAATAGCCCCAGGCAAGCAATTAACGCTGATGTTTGACATCCAGCCAAAACTACATCTCAGGTGCATTTCAAGCTATATGCCCCAACTTTGGGCCATGCCAACCCAAGTTATGGAAATAGTTGTTCCTTTTATTTTACACAAACCCGTACTTGGATTAATCAGAATTTGTCTAGGAAGAGAAGCAGAAAACTGGAGACAAATTTGATTTTTAATGATAAGTTGTTAATGCCCCTTATGGAAAAAACACCTGTATATCAATGCACATTAATACTTGTAATTTAAGGTGTATGTCTGTGCTGCACAAAGACACTTGTAAGTTTTCCGGAAAGGCCAAAGAGGACAATGGAGTATAGCTCACTTCTTAAAGCTACTGTCTCTTGCTGCTCATTTTTCTCCTCGTGAACCCTTGCTTCACCAGGCCTATGATTCTTGCTAGCAGCACTCCATTGCTCCAACTTTGGAATGATTAACCCAGGCAGTGAGGCCACATCTATATTCTTCAATTTTCCTTGAGTGCATAGCCAGAGAAACACCTCCGCTTTCCTTGCATTACATTTTAGCATTTTTCCCCATATCATCAGCAGATGATATTCATGAATTCCATCACCCCCTCTGTAGTCAGCTACAACTGTTATAGTTTATTTTGTAACCAACTCACTTGGCTTGAGAAAGTGAGTACTGACATATGCTTTTTTACAACTGGTAGAGAAGAGTCTCTATTGTCTTCAAACTTTAGCTTTGAGGAATGGAACTACAACAAAAATGTCATTCAATTCCTGCAATATGTGTTTGTCTATAAATGTAATTTATATAAATAAATAGTTTAAGATTGTAATTGTACACGTATACTTAACAAATTACAGAGATGCTATTATTATTTCTCCTTTACAATGGAAAACTGGGGCCCAGAGAAGCTCAGTGATTTTCTTAATGTCACAAAATAAAATTTACAGTAGACATATCAACCTTTTCTCACACTTTTTAAAATATGTGTTTTACCACAATTGCGATGATTTATAGCAGTTGAATTATTATGTACTTCTGATCTTTGTGTTTCAACCATATCAGCCTTCAAAATGAATAAAGCATGAGATACTCAATTAAAAAAGTAGTGATTAATCTAGATTGAAGATGGCTAGAAAATGACTTGTTTTCTACAGTTTTCATTTCCCTGTAAATACCAGATGCTCACATCATCTTTGCACCATTATAGTTTTGCTTTTAATTTGCACCAAGGCTCATTTTTCCTGTGCTATTACAAAGCCCTCAAATGACAGTCCATACCATGTATGGATTCTATACCATTCTATAGAAATATGATTTCCTTGATTGCCAGCCTCCAGAGTTAGTTTCTACCATACTTGAGATATTTTGAGTTCTGAATTCATTGGTCCTTCTTAACTGTAATGGATCCTTTAGTCCATACCTATCAGATTTTGGCATTATACCAGTTAGTTAAAATTATAATAGGTGAAGTCATAGATCAAACTATGACTCTAATGTGTGCTTCTATGCGTATTTTCTAAGATTGCCCATAGTCCAGAGACAAGAGGTCTACACTGGTATAAGTCTTACTTTTCTCCACCGGTCTCTCACCTTCTAGTTAGGCTTACCAGGCTACCTAAAGCTTTTATAACTTGCTGAATTGTCTAGGTTTTGGTCAGCATGACCCAAGCTAGAGTCATCTGAGGGTAGGGAACAACAATTTAAAAAGAAATATTTTGGAAAGAATGGCCTTCAGTCAGAATTGAGGAATATTTTTTAATTGATGATTGATGTGGGAGGACCCAGTCCATCGTGGTAGCCCTAGGTGAGTAGTCCTGGGATGTAAAGAAAGCAAGCCAAGAGTTATGTGAGAAATAAACCAGTGCACAACAGTCCCCCATGCCCACTGCTCCAGACTCCTTCCTTGATTTCCTGCCCTAACTTCCCTCAGGAAAAGTCTATAGACCTTAATCTGAAATAGATCCTTTCCCCTCAAAGTTCCTTTAGGCCATTCTTTGTTTTCATGACAATTGAAACCTATGACATTGTCAAGTACCCTAAGTTTAAGAAAAAGCTTCAAAGTACATTATCTGGCAACCTCTTTGATAAAAGCCACTGGTCAACTTCACAATTTGACAGATAAATCCTTAATAATGCTTTAGTTGGTGGATCACATAGTTGAATGAAAAAAGACATGAGGGACTGGAAGTTAAAGGATTTACATTGTGAATATGACTATCTTTATTTTATATACTAAATCTCCACCATACTTTTTTTTTGGTAATTCTTTGGTGGTTAATAGCTTATTCGGTATTGTAGTATCATTTAGTGTTTCTGTCACTGCTGCTTTCTATGTTATCTTTATCATTAGTCCTTATTCCCTGTTAGTTTATGTTCCTAATTTCAGACACTTCAGGTTCTTTTATGGTATAATTTTCTAAATAATATTTCAAGAATATAATAGAAGAAAATGTCAATGCTGTATCTTCAAGTATAAGAAGGAAAACTAGAAGTTTAGTTTTGACCAGATCTTCCCATTTATATATACCTTACCAAAATGATCATCTAATCACAAATCTTTTTAAAAAGTGCCCTATAGTACAATGTAGAATTTTATTTGTTTAGCTTTTAGTCATCAGTGACATTTTATTTCTGGATACTGTACTAAGTGTGTTGTGCTTCAATTTTACACAAACAACCACAAAGCAGACACACTGAACTCAATAATCACTGACTTTCTTTGACACACACACACAGACAGAGAGAGAGAGAGAGAGAGAGAGAGAGAGAGAGAGACAGAGACAGAGACAGAGACAGAGACAGAGACAGAAAGAGAGACAGAGAGACAGAGATAGAGAAGAGAGACTAAGTCAGAGAGATAGGGAAGAAATCACATATGAATAAACAAACAAAAAGCAACCTCAGAGATGATTCCACAATTTTAGAACCTAGATTCTTAGATCATATAATCTCTACATTTCTGATATTATCTACCATATAATACCTACATTCTTGATATGATCTGACTCCAAAAGAGGGTTTTTGTTATCATAATGTGTAATTTTATAAATTCATAGAACCTACTCTAAATCTCAGAGCCTTCTTCTGTGCCAGGAAGACAGAATTTAATAATCTTCTTTTGATTCAGGATTGTTTCTGGCATCACAGAGCAAAAAGAGTCACAGTGAAAATGTACATGGATGAGTGAAATGATTTTCAGGAAACATGAGACCATGAATTTGAAAGCACTGATAGTATACTGTAGTTAGTGGAATCTAGTTTGTTACTAGAAAACATTTTATATGGCAGCACTTTTCATAATACAAAATAAAAAAAATAATATTCCATTATGTAACACTTTTATATTTAAATACATTGACATTCTCTGGTATGTATTCCTGAATATATAAGTATAAATATCCTATTAAACAGATAAATTCAAAATTGTGTCAGTAATTATACTAATTTGTTTTTCACTCTTCAAATTTGCTTGTCTTTTCTTAGGTAGTTTATTTTCTGTTAATTTTCTTTATAATTCTGCAAATCCTAATCCAATAGATTTATTACTGCTTTTGAGGTATTACAATGTCCATAAAAGATCACAGGAATATAGAGCTTCAAAGAGCATTAATCTACATTTTTAATGGGTGTACATCTTCTACCAATCCTTTCAAGTACCCCCAGTGACATAGCCCCCTTTAAAATTAAAAGATAACTAAACACAAATAAACAGACCAAAACCAAATTACTTCCTTCCAAAACACAGTGGCACAGAACATACATTAATGTACCAAGAGGAAAGGAAAGGGGACCATAGGGAGTAGACCAAAATCTATCCAGACAAACTCCAAATCCAGTAGCACCTTATCCAAGGTCTAACCATTTAGGTGGGTCTAGCTTGGAAGCCTTACTTCCTGTGACATGTATCTCTAGCTAGTTATACTATCTGTGTCCCAATTTATTCCTCCAATATCTAACAGCTCTGTCATGTCTAACATCTTGGAGTCTTCAGTCAGATCGTGGCTTCATGTTTGCAGGGTTATGCAATGACCTCTAGGGTCTTTAGCCCTCTCAGAACTTTCATGTTGGGACATCCTGGGTACATATTGCCTGGACCAACAGTTCTCCAAGGAACAATTTCCCTTTACTCATATCTTTCAAAGACCAGAGCTAACTGGATAGCAACACAATGTTTGGCTACAAATTTGTGGTGTATCCTGGCCCCTTTAGCCCTCTCAGAACTTTCATGTTGGGACAGCTTGGGTACATATTGCCTGGACCAACAGTTCTCCAAGGAACAATTTCCCTTTACTCATATCTTTCGTGACTCAAAGACCAGAGCTAACTGGATAGCAACACAATGTTTGGCTACAAATTTGTGGTGTATCCTGGCCCCTTGAATCATATTTACTTTGACTCATATTTGTGCTTTGACTTGTATTATTTTATTAATTATTTTATTTATTTACATCCCAAATATTGCCCCATTCCAGTCATCCTTCCCATAGCTTTTTCCCCCATCCACTCTCCGTTTCACCTTCCTTCCTCCCCAGCATCCCCCTTTCCCTGGGGCATCAAGTCTCTAAATGATTAGGAGCCTCTTCACCCACTGAGGCACAATAATGCAGTCCTCTGCTGCATATTTCTCAGGGCCTCAGACAAGCCTGTGTATGCTCTTTGTTTGATGACAGTCTCTATGAGCTCCCAGGGGTCCAAGTTTGTTGCCGCTGTTGATCTTCCTATGGGGTTGCCATCCCCTTCAGGTCCTTCAGTCCTTCCCCTAACTCTTCCATATGGGCCCCAACCTCAGTCTAAAGGTTGACTGTAAGTATCTGCGTGTGTCTCAGTCAGTTGCTGGGAGATGTGTATTTTAGAAGCAAGAGATTCCTTTTGCCATTTTCTTTTCACTGGTTGGAAGCTTAGTTGTGTGGGCTTTTGCTCTGATGGAATTTTCCCCCTTTTTTTCCAATTTAAATCTTAATCTCCTTATCTCTTTCATCGCATGTTTTGAGTGTAATAGTAAAAGTCCTGGTGCTCTTTTTTTTTTCAAACTGTACATTTCATATTTCTTTTTGCCCTACATGTTCATGTACATTGTAGACCTGCATTAGCGTAACTAATGTTGTCCCTCGTAGGACACTGCTAACATTAGGCTCTCAGGAAATGTCCTCCAAAGAAATTAGTCCATAACTTCAAATTTAGACTTGACCTCAGGCAAGATCTTAGGGAGAGGGCAGAAACTACCCACATTATTTGCAAAAAGATCACAAGAATGGTCTACAGCCTGCTGTTAATTTGTCCCTACCCCATCCCATACTCCTAGATCAAGCCTCCATATTTCCCATAGTTCTCCGCTCTAGAGTCTTTCAAAATCCAATCAGGGAGTCACACGTATCACCACTTACAAGAGTGTAACACTTTTCTTGTCCCAAAGTCCCTAATCTTCTGTATTCCTTCAGGAACATTATGATTGGGTCTGTCCTAAAAATAACCCATTTCCTGGGTGCAAACTTCTGTATTAATTGCTTTTGAATTGTTCTGATAAAGCTCCATGGCCAAAGTCACTTTGAATTGAATTGCTCTTAGGGTTCCAGAGGGTCAGAGTTTATGATGATAACAAAACTAAAACACAGTGGCTGTTGACAGGAGTAATAACTAAGAGTTCACATATTGATCCACAACCAGAGGCAAAAATCACACTGGGCATGGCATGAGCCTTTTGAAACTTCAAAGCCTGCCCACAGTGACACACTTCTACCAAGGATACATTCTAAATCTTTCTTAGCAGTTCCTCCAACTGCAGAAGGAACCTCCAAATATCAGCCTAGACGTCCATTATCATTCAAGGCACTGCAACACATAAAGAAATTATGTTTACAGACTTGTTCAAGATTCTGAAAGATGAAAAGTCCAAACATCATGCAGTCAGGTCGTCTAGGATACAAACTCCTGGAATCATCAAAGCATAATGGAGAAATAGGGAAGGAAAAAAAATAACTCATTCCAATTAGAACAATAATTAATCTCTGCCAGGAATGATTCATCATTCTGACATAATTGCCCTCTACTGGATTTCACCTCCTCTTGAGTTGCCTATTAACCTGCTGAGTGATGGTAGAGCTTCATGAACCTCTAGGACACAAAGCACATAGAAAAAACAAAACAAAACAAACAAACAAACATTACCCTTATATTAAAGTCAAGGAATTGATATAGTTTATCCATTTGATAATTATGTATAAAGATTAGATGCTAAGTTTAAATAAAACTTTAATTTAAATTTTGCTTATTGTTTTCAGAATTTACCCATGAGTACTGTATGTGCATTATTTGTGGCCATCTTTTTTCCAACTCCCTGGTATACCCATATAGTCACTGGCAAATCCATGACTTTTCTTATAAATACTACCGTTGTACATTTACACTAAAAAACAAACAGAATCAATGGAAAACATTGAGAGAATAGCATGCTGTATAATATTAATTTTTAAGTAAATGTTTACTAAGTGAATAGATTTAATGAAGCAAGCTATGCACTTTAGACCTCTATGTTGGCCATACTGTACTGACAAAAATAATACCATCTCATAAAAAATTAAAGAACAGGACAAGCAAGTAAATAAATGAAGTTCTGTTAAAATATCAGGGAAAATGGTACTATAAATACATCCTTTGTCACATTTGACTGTTTTATTCCATTTTCTATATTTTAATTGAGAGTTGTTTTTTAATCTATTTTTTTTTTATTTTCCAAGATGCTCATGCTTTTAGTACATCAGCTGTGTTACGGTTGCTGAAAATAATGTCTTGCATAGCTTGACTAAATTTCTATATTTTTGAAGTCAAATAGGTTAACTACTGTAGAACACTGCTGAGGTCACTCATCCATTGGCAGTATTCCAATTATTTGTCAGACTGTGTTCCTGGTCTTCCAGTACTTCTTATTTTTCTGCCTCTCCTTTGAGCTTCTTAGACTGCCCTATGCTATTAATTTCTTTGGTGGATAGCAACTAGAACGATTTCAGTTTGTGTCCTATTGCTCACGGTCCTAGCATTAAGATCCTCAAAGTAGCCCCTGTACCTGATATCTCTCCCCTCTACTTCCTAGTCACAAATGCTTTGCAGATGTACAGTTTCCTTTTTCCACTTACCACCACATTTAATCACTTCATCCCCTTTACTGTGAAGACATTGCCTTATCTCCAGTCATTGAAAATTATCCTCATAAAAGGTCTTTGCTAGTTTTATTTTATAGTTTGTTTAACAATACATAAATTATTTGAGGGATAATAAGATTAAGTTACCTGAAAGCGTATTTATTATAAGTTTTTGAGAATGCATTCCTTAGATATATTTGGAGATATCTTTATAAATAAATTAAAGAGACCTTAGTAATACAAACACGTGTTATTTGTAGTTAAATATATTGACATCAGCACCAATATTATACATGTTTTTTAAATCCCCACAAAGACATTGATGCTCATACGTGTGTTTGAAATAAATATTTGTAATGCCTTTGCCAGTAGATACTCTCATTTCAAATTCCTGACAGAAATCCAAAGATTATAATAAACAGTCAGACCTTGACATTATTAAATGATACATGAGACAGTTATGCTAATTTAGCCTTTGACTTATCCATCATTTACCATCCAAAAGTCTCCTTTGAAATAAAATTGCCATTCCGGTACTTTTAAAAATGTGACTGTACATACTTTTTTAAAAAAATTTAAAAAGATATATATATTCAGAGACATTGCAAAATAACATAATCATTATTTGATTCTAAAATGTAAAAATGAATAAAATATGGACTGTTTTATGGCAATGTTTTATAAAGTATCCTCCACAAAGGTTACAGGTAAAAATCACTAGCATTTAGGTTTTTGTCTTATTTTTGTTTTTGATTTTGATCTTTGAGACAGGTTCTCTCTACGTAGTGCTGGCTGATCCACAAGTCAGTATGTAGACCAGGCTGGCCTCCAACTCACAGAAATCTCCTGCCTCTTCTCCCTAGTGCTGGGATTAAAGGAGTTTGCCACCACTCTAAGCTGGCCATTTATCTTTTCAACATCTTCAAAAGGCCTATTTTTTTTTGTAATGTTTTATGGCAAATAAATTATTTGTGGTTTATAAAGTAGTAATTTTGGTCACTAAAACAAAAGTAAGAATAAAGACAGAGATTAGAGGGAGGGTTTTCTTACACTCTTCCATGCCACATTAGCAGTGGTGTAGACCTGGTTCTCTTTCTGCTTTGCACAGGTGATCAAGGCAGTGGAAGAAGGCTATCGCCTGCCCAGCCCCATGGACTGTCCTGCTGCTCTCTATCAGTTAATGCTGGATTGCTGGCAAAAGGATCGAAACAGCAGGCCCAAGTTTGATGAAATAGTCAACATGCTGGACAAACTGATACGAAACCCAAGTAGTTTGAAGACACTGGTGAATGCGTCGAGCAGGTACAAGGCCAGACGAGAATAATTTTCTGAGTATATCTAATCAGGTGGATGTCATAAAGAGTTTATCAATTTAGTCAGTTATGTATTGTGTGAATCTGTATGTCATTAGTTTATTTAACTATGATCTTCTATAATGTTTTCCCCTTGAAAGTAATAAAGGAATGAGCAATTATACCTAAAAGGACCTGTGCCTAACCTAGTTGTGTAATGTGTCATTGTCACAAAAATAAAGGCACAGCTCCATTGAAAAAGCATTAGAAAACAGGATTCAAATGTGTTTAGAGCATATGTGCAGGTAGAGAAATGAGATTAAAGACGCTAAGGAAGCCCTGATGCATTTTAATCCAGATGTCTAACTGTGAGTATCCATGAACTCTTTAGAAGACATTTCACCAACGGTCATTTACATATAATTGTACTGTACCATTCAATGTCTGACAGTGATGGTGGCAAGGACGCTTGATTTTATCTGCTTGTACAGAGATATTTGGTTCATCATTTAGTATTCAGTTGGAAGATTTAAAACTGATAAATGAATAATCTTTTGGAAATATGTGTACAAGTCTATAACCACAGTTTCTACTTTGCTGAATTGCAATAAGAATACATTTAAATAATATTGAGGATTTGCAAAATATATCTTTCTCTTTATCCGGAAAATATTGAAATGTTCACTCTAATAAAAATCAAGTTGGTTCCAAGTTATGAAATTTACTAGATTATTACTTTCAGTGTATTTAATGCTATTGTCTTTTTTTTTTTTTTTTTACAAAAACGGAAATCATGCTAGTAGCTGATTTGGCTGCCTATTAAAGTGAACTGAATAAAAAGGCTTGCTTATGATAAAGTTGCATGAACTCCATGATCTTTATGCAACACTTGATTACGAGGCAGAAAGCCATTTTAACATGTCAGAAATGAACCTTCAGAATCTGTTGATGCTCTTTGAACTTTCTAAGCAAACAGCTGCAGCCCATATCTTCTTAGCAATTATTCCATGTCATATCCTAAATACTAATTTAATATTCCCTTTGGTCATGTACAATATTAAGCCTTTGTCTCCTCTCTCTTATATATTTATTTGAATCATGTTGAGGTAATTATTACAAGTTAATCCAAAGAAAAGTGATAACAAAAATATCACTTAATATTCTAAATCATATTGATTTGATAATCACTTATTTTACATTCTTACATACAGTATACAGTATTTTCTTACATATGGCTTATGGCTTATAGAATTCAGCACATTGAGTTTGTGCATAGGCTTCAGACTCTGGGACTCACTACCCATCCTTGACCACTAATTCTGCAAGGTTTGAGTTTCTGGTTCATTATCGACTCTCATTCATGTCACAAGGTTTGATTAGTCCAGTAACAAAATGAATAATATTTGAATATCTCAAAATTTGTATATTTCATGATCCTGTTTTTCAAACTCTATTAGACTTTTTGTCCTGGGAGTATTCCATGGAGTTGGTTTTTTTTTTTTTACAAAAATGCGGTTTCTTTCTTTAATTTATTTTCCAAAGGTCACTGTTTACCTGTTTGCTTATTTATTTTTATTATTAATAATTTTGTAATACTTTGACTAATGGTCATAGATCAATATATTATATCATACAACAATTATTCACCTTTCTAGTCTGTGTGATGCTGTTGGCTAAGAGGTGAGAAACAGGTTTATCCACCAGATCTAGATATCCATCCTTTATGGAGCCATCACAGGGAGGATGAGAGATTTAAAAATAAATTATCACAAAAACTTGTATTTGTTTCTGCACTGGAGAATGAAAGTAGAATTCTTGAAAATTTGGAGGCTACAGTATCTGTGCAGTAAAGTCATGAAGAAGTCATTTATTTTAATTTATATTCTTGAACTTAAAATATAATTGCATAATTTTCTTCTTTCCCTTTCCTCTTTCCATCTCCTCCATTGCTCCTCCTTCCCCTTGCTGTCTCTCAAATTTTCCAGATTCATGGCCTCAGTGTCTTTAATTGTAGACACACAAACACACACACAGACACAGACATACACACACACACACACACACACATGCACACACTCTACAGTATAAAACTATTACTTATATGCATCTGATTTAATAAGGAATTTTTGGATTACTCCCTGAAAAAATACAAAACAAACAAATGAAAAACAACAACAACAACAACAACAAAACCCATTTCCTCCACTCTTGATATCTCTTGGTATTTTTTCTTTGCTTGTAGTTTTTTTACTAGGGCTGAGGTCCTGTGAGAATGTTTTCTCTTTCCACATTAGCATGTACATTAGTATCATACTTGTCCAGGTCTTAATTTGCCTACTATATTGATGAGAGTTCATGGCTATAGCTTCTCTAACATTTCTAGGAGATACAGTGTCACAGAAGACTTCTTCATGCTCTGGCTCTTACAACATCTCTGCCCCAAGTTCTGCAATGTCCCTAGAGTTTTAGGGACAGGAGTTGTGTTGAAGATGTGTGATTTGGAGTCAGGCACCATATGAAAATTTATTCTCTGCATGTTGATCAGTTATGGACTTTTTAGTGGTCTGTGTTGCAAAGAAGTTTCTTAAATGAAGGAAGAAATCTACACTTATCTGTGGGTATAAGTTTAGATATTTAGAATGCAGTTACAACTTATGTTGGGCGAGTAAAGAAGCAGTTATTAGTCTTTTTTCCAAGGTCCATGATGTCACTAGTTCTAGTTCTGAGTAAATGTGTAGGTTCCCACTACTAAGGATGATTTCACTTTTATGCAACAGCCTTAAATCCAATTAGAGAGGCGTTTGTTGTCACCATGATGTTCCTACCACTACTATACTTGTGCTATTGTGCAATGCTGGGCAATATTATACTGCATTGGCTTTACACCTAAACAGAGTTATCTATTGCTTCCTTCCCTTGGATGTTTGCATGACAACTTCTGCTATCATGAGCCTTTCAGACTCATGCTTGATCCTCCAGGTTCTGTGCCTGAAATGCATGGAGCAGTATGATTTACTATGACGGTTTCTTGAATTAAGTTGGTGACAAGCAAAATAGAACTGGTCAGATATAAAATGTCTTTTAAGTCATATGGATAATATGTACTATGATAGATTGTGAGGGAAAATGACAAGAATGAGTGAGACTATTGTATCATATACTACAACGTAAGTATTTGAGTAGGAAAAATTTATAGAGAAAATAAGGAATGTTATTCTGGCCATGTTGGATTAAAATTTATATGAGAAACATGGAAAATGAAATCAAGTGTATGGGTACATGTGAAACCTAAGCTAGAGATTAAAACTTTACAAAATGAATATTATTTAATGCCATCAAAAATGAACAATGAAAAATATTACCTTTCTCTTTTGAAAATTTGCTAGTTTATTATAAGCCCACATTCATAGTCTACAATAAAATTCTAAAATTTATTTTTATTTTTCTCACTTGTATTTTGAATTATTTGTTATAGTGATTATTGTATATCTTCTATATAATTTAACTTTTGTCCCAAAGATTTATTGAATTTAATGGAACACTACAAGTATAATCAAAAAAGGATCAGTTTGTAAACTCTAATATTTATGTTTTGTGTGTTTTAGAGTATCTACTTTGTTGGCAGAACATGGTTCTTTGGGGTCTGGGGCCTACAGATCAGTAGGTGAATGGCTGGAAGCAATCAAAATGGGCCGGTACACAGAGATTTTCATGGAAAATGGATACAGTTCAATGGACGCTGTGGCTCAGGTGACCTTGGAGTGAGTAGTTTTTCTGATCATTTTTTTGTAGTTGTTGGGGCAAGAAAAGTACATTCAGAACCCAGAGTGGATGCTATCAAGGGAAAACTGATAACCTGTGTCTATATGTGGCAGCTTTCAGAGAAGCCTCATTTTTTTTTTAGCCTGTGCTGTCAACAGCTGCATGGTTCATGCTTCTTGTGCCCAGTATCTTTGCTATTTTGCTCATCCAACAGCACTTAAGTGTTTGGATAATTGGGATTACAACTCCTTGGCAAAATACTGGTACTTTGTGTTGTGGGAAAAGATTTTTTTTGAGTTTTTATACTGATACTTATGTTATATGAATGTAAATATAAAAGAAAACAAGCTGTAAGCACAATTGGTGTGGTTAGTCCTGTGTAACAAAAAAAAATTAAAAATTAAAAAGAAGGCAAAGAAATGAAAGAAAAGAGAAAGAAAGAAAGAAAGAAAGAAAGAAAGAAAGAAAGAAAGAGATTTCCAAATGACAAAATATCAGCTTTTAATGGTGAATGCAAGGTAATAGCTTAAATAAAGTTTTCCTGGCAGGAATTTCATTTAATATCTACATGGTGTAAGTTATATTCCTGAAGTCTAAGAATATGTTAGATCCTGCCTCTGATGGATTGTTATTTGGTACAATCTCAGTGGAACCAATTGTGCCCATTTCTGTTTGCACGTTTAAGATACAATTTATCGAATCCTATTATATAAAAATTACTAGAGCTAAATATTGAATTCTTTAAGATTGTAAGTCATTTGTACTTTATTATATACTCTTTATGTGTAATTATTTTAGCCTAATTGTTATTTGTGAAAATTAATTGTCTTATTATGGTTCCATCTAGAGTTCATTTAAATGAATAATGTTTTAACCTGTGCAAATATAACTGACTTCAAATGACCTGCAAGTTTAAAGGTTAAAATATTGTTATAAGGACTTTAAAATGTTAGGATGTTCTAAGTCACGAAACCACTGTCTGCACTCCATCCCTTCATGTAATAACAATACTGAGAGGTTCTCTAGACATTCCAACCTACCTTCTGGCATTCTTGATTCATTGAACTCACTGCTCATCCCCAGTAAAGGTAACAGGGTATCATTTATTACTGATTAATATCACAGTCTCAGCACTGTCTTCCTTTGTACTGATCACTAAATGGACATAAAATCACAATCACTGGGCTTCATTTCCTAGTTTACGTAATCTCATTCTCACAACTACTACTAAATCACATCTTGAAGCCATGAATGTTTTGCCCATTATTTCTTTGATGCTCAAGAATCTCATGTGTGCTCTATTTAAAACAGTATACTAAAAAAAATTCCTAATGATTTAAAACTATTTTTACATAATTACTATTTAATTTTTCAGTAAAAATGGTCATTTTAATTTATTAAAGTCATTTGTCATTTTATATTAAAATGATACTGTAGGTATTTCTTCTACCCAATGTCAGATTACTTGTACATATACAATAAAATTATTTGCATTAAACAATGTCTCTGTCTTTATTAAGAGAATATATGGTAATATATTTAGTTAGAACTGTAATATTTTAGTTTATCCCTTCATAGACAATACAAAAATATTAATTTATTTATTTTATGTTCTAAAATTTATTTTGGTATGTGGGGATGTTATCTTCCTGTGACTTGCTTTATTTCCTGGGGACTTCAAAATAATAGAAATATGTTTAATATTATTGTACTCCGTTTTTACATTTTTTTAAAAAAAAAATCTTTCCTCTTTATCTCTGTAACTTCCTAGACTCTCTTTAGTGTATGTACTTTCTCAAGACTGGAGGTGATCTTCTATCTTTTAATACTTGTTCTTTTTTTGTTAAACTCCCCCTTTCAAGTTACCTTTCAAATCATTTACTGGGAACAATAAAGTCAAAGAATGTTGTCTTTTGTAAATTGCTTCATATTCCTGAGATCTATAGTCGTTACGATTATCCTTACTGGGAATTAGGCATGCTAACTCCATCCCCAAAGAGATTAATTTTTTGAAGATCTTGAAATTATTTGGAGCATGCCCTGCTGTGTATAGTGACATTTTGTGATCACAGTATTTGTATTTAGTAGGGTATATTTATCAAGACATTATTTAAAATAAAACACAAAATAAGGAATCATCAGTTTCTCCCTGGTCAATGACTAAAAAGAAGCATTTGTATAGTTCATTGACCTTAACAAAGATAAAAAAATAAATTGCCCACTGTTGAAAAAGAAATGGGGTAGCCACACAATTCAGGGACATGCTCTTGGAACACCCTGACAATAACTTGTATACCTAGTCACTGCTCAATATCTAAATATTAATTGTATGGATCTTGGGAAAGATTACAGTAAGATAATACAATGTTATTCCTGGAAGTCAATATGGGACTGACACATCCTTAGTGTGTAAATGTTTATAAAAAATGTTAAAAAAACCAAAAAGCAAATGCACAAAGTATTATACATATAAAGTGTATTTCTCTGATCACAAGTTTGGGTGCATATTAGATGTATAAATATAAGCATTGGAAAATTTTCCAACTATGACCATTGGCTAAAAGCCACCTTCATGTGGGTTACTGTGTTGATCAACTATTTGCCAGTATATGTATGAGGAACAAAAATGAAGAACTTGAGTGTCTTGAAGTAAGGTATATTTGATAAGAGTAGATTTTAACTTTAGATGCTTCTGCCTTCTGCCTATCTGCTGTTCCCAAACCATGCTATTCTGTCTGCATATAGTAATCATATTTCATTAATCATAGCTAAAGAAACAGCAAGACTCTTCTATCATATATAAGTAGTATGAGGTACTGTTGAAAGGGAAACTGAACTGGAAGCAAGTAGTAACTTGAAGCCAGAGATTTCAAGTAACAAAACTAGGAAGGGTGACAACATTTGAAATGTAAGTAAATAAAATAACCAATATTTATAAAAAGGAAAAAAAAGATTTCAAGTAAGTTCACAATTAAAGCTGTTTTATAGATTTCTTTTCTGACCAGTGCTCTCACACCTTGGTTATTCAGAAAATAAGGAAAGTCCAGTGAACTTAAATATTATAATAATTTTATGAAAGCAGAATAGACTCATGAAACAGTTATAAGGATAAAGTCTATGATATTGAAACAACAGTTTTTTAAATCTGGTACCAAATTTTTACAGTCTAATACAAATAGCTTCATTAACCTGTGAAGGAAGTCATTACACACAATTTACTATGTTCTCAATGCACACATAGGGGAACTTGCTATTCTTTGTACTCTATGCAATTAAGCTAAAATTCTGACAGCCTGTTTTTTTTTTTATTTTTTAAAAAACAAGGTTTCATCTCTACAAAACAATTGATTATTCTCGTGATAAATATATTTACCTCGTACAGACCTCATAAGTGACTATTCAGAATTTTTAAAATAAGCCCGGGGGGAGGGGGGGAACAACTGGCATCACAAGGCTCTATGATAAAACTGATAAAGGTAAAATTTTATGAAGTTCAGTGAATATTCATTTTTCTCTCATGTCTCTTCTAACATCGAGCTAGTAGTGATAAAACTTAATTCTACTGGCATGGGAAAAAGGTATATAAAGCACAATGGAGATGAACAAACACTCTCTCTGCTCGCTCTCTCTCTCTCTCTGTCTGTCTGTCTCTCTCTCTCTCTCTGTCCTCTCTCTCTCTCTCTGTCCTCTCTCTCTGTCCTCTCTCTCTCTCTCTGTTCTCTCTCTCTGTCTCTGTCTCTGTCTCGCTCTCTCTCTGTCTCTCTCTCTGTCTCTCTCTGTCTCTCTCTCTCTTTCTCTCTCTCTGTCCTCTCTCTCTCTGTGTGTCCTCTCTCTCTCTCTCTTCTCTCTCTCTCTGTTCTTTCTCTCTCTCTCTGTTCTCTCTCTTTCTCTCTCTCTCTGTCCTTTCTCTCTCTCTCTGTTCTCTCTCTGTCTCTGTCTCTGTCTCTCTCTCTCTCTCTTACACACACACACACACACACACACACACACACACACGGTACACTGTAATCTAAGTAATCAAGAGGGCGGCTCCATATGTGTCAGATAGTTCTTACTCCTTAGTTTATCCTACTACTTCATCATCACAATGTAGTGAGAGTGTTTTTCACTACATTGTGAAAAAAATTTATGGAATTCCATGAAATAATATCTGAAAAGTTGTTGAAATGTGATCACAGCAATGGCATCATATTCAAATCTTCTGAAACTCGATATGTCTTGTCAGTCAGTATAATGCAGACTTCTGGGTCTCTTCCTTAACAGGTTTAACTAAGTAAGTCTGTGTTTAAGGGTGCTGTGTCTGCACTAGAAACATCCCTGAGTACTTTTCAGATAACAAGTGGTCACAAAGCCATTAGCGTAATGTATATTAAGGGACTACATCTAAAAGTATTAAGACATGACATATCCTAGATGCAAAGCAAAATAAGAAATGTACTGTATTCTTCACCATCAGAAGATATTTCTTTCCAGGAATTATTGTACATGAATGGACCCATTCCAGTGTTACACACAATGTAACAATAAAATGAAGATACTTTATCTTTCTAATATTTCTGATTATCAGTACTAATCTGCCCACTTTATATATGTAGGATGCAGTAAAGCAGAAAATGTTACGACTGTGAGGTGGTTTATTGAATAAAGCACTTTTTAAGCAATCATAAAGCAGCACATAAAAGGTAGGCATCTTATAAACCCCTCTCTGGGACCAGAGACAGGCAAATCTAGGTGACTCATAGGTCAGCCAGTCTGTCTGCAGCAGGAAGTTCTAGGTTCAGTAATGGACCCTGACTCATTGAATACATGAGTGAATACATGAATGTAAATGAGCTAGAAAAGCTCTTGGTAAAACCATCTAGATATCAGCCTCTGATATCCACACATATCTACACTGTTGAGCATATGTATGTATATACCACATATACAACACACTCAGGAACTCAACACTCATGCACATATAAATTCTCACAATGGAAAGAAAATGAAAAAGCTGTTGGAAATAGTAAAATGTGTGAGACAAAACTACTTACAATATTTTAATGCATTTGTCAATACTGGAAAAAAGATATTCAAGCTTCAAATAACTTTCCAAAACACAAACTTAATTCTCCCAGAGATTATCTGAAAACATTTAAATTGCCTAAATAGTTATTCTTTCTTTTCCAAGGAAATTAATATTATGAATTTTTCTATTACAAATATATTAAAATGATTTGTTTTCTCTGTATATCATTTCCATGACTTCTAAAGTGAAAAATCATATCTCATAAAATACCATCTAACTCTTTAAGGATGTACATTATTTATAAAAATGTTTAAAGTAATTTTTGTGATTTCTTTTGGAATTCCATTTTTGTAATTTCTCTTAGGGAGAAATAAACAAAGAATATGGGAAAGAGGAAGAGAGAGGGGCAAAGGAGGGTGAAAAATAACTTCTATACTCTGGCCATATGCATTTGTGTATAGAAAAGATTAGATAATACACTGATGTGGACAAGCTATTTTATGTGTTTTTAAATGGGAAGATTAGGACAAATTTAACTTAAAATCTGTTTATATGAACTTTTCTAGTCATGTATGATTGTATACTCCTTTAATTCTAACACTTGAAAAGAGGAATTAATTGTGACTTCCATAAACACATATTCTGTACCGATATTCAATAACCAAAGACAATTCTCCAAAACATTTTTTTAGCATAAGATACTTATATCAATATATTGGATTCTTTTGTGACCAGTTAATTTTGGAGAAATAAATCACATATATAAAATTCAAACTGGTGAATCAATGTCACTTTAGCCAAGTGAGAATATGGTGCAAATGTCACCACAAACACCCTTCCAGTGTAGAAATGACACACACACACACACACACACCTTCAAATTAAAGTGTTTTTACATGTGAAAAGTCCATTTCCTTTGAGTTGGAAACTCAATACATTTGGGTTTGAAGTCAGTAAAAGTTATTTTATACATTATTTCTACATGAGTAATTATGAATTATGTAACTTGAGTACATATGTTACTTAATGAAATGTCCTTCGGGACTTGGAGTTTATCACTTAGGACTTTACTATGCAAATGACAAAATATATTTTCTAGTTCAAAAAATGTTTTACTAGGGATTAATTGTTTCCAAGCTCAAAATATAATTCTTTCTCTCTTGAGCATATTCTATAATTTGCTCAGAAACACCCACAAATATTCACTTTATACAATTTTTCATGAAATATATAAAAGAATTAAAATTGTTTGAAAATGGAAAGTATGTTAAAATGTAGATTCATTATGAAACTTCAGTGCAAACAGCACCAAAACATGTTTGGTTCTTTTGGGATTTTTTGCATTCAATATTTACACAATTTCCTGTTATAGAAATAATTAATAATTAATTTTTGCATTTAATATGAGGTTTTTCAAAAATCAGACCCAAAAGTAATGAGAAACCTAAGTTTGAATTTCATAGTTAGGTACCTGGTTTTAGTCCTACCTCTGTGTCTACTGATGTGTTTGTTCTACAGCCAAATGATTTAAATTTCCCAAATCTGTGTCTACTTACCCATAAAGTAAAACTTTTAAAAAATTCTGCGTTTCTGTGAGATGCCTTTCTAGTATGAAGAAGCTGAGGGTTTATTAATTATCATCAATTGTTCTTATGTTTAATAATGTGGCTTTTAATAGGGAGAGAATTTCTATTAGTAATTCATCACTGTCTGAAGCACTTTATCCTCTCATAATGAGGAGTCATTTTCTTTTACTCTAGTAGCTGTTCAGCAGAAGCCAGGACAACTGTTAAGTAACCTACAATGTGTAGAATAGTCCTCTAATGGCATAGACTCACAAATCCAATGGGCAAGCCTGATAATGCCAACTAAATTGGAAAGAAATGCAAGTAAATTCAAATAAAGTCTTTTTATTGGTACTTTAATCTTCAATTATCTATTACTGTAGTAACAATGGTGATTTTGTTTTCAAGTGGATTTTTATTAAATCTATGTTCACTGATAATTCCCTTGCAAACAACATTAGTCATTATTGTCCATATATTGTGCAATGAGATCATGTAATTAATATTCAATAGCCACATTGTGAGAGAGAAATATATTACTGTCATAAAGACTAGTAGCACATTGTTTATTTTTTCTTATTTCCTAAAACTCTCATAAAAATTCATAAAGGAGACAAGAAATATAAAATTTTCTTAGTAGATGATTACTGCCAAGGATGACAATAGTAGAACCAAGGCTTTTCAGTCTTCTTGCTAAGTGATACCTTTGTGCTACCTGATATACTTGTGTTTACCCAACATGATCTCATTGTAACTGTCTTTCATTGTATCTATATCTATGAAAATTATAGGTAAAACATTGATTGCTAAAACTTTCCACTAATTGATTAATGTCTTTAGCAAGGTAATTTCTTAAAGAAATCTAGTATTTTCAATATATTTGTCATTTAACATTTTGAATTATAAGTGCTAAATTTTCTGTGAATTAGTACATATGATTTTCCAAACACGCAGATTGATCATATCTGTTCAAAAACATTTTTGAGGAATAATTTCCTTTAATGGTCTATAAAATAGCATTTAAAATCCATTTTAGCTATGTAAGATATCATGAATTTAGAAACAAACATTTTAAAATTTCTTCAGAATAATAATTTTTTTAAACATAGCAAAACAATCTAAGTTGAAAGCCTTTTTGAAAGCATAGAGTTTTCCATATTCTCTAAGTGTCAAAAAGATCCAAAAGCTTATGTGTGATTTGATAAAAGATGAAACTGTAGCATGTTGAATCTGAACCAAAATATAACGCAGAATATTGTGAGAAAAGCACTGTTGTAATGATTACTGCCTATGGGTGTCTGTCATGGATAACGGCTGCATGGGATGGATGAGTCTCTTAAAGTGCTTGATCTTAAATTGATAACATGTAAAACTTTAAATTATGTTTTATATTTCTTTTAGAAAAAATAATGTTCGATGTGGTTTTAGGATCACGTTTTGAATACTGTCCAATGAAGCTGTACCCATTCAGTTTAGTATTTATTGATAAGATATAAACATCCATTTTTTTCATCACTATGTAACATTTAAATAATGATTGTCATCCATGGGAATAAATGTACATCTTCTTAGACTGCTAAGAATTTTTTTTCCCAAGGACCAATTTTAGAACTCACCTTTGAGAACTGGACTGTGACTATCTAAAGGTGTCACTACTTTCTAACTAATTCCTGCAAAACTTTTCCCCTGTGCCAGCGTGAGATTTTGAGGTGTGCTACAAATTGAATCTATACATACATCCAATGTGTGCTCTCTTCATGCAGGGATTTGAGGCGCCTGGGAGTGACTCTGGTCGGTCACCAGAAGAAGATCATGAGCAGCCTTCAAGAGATGAAGGTGCAGCTGGTAAACGGGATGGTGCCAGTGTGACCTGCACGTGGGTCACTTCTCCAAGTGAACAACTCAGCACTTTGTAAACAACCCTGAGATTTATTTTACCAGAGAAAGGGAAAAGGGTGGTTTCTAAACCTTTGGAGGCATTTGCCTTAACCTTTGAGTTTATAATCAATATTTTACTAAAATCTCCAGATCTTCCTCTTAATGTCTTCATTTTCACGAGGCAAACTGCAAAGAGAGCTAACATGAGGATCAACATCCTATAATATAGTAACTAAATCTTCCCCACTTCCTCCATGGAATCTTGTACACGAAATGTATCAAGATACTGCACCTTTAGAGACTGTTAAGGCAGCCCCTTTCAAAACGTCCAGGAATTGACTTGAAAGGAAAAGTTTTAAAGCCATGTGTGGGCTACGAAAAGCTGCATTTTACTGACGTTTACTTCAAGTCTTAATCGTCTGCATAAGTGTATTGAAGAGCAATATGATTAGATTATTTCTTAAATACAGTTTGTAATTTAAAATGAAATTACATGTTGTTAAGTTATAGAAAATACTTTATAAACATGTTGCTTGGTCAAGGAAAAGTTCAATAGAGGGTGTATATTTATTTTTCTGTGTTATATAATTTACTTTTAGTTGCTCTTCTAGAGAGTATTAGGTAATGAACGTGTATATATGTAAAGTTTTCAATATACACAGGAACTGACTTAAATTGGAATTGTGTGTGTATGCGTGTGAATGTGTGTGTATTTGAATATGTTGAGGGTATTGTTCTGCTTGCCTTTTGGATAGTGTTTTAATTTTGGCAACATACAACAAAGGGTGTTCTAGACTGTATCATGGGTAAAAGGAATTAGGAAGCCATAGAACAAATTCTTATCCAAGTTGATGTCTTTTGCTCTCATTATGAAAACAACTAATTAGTTTATTTAAATAGCAAATGCCTGTAGATTTCCCTTTGGGTTTCACAAACACTCCTTATCTATCTGTGACAGTACTCACCATTAATCTTTCATGCTTTTGGAAATTCCACTTTTCTAAGTTCCTGATATCTTCTAAAGCAAAGTTGACACAAAGAGCACACTTGCTTAGATTGTAGAGAGATGTGACTCTGCTGGCTTCTGTTAACACCCAATTCAGGCAGAGGGTACTCAAAATCTCCCTGCAGGCTTATACATTTGTAATCACTCCCATTGTGGCTCATTCACAGAGAATTTGATACTAAGACGGCAGTAAAAAAGTGACGAAAAAATATGTTTTGCTCAGAATTTTGCTTCAATTTTTTTCATTGATAACTGTTTGTGCACTTTGTAATTACATTTTGTCCTTCAATACATAACAGTGAATATGCTTGGAAAAACCAATTGGAGGTATTTTAAGAATTAGACTTTTTAGGTAGTTTATCATAGTTCTTCAGTATATCTTATATACTACAGTAGAAAAGGGCTGATGTTTATGGAAAAATCCACACAGTTTATTGAAATGTTCACATAAGTGAGGATGATAATAAAATGAACAATATTTTATATTATTATGCTTTATAAAATCTGGAGAATGGTATGTGATATTTTAGGAGCAAAGAACTTAGGTCAGGACTTTCACTACTACATTGGAAAAGCATATTAGCAGAGCAAAATCTCCAGGGGAGACACAAGTATTTTGTGAGCACTCCTCCTTTTTCTCTTATAAGCTTGTTTCATCTCAATATTAACCCATATAAGAAAAAACAATTGGGGGACTTACTATTTATTTCTCCCTTTTATTTACAGGATGAAATAGCTCCTTGCTAAATAAGGAATGATCAAACTTACAAAAGGGTGTGAAGCATCTAGCCATTTTTTTATATTATACATTTATTCCCCTCTCTGAATAACATTGTAAATCGACACTGTGTTCAAGAATTCTCTATTAGTTTAGTGACACTTTCAGAGAATATTGAGGGTAGTTTAATACTATCTTGGTAAAAATCACAGAGAGTTATCATTATGAAAATTCATTTACATACTTCAATAAACACAAAATCATTGACATTAATGACTGTTGTACAAATAATTTTATTTGAATCTAAGTGATAGAGTCGTGTTGAGAGCTTCAAGACAAAAAAGTCATTTATAGATGCACCTTTTAGAGCTTGTACAGAGCATAGCTCTATGGACATGAAAAAATACATTCTAATTTGCTTTCTAACTTTGTATGGTCTGAGATTATTGGTAGACATATGCATAAGAGGCTGGCTGTTAGAGTGATGATTTTATTTCCTCACAATAGAATTTAAATTAATTTGATTCAAATTTATTTCCCTTTGCAATTCAAGTGTTACCTTCGGAGAGTAGTTCAGAAGGAATGCTTAAGAGCCACACAGCTTTCATCCATACCTCAAATTGGTTGAGGGTTTCTAGAGACTGTTCCTCTGATTTTAAAAGAAATAGACTTTTAAATTATAAGTGCTCTGTCCCCCCAAAGAGAAAAGAATGCCTTTCTAAAATATTTGCTCACCACTGGATGTGTCACCAATTGAAAAGTGCCAAACTCATCGATCAATGTGAGGAGTGGAGTAGGGAGTATGTAGTGAGTCTGTCCCTCAGCACATGACTGGGTAAATCCCGATGGTGTGAATCCTCTTCCTCTGGGTTCGCTTCCTTACCCATGGAATCCCCAAAATAAAGCACGAGACTCTACAATCTCCACACATACAACTGATTTGTAAAATGACATTTGACTGTATTGTAAGAAGGAACAACAGGGAATTGTCCTATTTGAAGTCATTCAATTACTATGGTTATCAATCATAATTTACATCTAATCTTGCCATTCACTAGCGTGTGCTGTGACATTTTTTCCTCTCTTTGAAATGTATGAATTGTATGTGAAATGTAAAGATACTGATTTTCACCTTTAAAAAAAAATTATAATGTGCATGTGTTTTTAATTCCCGTGTTTTATTAACCAAACCAGTGTTCTCAAGTAATAGGTTCATTGTACGATTTACATAGAAGTATTTTATCAAAACTTAAGTGTGTCTAGAATTTTGCAATTGTCACAAATAATGAAATACACCCTTAGCTCTGTTTATAAAACAATTCTAACCACTATGTAATAAAAGATATACAACTTAACATCTCCTGTTAAGTGGAGCTGTTCCTATCAGTTGAGCACTTATGCATTTGCATGTCTGCTATTTAAATTCTATGTGGAAGTGAAAGGCAGTAAAGAAGATATTTGTACATCCACTGAAGTGGGTTTTCAGAAGCACAATGAAAAATATTCACCTTTGGAAGGTGTTTTGGCTGTAATGGTATATTAGATGGAGAGAGAGTCTGGTGTTAGAGACTTAGTAGGTATAGGATGTTGCATAGTAGTAAGTATCTCTTTCTTATTTTGTTCATTCTAAACATTAGGAGGGAAAATAAATGGGATGATGAATTCTCTTTTTTTTTAAACAGTGCCAGATGTTTATCCTCAATGTAAATAAGATGTAGGGAAAACATCATGGTGATGATGGTCCTAACGAATGAATGAAGAAAATCAGAATGGTAGCTTTATTTGAAATTTGATAGCTGAACAAGTCATCACTTTTTTTTTTTCGGTGCAGTAGCACAGCTGGTTACATTGAATATTTTTCCTCCATTATGCTGTTAATTATATAGTAATGTATCAGGAAAGAAATAGATAAAAATTTTCTGCTCATTTCTTGTTAATTTCTGAGTCTTTTCACACATCAATGATTGAATGTTCTTACACAGAATGACCACGTAATTGTCACATAGAAGAAGCTGCTATTTCTTTTTAAAATGCCTGTTTCTAATAACCAAACTCAAATTCATTTTCTCAAAGTTAATAGGAAAAAAATAGAAGTTGGTAGTTGGCAAAAATATGTTCCATCTTTGCAAGCTGGATGCTATATTCACTGAAGTTTGAGTGGTCAACTCTTTGTGAATATTTAGACTACTGTAGTTTTCAATTAATTATGTAAAAGAATATATATACATATATATGTATATGTATATATACTGAATTTGTAATAGTCTGAGACTAAAGTCAGACTCAGTCCTTTGAGAATATGTTGATGAAAATCACATGGTTTTAGGCAGGTCAGAGACATCTGTGCAACCTGTCTGACTCTTTGGTAGGCATCAGGATATCTTGTGTTCCTGCCTCAGAATGAATTCAGGAAGGATGAACAGTTTTGTATTGGTTCCCATCTGCATCTATTTGTACTTTCAGTTTGTGTACATGTTTTTGTAGTGTAAGATATTAAATTTTATATTTTTTCAGAAAATAAAAATCATTTGAATATAGAAAAAAGTGATTGTCCTACTTGTTATCCACTAATCTATCATATGTATAGCTGTTTCCTAAGAAATCTATTCTCAGAAAATATTTGCTTTTCTAAATTATAAATGTGATTATGTTGTGAAGTTATAAAGTTATCTGAGTTATAAAGATGATCATATATATATATATATATATATATATATGTATTCTCCACAAAAGCATATTCCTGAATATACATTCAAACAATTTGACAAAGAGAAACTGACTGAGATTACAGGACATGACCTTCATTCATGGTGGCGATGTAATCCAAAATGCACTTGAAGAAAACAAAACAAAATAAAAAACAGAGGCCACAATAAAGAAATAGATAAAAATCTAAGATTATACGCTATTTGTATCACCTACAAAAGGAGACATTTTTGTGACTGACATCGGCTGGAGACCATGTCATCACTAGGCTCTGCTATCTGCTATGCGCTCTGTCACTTTGCAAGAACAAAACATTTACACGAGAAGGGGATAAAGAAGCAAGGCTCCTTATTATTTGTAAATATATCATAACGATCTTTAAAAAATGACAAGTAATACCTATTCTAGGGACTGAATCATGTTGTACTTATTAAAATTACAACAAGAAAACGACACACTGCCCTTATAGAATCATAATAAGTAAAGCTGATGTTTAAAATTTTCTAGAATTAAGATTCTTTACTGATTCAATCTTTGTTCTCATATGTTACTCAGAACTCATTGTCGTTTAGATTTATATTGTTCTAATTGTGCTAGGGAGTTAAAGATACTGTTTAAAACAATTCCCCAATCTTATATTTACTCTTGACAAAATAGAAGAAATGGAGTAGCAATTGATTGATGAAAATGAAATTCTAGATCGGAAACATTCATGTTAAACTTTGAGATGCATATGCATAACCTAATTGACATCCAGGGCTTCCGGGACCTTCTTTGTACTCTGTAGACACCAGACAGGTACACAAGAGGGAGAGTAACACACACACACACACACACTCACACACACACTCAATATACATACATGTAAATCACGCATGCAGATAAAATGATTTAAAATGTTGTGATGAATACACTTTTTCATTTTATAATTTTAAATTTTTATACAAAATATTTTGCTCATATTATTTCTCCTCTCGAAACTCATCTAATATTCTTCTTCTACTTCCTATCTTCTCAACATCATATCCTCTCTCTCTTTAAGACAACAACACCACACACACAAACACAAAACATACACACAAAAGAAAATGCTACAAAAACTACAGACCATGGAATTTATTTTGTGTTGACCAGCTCGTCCTGAAATTGAGGCCTCCCTGGAAAAGAGGGTGACATAACCAGTGTCACTGTATTAAAGAAAAACCATTTTCTCCCTTCCAGGACCTCCCCATAGTGAAAAGGTTCTTAGTTCTGAGTAGAAGTTCATTCCCACTTTCCCTCCATGCTGAAATTTGGCTTAAATTTTTTTGCAGGCCATTTGCATTATCAGATACAACAGTGACTGTGCACATGTGAACTTATAGAATATATTCAATTTAAAGTGCCCAAGAGATTCTACGTTCCCGAAGAGCAGCATTACTTCAGGTTCACAGCACAATTTTGAAATAATAGGTTTATGGATACAATTTTAAAGCATCGTATTATTTACTGTTATTATTATACTGGAATGCACACTAAATCCCATGTGACTCCTAAAAGTTGAGTGTCTAAAATAGTTAGTAAAGGAAATGACTTTTGGCTTGTATATGAGTAGCTGTTTCAATAAAATAAAAGAAAATCGTTATGAATCATATTACTTAATGCAAGTATGTCAAGCTGAGTCTAGTGCTGTATTTTTCCTCTGGATTCTCAGTAGATCTTATGCTATATCTACCTTAGGATCCATGTATGTGATTCTTCTTTTATCAAGAGCCTTCCACACCCCAGAACATTATATAGTTTGAAATTCTTTTTCTTACGTTATCCAACAAAAGGTCTCTGTCTGACTACTCCCTAAAAATATCTAAATATTAACCTCTGAAACATAATTTTTAATCACAGAATTTAACATCTTTAAAATCATCCTACAAATTTGCATTTCTATTATGTGTGTTTGCTATTCCTTTTGCGATATTATTTGATAAAAGCAGAAACCAAGTAGTCTGCTGTTTTGTTTTACTTTGCTTTGCTATGCTTGGCTTTGCTGTTGCTTGGTTTTGGATACTGTGTCCTTGTTAAATAGCAAAATTTTGTGGCAAATAACAGAAAATAAAATTGTATTTGATGGATAAAAGAAAGAAGAAATTCTCCATCACATTATAGCATCAATTAAGGCACAGATAAATGCTGGACTTTTAAATAGTATTCTATGAAATGGTGAATGCTAATGATTTTTAAACACTCATTTAAGATGGGAAGCATGCATAAATATTCCTGAAGACCTGGATCCTTTATCACTCTGCCTGCATTAGCTTGTCCTTGTTTCCCATTACCTTTAATCACAGGGCACATTAAAACCAGCATATACCTTAAAGGATCTGCATTTCAGACACAATCTCTCTTTACCTCCATTGTGGAAAAAGAGTGCAAATTACCCCTGGTAATTTGGATCAATTACCTATTTAAACATTGTCATTACTTTCTAAATCTGTTTATTTAAGGACTTCAGAAGACCTAGGTGTCCAGGAGAAACTCTTAGATTCCAGTTTAATAGAAGGTTTGTCGGGTCTCCTGGGGGAAGCATCCCACTCTCCAAACAAAAGCAACAAATATACCAACAAAGCACAAGGTTGCAGAATCACAAAGCAAAAATCTTCCCATGTAACTGTTCCTATTTCTACCCCTTGATTCCTGGACTGATAACTCCTGGTGATAGAAGAAACATGCCTACATATTGAATGTATAGCAAAAGCATGTACCACCTTCTGACGAACGCTGATTCACCGCTCCCTGTCATCCACTGTAGGCTATTGCTATCTAGTTGGTGTTTTGAAAAATCCATTCTGTTCTTTTATGAAGTGATTTGCTTTGGAATACTGGGAAACGTGGAAAACAAAGCACAGCAAAACAAACAAACATAAATAATGAATTCCTTGGGCATGGGAGCACTGTGAAATAAATTCCTTAGTTAGGAGAAAGCGGCATAGAACACCAGAATCATTGATAAGACCCAGGGATGATAGCTTTAGAAGAAGCATTACGTGAAACAAAGGAAAATCCATAAAGTGAATAAGTATTTCAATAACTACAAAACACTTCCCCTTTTACATTGGAAGTAGTCCAGTGTAGTTAACCTTCTATCAGGTTACTTAAAAATGGTACTATATTGGAACTTAGTGTTGGTTTTGGATGACGGCAGATTTGGCATAAATAAGCAGGTCTAGCCAGGTCATCCTTTGTGAATGGAAGTCCATGTTGTTGAACATATACATACCCTCCACTTTTGTTACCACGGCAACTTTGTTTATAGGCAATTGACACTGGGGCAATAAGAGATTGTGTGAGGAAAGAGGTAGATTGCCCACAGGAGTAGTCTCCTTCAACAATGCAGGTTTTTTGTCTGCTCCTTAGATTTATCTGCAAGTGACTGTCTATTGAACTATCTCCTTGACTCACTAATACATTCTTTCTTACTAGTTTGACAACTTTATATTAGATATCAAAACCCAATGGAGGTCAATTCCTTATTAAATAAAGCGCACATATAAGCCCAAATTAAAGCTTGTAATGGAATCTCAGGGTTGTTTTGATTTGCATTTCCCTAATGACTAAGGATGTTGAACATTTCTTTAGGTGCTTCTCAGCCATTCGATGTTCTTCAGGTGAGAACTCTTTGTTTAGTTCTGTACCCCATTTTTTAACAGGGTTATTTGGTTCTCTGGACTCTAACTTCTTGAGTTCTTTGTATATATTGGATATTAGTCCTCTGTCGGATGTAAGGTTGTCAGAACAACCCTGAGATTCCACCTCACACCAGTCAGAATGGCTAAGACCAAAAACACAGGAGACAGCAGTTGTTGGCGAGGATGTAGAGAAAGAGGAACACTCCTCCACTGTTGGTGGGATTGCAAGCTGGTACAACCACTCTGGAAAGCAGTCTGTCAGTTCCTCAGAAAACTGGGCATGACACTCCTGGAGAATCCTGTTATACCACTCCTGGGCATATACCCAGAGGCTTCTCCTGCATGCAGTAAGGACACATACTCCACTATGTTCATAGCAGCCTTATTTATAATAGCCAGAAGCTGTAAAGAACCCAGATGTCTCTCAATGGAGGAATGGATACAGAAGATGTGATATATTTACACAATGGAATACTACTCTGCAATTAAAAACAATGAATTCACGAAATTCTTAGGCAAATGGTCAGAACTGTAAAGTATCATCCTTAGTGAAGTAACCCAATCACAAAAGAACACGCATGGTATGCAGTCACTGGTAAGGGGATATTAACCGAGAAACTTGGAATACCCAAGACACAATTCACATATCAATAGATTTCCAAGAAGATGGAAGGAGAGACCCCTGGTCCTGGAAAGACTGGATGTCCTGGGGAATACCAGGACAAAGAAGCAAGAGGGGTTTGAATGGGGAACAGGGGTTGGGGGAAGAGGGCTTATGGGACTTTCGGGGAGGGAGAGACCAGGAAATGGGAAATCATTGGAAATGTAAATAAAAAATATATAGAAAATAAAAAAAATAAAACTTGTGATGGTGTTGAACTAGCCAAGATTGAATTTGACCACTAAATGAGAACTCAGATTTTCTCCTCCTCATTAAAAATTTGGAACCTGTTTTCATCAAATTATCTCTGCAATGATGATATCATGCCCTATGTATTCTTTGTATAGAAGATTCCAGCCCATCTCGAGTGGGACCGTGAAAGGCAGTTTGTGGCCTGGTTGAGCGAGGCTTTCTCTGGAGACCCAATAGAATATTTTACAAGAAACAGAATAGTGAGACATGCTCCTAGATACTAAGGCTCCTGACACCATCTCCATACTCCTGACTCCTCAATTCCATAATCCTGTGGCCATCAGTCATGTAGGGCCAGGCCCCTAGTGTTCTGGCTGGACTCTACTACAGTCACCTGGCTACAGCCAGGTTTACTCTGCCAACAGTTACCTGGCAACAGTCAGGTAACCCAGCCCACTATAAAAGGGGGTTTCTTGGCCCCTCCTAGCTCTCTTGCCCAGCCACTCTCTCTTGTCTCTTGTCCCCCTGTTCCCCCTCTTTCCCCATTCTTCTCCCCTCTTTCCACGTGGTCATGGCCAGCTCTCAGCCTTCTATCTTTTCTTTCTCTCTTTACTTCTCTATCTCTTTTCCCTTCCCGACTTTTCTATAATAAAGCTTTGAAACCACAGGCTACCTCTTCTTATTAAAATCCGCTGTGTAGGAGTGATGGAATAGGCCTCAGCGTCTCCAGCTGCCAGAAAGGACCCAGGACTTCCCCACCTGCCCAGGCTTCTTCTGCAGGTACATGGGGCCACATTGTGGGCAAGGACCTACCCCCTAGTCGGGCAGCCTCCTTCCTCAGGTAGACAGGCACCCGCCGTCCCTATTCGGGTACACGGGCCCCACCTGCTCATTTTCCCTAGAATCTTATAAATGAGTTTTTGACATAACAGACCTTGGAAGACTGTGGTAGAAAAAGAGTTTCTATGTATCTCTAATGTTGCCTATAAGGCCCATGCATGGGTACAATTGGCTGCTAGTTTTGAGTCAAAGTAGGCCCTGATGACAGTGCACATAACATGGTCCAGTGAGGACAGAACTCTAAGATTCTGTAATCAATTTCTAAGGAAGAGGAAGCAGAACGCAGTGTAAAAGGGGAATGTTTTCCTCTAATTATTGGTCCAAGGAAGTGGGATTATGAAATGATACTTCTCTGTGAATGCCACATAAAAATAAAGAGGAAATAGGAAATTCTTAATTCTTACTTTTATGAAGGTTAATGTTTTGATTTTCAGGATGAGAGGCCTGACACCTACCCCAAGAAGCCATTATCAGTAGAATGAGATACACTAATGAAGACATTGCATATTGCAAAGTACTGCATGGCTGTTTGAGGTCATGTAAAGTAAAAAAGTCCACCTCTAACGGTGAGGTGATCTGTAGAGAGTTATATTCAGGAGTTGACCACTAAAATGTGATAGTCCATAGCTATAAATTTCTATCCAGCTTTTTAGGCACGGGCATACCATTCTGTAAAGCTGTTCCATTTTTAGGTAGACTATGATAATTCCTTTAGTTAAGGTAAATTGATTTCCTAAGTAATGTCACCTGTTTCTTTATATTCTAATCTTCACGGCCTACTGATCTTCAATAACAGCCAGTTAGGAAAGTTGTTCATTGATTACTCATAATTTTCTTAATAGATTATTTGATGATTGCTCCTAGCAACAGGTAACTAAGGGTCCCCAAAAGGAAATCTTTCATTCTCCTTCCCAGCAAACGTTCTATGAAATCTCTAAGAGGGGACCACCACTCAGCTACATGTGTGAACTCCCCTTCTAGATCCCACTATATTAACTACCTGATAATGGTGTTGTTAACTCTTCTGAAAGATCTTACCTCAACCTTAAAACTCCAACTCCAATACATTTTTTTTAATTTTAAATTAATGAAGATGAAATAAGATTAAAATTTAAAAGTTCAATCCACATTGCAAGCATCCAGTAGGAACAAAAATCTTGTAGTAACCCAATTGGACTTCACAGTTACACCATCCAGCCAGTTCTACTGGTCTGCATGGGTTTAGAAAAGAGGCAGCATTTCACAGCTCTCTGTGACAGGTAGGTCTTGGAGGAAACAAAGATAGAAGTACTAAGAAAAGCAACTGGGAAATGGCAGATGAGGAATGTGTCGACTAGAGAAATGGCAGCAATGGGAAATGTGGATAAATTGAATGTGTTTGCTTAGGGTAAGGGAAGAATGGCTTGAAACACTCTGGCATGTGCTCCAGGAACCCAGCCAAGGTGATAAGGACATAAGAGCGATCACCTGCAACTCTGGTAGAGTCTACTTAATGTCTGTGAGCCCATTATATACTCAAAATTTCCAGACAAAGACAAAACAAAAATAATACTATACATAGTGTGAGGTCAGTTGAACTCACCTCTGGGTCCAGTGACAATTCAGATAGGAAGTGCTGATATCGGCAAAAGTATCAGTATGTAGCACAGAATAGTTAAAAATCTACATCTCCAGGAAAAAAATAAAACTACTACAAATTTATTGACGAAGCTTTGGCTCTAAAGGCATAGGCATCAACCTAAATCTTCAAAATATCATTGATCTTAGCAGTATATATATATATATCACTTGGGTGTTTTTAATTTCAAATATTAGTTTGTTTTGCCTTTCTTCATCTCTTTAAAGGAATATTCTTAATAATCTCTACAAATAGCTAAAGAAGAAGAAAAAAGCCTCAAATAGTATTTGAAAAACTATCTTTTTAAAATAAAAAGCATTTTTTAATATTAAGGTCTCTAATTTTTGAAAGCTAAGATTTTCCAGTTCAGATAATTTCTTTCAACTTCTAAAAGTCTTATCAAAGACTTGGAGTTTTCATTCATGACTAAGCAATTCACATAATTACTTAGAATCTCTTAGAATTCTTACTGAAGCAGTGATGAATGATTGACTTACACTGATTGATTGAAGTGTGTAAAGGAAGAAGTACTGTAGACAATGCATATGTTCCCCGTATGCACAGTAATTAGTGTTTTCTGATATCATTTCTTGATGAAAAGACTTTAGTCTGTGAGATTTCTCTAGGAAATAAAATCATGCTGGATGGAATACAGAAAGGAAAAAGGAGGATAATGCAGTGTAACAAGCCAGAATTTCCTGTCCATGAGGGTTCTTCAATAATACTTTTGAAGGCTTCACAGAAATGGGACTCTGGTGATAGAATACATGCATTTGCCTCTTAGTATATATCCCAAAGCAATTGAAAGAAAATCTCAGGTGCCTTAATGCAATATACATTCTCATAATCGAACAAGTCTATATGTGCTTTGGTTTCTTCACTGGTCTTAAAACAGAAAATAAAGATATACAACACAATCACAGGATCTGCTTTTACTTTTTACCATGTTTACATATAATATTATCCAGGTCAATGCAGCGTAGTGACTCAGAATAAATGTGTGTTGTTTCTGCTTCTTGCATTAGTCAGACTTATACAAATCCCATACTCCAATGCAAACAGATTTACACTGGCCTGTGACCTATGATGTCTTAAAATGCAAGTACTTACATGCACTTGGTATTAAATGTTCTGCACCTCTTATTTTGAAACTCAAAGGCATTTTTGATTTTTATTATTTACAAAATGAAATCTGATAGAACCACAAAAATGTCCTAATATTACCGAAGGGGAATCAATAGTATCAAGAATCTGTTTCATAGTACAGGAATGTTCCTGACTCTATCTGCCCAAACTAGTCCACAGACTTTTGCTACCTTGGAACTTCTAACAATTTTCTCCCTTCTTGTGACCAATTCACATTAAGTTGGGAGGGTATTCTCTACATCATCCCAATTTGTCCTATCACCAGCCAAGTAACAAAGCCAAGGAGGATTGTCAGTGGATATCATGGTCCACAGTCTCTTGAAGTAGAGCATCATAGTAGCAGTGACCTTCCTCCAGGTTCTCAGTGACATTGGTATGATTGTTGATACTAGCTGTCAATTTCATAAAATTTAAAATAACCTAGACGAAAATCTTCTACCATGCCTGAGAAAGAGTATCTGGATTAGTTTAGGTGAAGTCAGAATACTGACTTTAACTACAGGGGGCATCATTTCATAGGCTGGGGCCTTACAGTGAGTAAAAATCAATAAGCAGGCTGAGCACTTGTATTCATCACTCAGACTTCAGACTTTGGATACAATATGATGAGCATCTTCAAGCTTCTGGTATAATGGTGGCCATTGTGGAATTGAGTGAAAATAAAGCCTCTCTTTTTAAAGTTGCCTTTGTCAGTATATTTTACCACTGCACTGAGACAACTAATTAGCAAAACCAGTTATTAATCAAAACCAAGACTATTCCTCACCTTCAACTCTGATACCCTAAGAACTACCAGTATTAGAACTGAGACCCTTTACAGGTTATCTATTCATCACAAGTTGAGGTTGAGAATCCATAGAAAGGGAAAGTGATTTCCAGTCTTTTCCTTTCCTGCATATTTTGCTGGCCCAAGAGGACAAACCTGATATCCTGTGCCCCACTTATAAGCATACTGGATAGTAAGGATTCACCCATTTGTGGAGGTCTGTACTTGTCCTGTGGTATTTCTTTGCTAAAAGTAGCAGAAGATCAAATACTAAATTAAAATGTCTTAAACAGTCAAACACAGACCTGGAAGAAGAAATTTTTTTCTTAAAAAGTTTTAATTTCTTTTTGTACTTGTTATGTTCTTATTATATTACATTTTTTATTAATCACTTTATTTGCTTACATTTCAAATAACATTCCCCTTCCCATTTACCCCTCTACAAACTCTCCATCCTATCCCCCTCTCTCCCCTTCCCTTTGCCTCTATGAGGGTGTTCTCTGCCCACTCATCCATTCACACCTCACCCATCTAGCATCTCCCTACAATGAGACATCAAGACTCCCTCCCACTCCCACTGATATCAGATAAGGCCATCATCTGCTACATATGAATCTGGAGTCATGGCTCCCTCTATGTGTACACTTTGGTTAGTGGTTTTGTTCCTGGGAACTCTAGAATGTCAGGATAGTTAATATTCCTGGTCTTCCTTTGGGGTTGCAATCCACTTCGGCTCCTTCAGTCCTTCCCTTAGTCTTCCATTGGTATCCACAGGTTCATTCTGATGGTTTACTGTGAGTACCAGCATATGTATTAGTTAGATGCTGGTAGAACCTCTCAGGAGACATCTATACTAGACTCTTGTCAGCAAGTGCTTCTTGGCATCAGTAATAGTGTCTGGGTTTGATGTCTGCAAATGGGATGTATCCCTAGGTGAGGCAGTCTCTGGATGTCCTTTCCTTCAGTCTCTGCCTTATTATATTTTAAAAAGAGGCCTTAACTCTTAAAAGAAAGAAAAGAAGGAAGGAATGAAGAGGGAGAAAGAAATGAAGAGAGAGAAAGAGTGAGAGAGAGAGAGAGAGAGAGAGAGAGAGAGAGAGAGAGAGAGAGAATAGCAATTTGCCAGCACGTCACTCCATTAGTTTTCTAGGAAAATTACAACTACATATCACAAATTATTGGTACAAACATTAGCCTTTTGTTCTTACAATTTTCTTTTTAAGTTCTATGTTTTTATTAGATATATTCTTTATTTACATTTCAAATGTTGTCCCCTTTCCAGGTTCCCTATCCCATTCCCCCTCCCCCTGCTCACCAATAAACCCACTCCCAATACCCTGTCCTGGCATTCTCCTATACTGGGGCATGAAGCCGTCTCAGCACCAATGGCCTCTCTTCCCTTTGATGTCCAACAAGGCCATCCTCTGCTGCATATGCATCTGGAGTCATGGGTCCCTCCATGTGTACTCTTTGGTTGGTGGTTTAGTCTCTGGGGGTTCTGGAGGTACAGGGTGGTTCATATTGTTGTTCCTCCTATGGCACTACAAACCCCTTCAACTCCTTGGGTCCTTTCTCTAGCTCCTCCACTGGGGACCCTGTGCTCAGTTCAATAATTGGCAGAGAGTGTCTTCCTTTGTATTTCTCACAATTTTTAAGGTTAAACACTTCCAAATCTCTATAGGATCCACTTCATTCAATGTCTCTGTCCTTAGTTTATAGATCATCTTTCCTACCTGGCCACCACATGCTACTCTATCTGTTTGCTGTATTCTGATCTCTTATAAGGATAGAGGCTAGCTCTGAACCCCATTTTAATAGGGTTATTTGGTTCTCTGATGTCTAACTTCTTGAGTTCTTTGTATATATCTATCGGATGTAGGGTTGGTAAAGAACTTCCCCATCTGTAGGTTGATGTTTTGTCCTGTTGACAGTGTCCTTTGCCTTACAGAAGCTATTCAATTTTATGAGATCCCTTTTGTCTAGAGTTGATCTTAGAGCCTGAGCCATTGGTTTTCTGTTCAGGAAATTTTCCCTTGTGCCTATGTGTTCAAGGTTCTTACCTCCATTATCTTCTACTAGATTCAGTAATCTGGTTTTAGGTGGATGTCCTTGATCCACTTGAACTTGAGCTTTGTACAACAAGATAAGAATGGATCAATTTGCATTCTTCTACATGCTGACCACCATGTGAACAAGCACAATTTGTTAAATATGCTGTCTGTTTTTCTTTTTCCCATTGCATGGTTTTGGCTTCTTTGTTAAAGATTAGGTGAAAAGGGATGTATGAGTTTAATTCTGGGTATCCAATTCTATTCCATTGATCTACCTGTCTGTCTCTTAACCAATACTATATGGTTTTTATCATTAGTGCTCTGTAGTAGAACTTGAGTTCAGGGATGATGATTCCCACAGAAGTTCTTTTATTGTTGAGAATAATTTTTGACATCCTGTTTTGTTTTGTTTTTCTGTTATTTCAGATGAATTTCAGAATTGTTCTTTTCTGTCTCTGTGAAGAATTGAGTTGGAATTTTGATGGGGATTGCATTGAATCTGTAGATTGCTTTTGGTAAGATGGTCAATTTTACTATGTTAATCCTGCCAATCCATGAGCATGGAAGATCTTTCCACCTTCTAGGGTTTTCTTTGACTTCCTTCTTCAGAGACTTGAAGTTCTTTCCATACTGATATTTTACTTGCTTGGTTAGAGCCACACCTAGATACATCCTTAGTCATCAGGGAAATGCAAATCAAAATGACCTTGAGATTCCACTTCATACCAGTCAGAATGGCTTAGATCAAAAATTCAATTGAGAGCAGATGCTGGCTAGGATGTGGAGAAAGAAGAACACTTCTCCACTGCTGGTGAGATTTCAAGCTGGTACAAACACTCTGGAAATCAATCTGGGGGTTCCTTAGAAAGTTGAAAATAGTTCTACATGAAGACCCAGCTATACCACTTCTGGGCATATACCCAAAAGTATGTCCAACATATAACAAGGACACATGCTCCACTATGTTCATAGCAGGATTATTTATTTATTTATTTATTTATTTATTTATTTATTTATTTATTTATTATTTTTGTGTTTATTCTATTTTATTTTATTTTCCTCATTAATTTATTCATTCACATTATAGACTGATCACAGTCCCCTCCATCTTCTCTTCCCAGTCCCACCCTCACACCCCCTTTCTGATCCCCCAATCCCCTGTTCCTCAAAAAGGAGTTGGATACCAACTCATTCTGGTATATCAAGTCACAGCAGAACTAAGTGCATCCTCTCCCACTTAAACTAAGACAGGGTTTGATTCAAAGGCAGGCAATGAAGTCAGTGACATTCCCCGCTCTACTTGTTAGTGGACTCACATGTAAAACAAGCTGAACATCTGCTACATCTATGTAGCAGGCCTACGTCTAGCATAAGAATGTTCTTTGATTGGTGGTTCAGTCACTGTGAGCCCCCATGGCCAAGGTTAGTTGACTGTGTAGGTCTTCTTGGGGTGTCCTTGGTCTCTCTGATTTCTTCAAATAAATATTTTTAAACTTTAAAAAGTGAAAAACCAACTGAAAATGGGAAAAGAAAAAATGAAAAACAAAATACCATTAAGTACAAATTAAGTAAATGAAATTGGAAAAGAAATGTGCATGCTGAAGCCTAGATCTAGTTATAAAAGGAGAATGAGTGTGGATTTGTTCTGTATACATTGCATGCATTTTTGAAATTTTCAAAGAATATATTTCCTTCTTTGAAACTCTTCTCTCATACAATACATCTTGACTGCAGCCTCCTCTCCCTCCCTACTCCCAGTTTTTTACATACACATACCTCCATTCTCCCTAATATCCACTACTCCTTTCATTCCCTTTAGTAAAGAGCAGATTTCCCAGTGATATCAACAGAACACAGCATAAAAAAATGCAATGAGACTAGGCATATCAAAGCTGAATGAGTCAACTCAGAAGGAAGACAAGGATGCTATGAGGAGGTAGAAAGGTCAGAGACACTCCCACTTACATTGTTAGAAGTCCAAAAATCATGCCAAGTTAAACAACCATAGTGTGTATCCAGAGGGACTAGCTCAGACTCATACAGGCTCCATGGATACTTCTCCAGTCTCTGTGAACCCATATAGCAATCTTATTTATAATAGCCGGAAGGTGGAAACAACCTAGAAGTTCCTCAACAGAGGAATGCATACAGAAAATGTCATACATTTACACAATGCGGTACTACTCAGCTATTAAAAACAATAACTTCATGAAATTCACAAGCAAATGGATAGAACTAGAAAATATCATCCTGAGTAAGGTAATCCAGTCACAAAAGAACACAGAGCATGTACTCACTGATAAGTGGATATTAGGAAAAGAGCTCAGAATATCCACCATTGAACTCACAGACCATATGAAGCCCTGGAAGAAGGATGAACAAAGTCTGGATGCTTCAGTCCTACTTAGAAGGAAGAACAAAGGATCTGGGAGGGAAATAGGAGTGGGGAGGGAAAAGGGTAGAAGGATCAAGTGTGGGAGGAGACAGGAGAAGTATAGAGGGTCAGAGTTGTTTATCAGTGGAGGATGGGGAACTGCAGTAGCCACTAGAGCGTCCCAGATGCAAGAGGTTTACAGAACCCAACAGGGATGGCTCTAGCAGAAATACCCAACAAAGGGGAGATTTAACCTGTAGAGACCATATCCAGTAGCTAGAAGGATGGGGCCACCCGCCTGTCTCAAAAGTATTAACCCAGAATTGCTCTTGTCCAAAGGAAATGCAGATACAAAGAGTGGAGCAGAGACTGAAAGGAAGACCATCCAGAGTCTGCCCCACCTAGAGATCCATCCCATCAGCAGACACCAAACCCAGACGCTATTGCTGATGCTATAGTCAACATTACCCTGGTACAGCTGTCAGGAGAGACTCTGCCAGAGCCTGACCAATACAGATGCATATGCTTGCAGCCAATTACCTGACCGAACATTGGGACCCCAATAAGGGAGTTAGGGAAAGGACTGAAGAAGCTGAAGACGTTTGCAACGCCATTGGAAGAACAACAGTATCAACCAACCAGACTCCCCAGAGCTCCCAGGGACCAAACCACCAACCAAAGAGTACACATGGAGGAATCCATGGCTCAAGCTGCATATGTAACAGAAGATTGCCTTATCTGGCATCAGTGGGAGTGGAGGCCCTTGGTCCTGTGGAGGTTTGATACCCAAGCATAGGGGAATGCTAGGGTTGTGTGGTGGGAGTGAGGGTGGGAGCACCCTCATAGAAGCAGAGGGGAAGTGGAGGGTATAGGGAGTTTGCAGAGGGGAAATCAGGAAGGGGGGCAACATTTGAAATGTAAATAAATAAAAATATACAGTAAAAAAAGGATAGAGTCATGTGGTTTTGGGAATCACTCTAGTGACTTTATTTTAACTTTACATTTTTATATAACTTATTTTTATAAGTCACATACCAAGGACTGGAGCTTCAGCATGTAAACTGAGGAAGTGGAAATTTTATAGTAAATGAGCCTCATAATAAATCTTATCTTTAACCATTGAAGTCTTCATGTATGTATTCTCACTATGACTAGAATAGAATAAGACTTTGCAAGAATTATCAGAAAGATTATGCTCTATAGAACCACAGTGCAACTCCTTATAGTACCAGTGCCTATAGAACATTCCAGATGAACCTTTAGTTCAACTTCACAGGCTTAGTTTTGTTAGTCTACTTCGACATAATATGGAAACCCTAAAGAATCGATAGAGTTTGTAGAGCCCAAAATTAGCCATTGTAATATGAATAAATCATTCCCGTGATGTTCTGTTATTTGGCAGTCCATGTCAGCAAATCAAGCATACTGTAAAAATCCAAAAAGATGCGTGCAGAGACATCACAATTAGGGTTGAAAAACTGATAGCAACATAGATGCTTAAAAGATAGAAGGCATTTGATGTCAATAATTTATAATCCACATGTTATTTCTGGTCAATAATGTCCCTTAACTACATGGCAGCAGTTGATTCAGTCTTGAGGGGGAGAAGTGCCTTTGGAAACCACACAGCTCTATGTGTGCTATTATCTCTATTTTTACGAACAAACGCATTGTTCCTGAATTGGACAAAGACTCTGACATTTACCATGTAATTCATTGTGTGCACCTGGCTGTTGAGTGCCTTTTTCTGCATGAGATCATTTGTGGTTGGCATTATTGTAAAATAGAAATATTGCCTCCCGGTGTTTATTCCCATAGATCTTCTCAGTGTGTCACTGCTGGAGATGTTGTTGCTTCTAACCTTCCCATATTTTTTTTTCCCTTTCAGGCTCTTGAATTAACCTGTAGAAGTTTCAACCGGAGCCACAATTCTATGTATCATGTCCCTTGAAGAAACACCTTACTCTTGCAAAACATATATACATGCATATTCAAGTCTGCTCAATATTTTAACAGGCCATTGTTAGCTATCATCAACACAAAAGCTATATAATTGGGCAGATTCCCAATTCTCCCGGCTCATTAGGCAAGCATGTGGATACTGCATTTCAGTGCAAGCATAAGGAATGATATCAGTACAATAGAATTGTGTAGCATGGGAGACTGTGTCATCGCTTGCTGGAACTAACTTAAACCAATGAATATGACAATTGTGATCCGAGCTATCCTACCCGTCCTATCCTATGAATCAGAAGTTGACGTAGTCATAAGCTCTATCAATCCCTATTCCTATGCAGTAACATATCACACGAAATATATAACCAATCAAATGCTAAAATTACATTATGCAATTTTACACTTCTCTTGTGCCATATGTTAAATAAGTTCAGATAGAAATATTAGTAAAGATGTTATAGCATAGGCATTAGAGCAGATGATGAGATTCCCATTTCTTATTTTAAAATAATTGTATACATTTTAATTAAAATATAAGTATATCATATTTTCCTTTCCCTCTCCTCAAGTCATTTCCAAGTCTGATTCTTCCAACTCCATCTGTGTTGGATAAGCAATTGCGATATTGGATATGCAAATAGGAAGCTCATCCCTGGAAGAGACTAATTCTTCTACTCTCCTCAGTCCTTAGTCTTATAGGTCTTTTTCTAGGGGCAGGGACACAGGAGATTACCTCCACTTTCTGTGTTAGTATGTATTGATACTACCATGGTTAAGCACCCATTTCTATGAAGTGCTATTTCACAGCAGCCATTCTTGATTCTTACAGTCTTTCTACCCTATCTTGCACTGTCTTTCCTTAGTCAAAGATAGAGAAATTGTGATGTGGATGCATCCAGTGAGGCTGGGCTTCCAAGAACATGGTGATTTCTCTACTTACTGGTTCAGCTGAAATTTGCAGGGACGGTCTAATTTGCTGCAAAGAGAAACTTTTTTGATGAGGGAAGATATCTAGTTTTCTCTGTGGGTATAAAGTTAAGATTTAGAATGTAGAAATTTTGTTATCCTAGCAATGTTGTAGTAGTATAGTATCTTCTAAGATGCATGCTCTTACTAGTCATGGGATATTAGCTAGATTCTTAGAACTGTATATGATCTTCCTCCAGTTGTGTGATCCTTAACTCTAATTAGACAGCTCTTGGTTCCTGCCAACACGTCTTTGACTCTTATAGTACCTTATGGATATCTTGACATACCGGCTATAGTTGTGGCTTATAAATGTTGTTACTGTGTATTAATTCTTTCCTTCTCTTAGCCAGTTGCCTTATATTTCTGGTACTATGAAAATTTTATCAGTAGATGGAGGATTTCATGTCAGATGCAGCTTTAATAATAGGTCCTATGTCGAAGCTTTGTGGTATATTTAGCCGTAGGTCATAGGTTTAACCTTTGAGAATCAACCAATGAGATCAATAATAGTCTAATTTGTTTAGTGAGTCATGTGAATGACCCTTAGCAATTATTCCAGAGGAGATTTTATGCCTTGTAATGGTATTGGGATGGATTTTGGTAGATCTTGTGGAGATTATTTTAGAACAAATGGCACACACACATATGTGTGTGTGTGTGTGTGTGTGTGTGTGTGCAGAGAGAGAGAGACAGAGAGAGAGAGAGAGAGAGAGAGAGAGAGAGAGAGAGAGAGAGAGAGAGAGAGAGAGAGAGATACATGTATCTATACATGATGTTTATAATTTTAGGCAAATATAAAATAATGTTCCTTGAGACTGTATGAACTGTGTCGTGTTATTTATCCCTCCGCCCTCCATCTCCTTCTGTATTGACCTCCTTCCCCCTCCCATTGAATCTCTGTCACATTTTTTTCCTATTTCTTTTCCATATTAACTGAATTTTGCTATTCTCCTCTCAGCAATAAATATACATATCAAAAAAATTGAAAGTAATTACTGAACTTACAAATGATGTTTACACTAGGTTTTATGAGTCTAATTTATCTAAATTACAGTCATAATAAAGAATTAGGAAGCCCTGGGGTCACACAATATTCTAGGTCCACCTATTACCCCCCCTTTTTTTTTTGAGTCTCACAGGATGCTCTTGACTATAGACTGAATTTTACCAACAAATATAATAAGTATCTAAGTCAATTGGTAATGAATTTCATTAGGTAGAAGGTGCCAGTTTATAAATCCTGAGATAATACAATAAGGTGTCTCTAGATACTTCTAGATGGAATTCAAATCTAGAACATCAATTTATAAATTGCTAGAGACTATCTCATAGTTATCTTGGATTGAATTCAGTATTACAGCCACAAATCTTCATAGATGTTTTAGAGAGCAGATAAGTTCTCTGATAAGGATAGCTTTTACCTTACAGTTACCTAAACCTAGTTTCCTAATCTCATCTTATTTTGGGCTTTAGTTTTTCAGATATTCCTTAGAGCAGAACAGGAACCTAAGGAACTATTTGTGTATGACATTCCTAATTTGGGAGGATATTTGTAGGAGAGGAAAAGAGGCAGAACAATAGAGCACTCTGAAGTCTTAGCAGGAATCACAGATGTGTAAACAATTGTTTCAGCCAAATGTCTAGTGGAAGCATTCCATGTTTTGTGTGTATTTTTGATAAAGTCAAGATTTAGAAGATCATGTGGTGACAGAAATCCTTGAAGCATTTCCATTCTGTTTTAAAACATAGCCAAAATCAATAAATAACTTTCCGGAATTTATCATTAATAAATAATATTTTAGACAAAGATAATTAGTACTAGAATCCATGAGATTGAGCATCTCTACTCAGGAAAATAACAAAACTTAGAGTGTACCAAAACTTGAAACCTCTTAGGGGATGTCATGATGACATAAGAAAGCATGGGGAAACTTTTACACTTCACTGCCTATATAAGGTCAATGTCAAAATTTAGTTATACCAAAAATGCTATATTAAATTGTCTTCAGCACATAAAATGTGTTCCAAATTTAGGTGAATTTTGCTTTCAAGTTTCTTCATAAACTATCTCAATATATGTAAATATTCCAACAGCTCAGTCCCTAATTTCAAAATGTAAAACACTTCTCCTTGGCTACTCCTGATGATGACGACGAGGAAATGAGGATCATCTTCGTCGTCATCATCATCATCGTCATCATCATCTTTGGGTGCTATTTAATCCACTGTTACTGTATGACAGAATTCCTAACAAAATGAAACACTGGTAATATAACCCAAGAATGCATTAAGTGGGTCAGTACTGTTCAGTACTTCACATTGTAGCTTGCAACTACCTATAGCGAGAATATTTACACTATGGAAAATAATAGATGGTTTGTTCTTACCTCCAGTCATACCTACTTCAACAATTAACAATGTTCCACTGCAGAAAAGTAGACATATATTCTCTTACTCTGGAGTCTATCGTGGCAATGAATAGGATTTATCAATCCTGGTGGATGAGACCAGAGATCAACATTGAAGATAGGATATTTTACCTAAAGTAACATGTTCTTCTCTTCATTTCCAGACTTTATTTCCCACTAAAATTTAAGTAGACAAGTTATTTTTCCTTGGTGGTCACCATCAGTTATCAACCCTTACTACAGAAACAATATTCTAATATTCTAAGCAGGCATGATGTCCAACTTAGTAATTTTGAAGGATGAAATTTCACTGATGAAAAGTTAAGGAATAAAGCATTCAGATACACCACTGAATTAGGATGTTAATATATGTATAAAGAAAAAAAAATAGTAAAAAAAAAATGCCATGAGAAGACTAAGAGTTTTGTTTCTTGTCCTGATTTTAAGCAGGAATAACTGCCAGGCAGTGAGGTAAGTGTCTGTAATCTTATGTTGTAATCTTCTGACTGAGAAGGAAGGCAGAGCACTGTTGAAGTCATGAAGCCTGAGCTTCCAGCAGATAATTTGTCACCAAGATAAACTCAAACAACAAAACAAAATAAAGCAAAAGAAGAAAAGCTGAGTAGGAAGTAAACATATTATTTCAAGGAAACATTCAATAAAATATAAGGGATTGGACATCAAAGGGTACAATAGCTATAGGCCTTGTACTGGCTGGTTTTGTGTGTCAACTTGACACAGGCTGGAGTCATCACAGAGAAAGGAGCTTCAGTTGGGGAAGTGCCTCCATGAGATCCAGCTGTGGGCATTTTCTCAGTTAGTGATCAAGGGGGGGAGGGCTTCTTGTGGGCAGTGCCATCCCTGGGCTGGTAGTCTTGGGTTCTATAAGACAGCAGGTTGAGCAAGTCAGGGGAAGCAAGCCAGTAACAAACATCCCTCCATGGCTCCTGCATCAGCTCCTGCTTCCTGACCTGCTTGAGTTCCAGTCCTGACTTCCTTTGCTGGTCTACAGCAGTGTGGAAGTGTAAGCTCAATAAACCCTTTTCTCCCCAACTTGCTTCTTGGTCATGATGTTTGTGCAGGATTAGAAAACCTGACTAAGGCAGGCCTCCAAGTGGCACATTGCAATTAGCTAAGGTTTCTCATAGCTAAACTGTCTTTCTCTCCCTGCTCCCACAAACCCCATTCTGCTTCTGTCTCTCCCCATCAACCATAGCACTCTTAGGACTAGTTTAAAAAGGATAATGTGTCCAAAACCTTGGGGAGAAGAAGGTGTATTTCGCTTATAAATTCTCGACAAGTTCCAGTCCATTAACATCATTTCCAGCAGCCAAGGCAGAGATGTGGAGGCAGGAACTGAAGCAGAAGTCATAAAGGAGCACTTCTTGTTGTCCTACTCCTCAGGCTCATATCCAATTACCTTTTTAATGCTTCCAAAGCCCAGGGCTGACACTGTCCCAGAAGGCTGAAAATTCCCCATTAATCATTAGTCAAAAGAATGTCTACAGACTTGTCATCTGGCCAAGGTGAGGGAGGTATGATTTCACCTGAAGTCCCCCTTCATAGATAACTGTAGTTGTGTGAAGTTGGCAAAAACTAACCAGTAAAGACCACAAGACCTTCTCATAATTGCAGTATGTCACGAGTTACTTCTCATTAATCAGAAAGCAAACGGGTCTCCCTTGCTCATTACAGCTTCTTCACATTACCTTTGAAGCACAGACTTATGCCATATGCTATCTAGCTTTCCTTTCTTTGTCTGTTTATTGGTAAATTTTCCTTCCATCCCTAATAGGCTACATTAATACCCTGATTTGTGACTGTGCATCTGTCTCTACTAGACCTAGGAACAAATTTCAAATTATTTGAAAATATTATTTCTGTGTGCATAACTTTCAAGAAAGCCTTCATTCCCTAGGCAGATGAATTTCGAAAAGGGTTCATTTATTTTTTCCAGACTGAGATTAGCTACTGTCTAGATCAATATTTGAAAAGAGAATTTGGGTTAAAATTCAACCCTTTTATGTTTTGATTCTCAGAAGCTCCAAAGTAAGTCATTTAATTTGTTTTAATTTTCTTCACTCACCATTGAAAACTTTGCCCTCAGCCCTGCTCAGGTACCACATTCATGACTCCAGCTGACATGCTCAGAGCCATCCTACAAAGCAATGAAAGACAGCCTGGAGGTAAACCACATCGGATCCTGAAGAGAAGACTCAACATTTAGGTACAGCTTTTGCTTCCTTTGAAGAATACCTGGGTTTGGATCACAGAATTCATACTTCTTCAAGCAATCATTGCATACACACACACACACACACACACACACACACACACATACACACACACACTAAAATAAAATAAATGTTTGATGGAATTGCTTTGTATTTTCTGTCATCAATTTCAAATGCATTCCAGAAAATTGTTTTGTAATATTATTGTGTGTTTGAAAGCATTCCTCCCTAACACGTGGCTTCTCTATTAAGTTTTTTTCCTTTTATCTCAGAAAGAAACTTCTGTTGTCACAACTTTATCAAAACTGTCTTTCCAATTTCCCCCTTCTCATCAGGATATAAGCACGTGTACATTGTACATAGTAAAGTGAGTGGCCTTTAATCCCCTAAAACCTTTCCTAATACCAATATACACGAAACATCCTTATATAAACAACTTTTTTAAAGCCTTCTGTAATTGAAAAAACAGTTTTCCATTTTCTCTTATTTCCTTAAGGCTCACCGATTCTTTTTTTCTGTCAAGATCATTGATAGTATCAACATTGCTATTGACAGAGGCCACTTTCAATTTGTAGTCATCCAATTCATGATTTTCTCCTTGAAACACTATTAACTTAAAGATGGATAAAGGAAACAACCAATTTTGTACATATTTAGTCCTTACTATGCATGCAGAGTAAAATAAATATAGTTTTGTTAGACAGCAGCCCTTGTCCGACAATATCTTTTATTTAGCAAAAATAAATATTTCTGGAAAAGTAGACAAATTGCTTATTTATGGGAAATTATGTGTTTTCTTATATATTATTACCGTAATGATGTTAAAATATTTGGGAGTCCCTCAGAAATGCATGTACACTTGAATACAATAATACTTGTAAGGTGTAGAGGAATTTTAATCCAGCAATACGGCTGCTCTGGCAAGAAATCACATCCAAAGATATGATCTGGCTGCAGTGTAGGTTCTTCACATACCTTTAATCTCTCTGACTGGAGTATAAACACACCCTTATTACACACCATTGATCTCTCTGACTGGAATACAGATATGCCATTTGTCCATACCTAGAATCCCAAACAATGGTGTATAGTTTAGGAGCAGTCATTGTGACAAATCAGAGAAAGATTTGACAGGAGTCAGAGATAGGATACCCCCAACTCTGATGTGAACAAACAGAAAAGAGAGGCTACCTTAAGGGCGTTGACAGAGCGGCAGTTCAGATTGGTGCAGTTCAAGTTAGTACACTTGTACTCGGTTCAGTTGAGTCAGGAGCAGTTTAGTTCATGGAATTCAGAGGCAGGCTTTCCAGTTGGAGCAATCCAGTCAGAAGCTGAGAGAAACTAATTTGAATAAATCAGATTGGAAGGGAGTTTGAGCCAGAACTGCTGAGGTGAACCGCCAGCCTAACAGGGTGTCTGTCAGGAAAGCCTAAGGCTACGCAGCCAGTTCCGAACAAGAGGCCAAGTTGTGTCCAAATCCCAAAAATCTGATTCTGAGACCTGTAAGAGTAGGACTGCTTCCTGCTTGCTGTGGACCTGCATATCCCATAATACTCCCCACTTCTGTCATCCTTCAGGTGGTCACACAGCCTTGTAGTCAGAGTATGAGTTATACTACTCTGTCCCTAGAAGGAAATGTCCAGCTAACACATGGAATTCTTCATTCAAATGAAGTATTCCCAGCACCAATCTCAGCACTAGCCAATAATGTACACTCACTCCCAAATCCCCTACCTACTCTCCAAGGTTTATATAGCCCTGATCCTCCCGATAAAGGAGAGCTATGTTTTGGAAACCATCTTAGGAGAAGGTTATTTCTGCTGCACTCATACCTAATTAGGTCCAGCTAACCCACTTACTTGGAAAAACTACATTTCCTCCAGTCTAGCCCCTTATACAATGGTGCCTGGATATCCCAAGGGGAAAAACAAACACAGTCCAGAATTAGAGTCCAGAAAGAGCTACAAAGTGTATTTAGCTGTAAGTCTCCAAGGATGAAATATGCTAGGCCTGGTTTAGCAGAGAGTGCCTATGAGTTGAAGCCTTCAAGGGCCAGTCCCAGTGACCAGCCCAGCATCCAGACAGACTGAGGCAGGCAGCAATGGGGTATGGGTCAGTGATGGGGGTGCCAAAGTTGCTTTATATTTGTTGATTCTTCTGTCTTTAACTTTTTAGAATTCTAAGAGTAAAAGCTGCTGGCCTCTGGTAATTAGTTTCTGATAATTCACTCATACAAATATTTGGTGGATTATATATACTATGTCTAAAAAATTACCTCAACAACTATCAGGAAGAATTATTACAGCAGTATAGTGATTAAATGATTTTTCTAAATACTTTTACATTCAAAAAATTCATAGAAATTTTAAGGCAATAACTTGTGTCATAAACTGATAAGACTGAAGGAACGACAGTAGAATTGTTTACATGTCTTTCCATTAAGATTAGTAGCTGATTAAATATTCATTACCTATCACTAGTTTCATGAGTTCTGTATAAATTTAAAGCAATGATGTATATGTCACAGGTTGGCATGGTGTTGTCAACAGGCAAATTATCTGCCTTGTGTCTTAGTAGTTTTTAAAATAGTCAATCTTTTGTTTTCTGTTCTTTGACCTACAATAAATTGTCCATTCCCAGTTTATGACCTCTAGTTATCAGATAGTGGCCCCTTTCCTAGACTGGAAGGAATGCTTTTCTTGATCATTAATTTGTTCAAAGTCTGCTTTCTTTCCCTAGTGCAATTAGCCTGTGACACATGAAGTTTACAGATCTCTATCACATTGCAGCTTTTGTTTCATTGAGATTATTTGTATTAATTTAGGAATAAAACCATTATTTATAAAATCATTGTCAGGGATTATGAAATCATCAATTTGCCAACACAGCATTACTACATGAGAGTACATCTTCATGTTGATGAGCAGAAAATCTGTCCACTTGGGTGGGCCAATGCACAGGAATCATTAGGCCATGTAATAGTGACAGGAAAAGGCATATAAGCATCAAGAACTAATTCTGCCATAAATTCTCCAAACACTTTGTATCTCAGAGCTTCCCCTTTACAGACATAAAATGGTGGGCCATTTCTAGAAAATTTACTTGCATATCTTAGCACTTCTTAGATAGCTTTTTGACAGTCCAGGCTTGCAGAAGATTAGCTTGTGTGGAGACTAGAAGCTTCCAGACCTAGGCCTAGGGCTTATTTCTTAGTATTCCCACAGCTGGGGTAAGGCTCTTATCTCATTCCTTCGAAAGAAGAAATGAAAGAGACATTATATTTACAATAAGGAGCTTTGAATTAAAATAACTGTCACCTACATCTTCCTGCCTCTTTTATACTTACCATCTCGTTGATAGTTAACAGAAGGCTAAATTATATTTTGTAGTAGAAATTAATGCATTACGCTTCACCCAATATGTCAAACACATGGTTGACATAGCAGTAAGAATTGATCTATATTGCTTTATATATTTATGTCTACAAATAAGCAAGGCAGACAAAGAAATAGATAAGACATTGTTATAAATGTAAGAGGAAAAATCAAGGAAATTACAAATTTCTTAAATAGATTATTTTGATATTGATCTCTCCAGTCAGATGATAACATCCCTTTAAGGTTCCAGTAATCCTATACAAATTCAGCAAAATCTAGCATTTTGGCAATCAATGAATATTTAAATGAGGAAACACTGTTTAAAAATATATAGCTTATGCTCTAAGATCAAGAATAGACAAATGGGACCTCATTAAATTACAAAGTTTTTGCAAGGCAAAAGACACTGTCAAAAAGACAAAGCGGCAACCAACTAACTGGGAAATGATCTTTACCAACCTTACATCCGACAGAGGGCTAATATCCAATATATACAAAGAACTCAAGAAGTTAAACTCCAGAGAGGCAAGTAACCCTATTAAAAAATGGGGTACAGAGCTAAACAAAGTGTTCTCACCTGAAGAATATCTAATGGCTGAGAAGCACCTAAAGAGATATTCATCATCCTTAGTCATTAGGGAAATGCAAATCAAAACAACCCTGAGATTCCATCTCACACCAGTCAGGATGGCTAAGATCAAAAACACAGGAGACAGCAGTTGTTGGCGAGGATGTGGAGAAAGAGGAACACTCCTCCACTGCTGGTGGAATTGCAAGCTGGTACAATCACTCTGGAAAGCAGTCTGGCGGTTCCTCAGAAAACTGGGCATGACACTCCCGGAGGATCCGGCTATACCACTCCTGGGCATATACCCAGAGGCTTTACCTGCATGCAATAAGGACACATGCTCCACTATGTTCATAGCAGCCTTATTTATAATAGCCAGAAGCTGGAAAGAACCCAGATGTCCCTCAACGGAGGAATGGATTCAGAAGATGTGGTATATCTACACAATGGAATACTACTCTGCAATTAAAAACAATGAATTCATGAAATTCCTAGGCAAATGGTAAGATCTTGAAAATATCATCCTTAGTGAGGTAACCCAATCACAAAAGAACACACATGGTATGCAGTCACTGATAAGGGGATATTGACCCAGAATCTCGGAATACCCTAGACACAATCCGCATATCAATAGATTTCTAAGAAGATGGAAGGAGAGACCCCTGGTCCTGGAAAGACTGGATGTAGGGGAACGCCAGGACAGAGTAAGGAGAGGGGGTTGAATGGAGAAAAGAGGGAGGGAAGGGGGCTTATGGGACTTTCGGGGAGGGAGGAAACGGGAAAGGGGAAATGATTTGGAATGTAAATTAAAAAAAAATAATTAAAAAAATATTGTTTACCAACTAGGTTTACAAAAAAAAGATATTCAGCATTCACATAATTTCTTCATTTTTCTCTTTTTCTAGCTATTTGTAATCTGATTTCCCTTCCCTGAGGGAAACTTACTGCTCTTAGAGTTTTCCACTGAGCCTGTGAGCTTCTCCATTGTCCTCAACTCTCATTTAGAGAGTTCTGTAATATAACACCTAATTATTAACAGGTAACACTAATTTGAAGAAGGTTTATACAATCAAATGACTTTTATTGCTGTTATATTTGTGTTTAAAAACAACCACACGTTCATATAAACCATAAAGCCATGAATGTATGAGTCACAGGTAAAATTAAGAGCATTGTTCAAGTTGAAGTAGCTTTATATTGAAATATTCATGGTTAGAGCACAAATCATAAACATTCTGCATTGTGCACATATTTTCTTTGCATTTTTTATTAGATATATTCTTTATTTACATTTCAAATGTTGTCCCCTTTCCTGGTTTCCCCTTGAAAATACCATATATTTTTTTATAACATTGATTTAGTTACTGTCTGTAGTTGCTATTCCTGGTTGTCAACTTGACTAAATCTGGAATGAACTAATCAAGAATTGGAAGGCTCACCTATAATCTTAATCTGGAGGCTCAGAGATAAGCATAGTGACTATGAATTCCAGAAGATTAAAATTAGGAGATCTCTGAGTTCAAGGTCATCTGGAATTAAAGGCTTGGTGACACATGCCTTTAATCTGGGTCACCCCCTCTGCTGGAGACCTATATAAGGACATTGGAAGATGGAAGATTCACTCTGGCTTTTCCTGACCTGCCTCCTGTGACTGAGCAACTGCTAGATCCTTGGACTTCCATCCACAAGTACTGCTGACTATTGTTGGGAAGTTGGACTACAAGCTGTAAGACATTGACAAATTCCCTAACTATATAGAGACTACCCTTATTTTCTGTGACTCTAGAGAACCCTGACTAATACACTGTCTTATTTTCAGAAAAAAAAATACATTCTTTCAGTATGTGTGTTCATGTGCATATGCTTACAATGGTAGGAGGTCATAGAACAATTTTAGAAGTGTCACTCTCTCTCTCACGGGTTCAACCACAGCTCATCAGACACACAGGGCAAACACTTTTACTCACAGACATAACTTACAGTCTTTTAGCTTCTTTAACAGTTAAGAAATGTTAATAGCTTAATGCCCTAAGTATTATGAGTAATATGGTATAAGAGTTTAAGTCAGAAACTTCAAAACCTTTTTCACCTGTGTAAGCTAACTCCCTTTACATTTTTAAAAATGGTATGGGGTCATTTTATAAAACTGATTCAAACATACAAATAAGTCCTGCTGCTTTTATAGTGAAGTCAGTTGGATACCTACTTATCTGAAGTTGATTAAGCTTGACTTTCCTGGAGTTGAGCTACTCCATCTTCTACAGACTGCTTCCCTAGCAAGCACAATGGTGAGTTCCTGCAGTGCTTGGCATTATTCTGTAATTCTATAAAACACATTTTGAAAAAAAGAACTATCCAGAAAATGTGGTAAATATTTCATCAAGCAATATAACTGTCTTTTAAAACAAATTCAGACAAATCAAACATTGTGATTCATGCCTGTAATCCAGTCATTTGAGAGATGGTACTGGAGGTAAGGAGGGGCTAGGAATACAGTTGAAACCACTGTGTTTAACTCAAAAACTTCACTGTGTCTCTAGGAATATTGGGATTGCAAGAATGGAGGCAGACTCAAGGTGGATCTGATATAAACAAAAACAAATGAAAGCTTTGATATTCTAATGAATGAACCCCCAAGGTGGCATTGATACATTAGTGACCCAGTCATAAACTAGGAGCCTCTAGAACACAAAACGAACACCAGCTGGACAAAACAAAAAACAAATAAATAAATAAAGATAAAAATAAGAAACAACTAAAAAAAGTGTAAACAACTGTAGATCCCATGCCCAGGTTCCCAAAATATGCCACTATAAGCCTCTGTTCTGATGCCTGTAGGCAAGGGGAATTTGAATTTGTGTTTAAAGTTTAGTGGTTATTTTATTTATTTACATTACAAATATTATCACGCTTGCCAGTTTCCCCTCCACAAACCCCCATCCTCTCTTCCTTCTCCCTGCCTCTATGAGGGCACTCCCCCACCTGCTTCCCCACTCCTGCCTCAGAGCCCTTAGATTCCCCTATTCTGGGGCATTGAGCCCCCACAGGACCAAGGGCCTCCCCATCCATTGATGCCATATAAGGAAATCCTCTGCTACATATTCATCTGGATCCATTGGTCCTCCCCATCCCCACATGTACTCCTTGGTTGGTGGTTTAGTCCCTGAGAGCTCTGGGGAGGGGCAGGGGAGGGAGTCTGGTTGGTTGAGATTGTTGTTTTTTCTATGGGTTTGCAAGGGGAATTTGCAACTGGCCACCATGAAGGATGTAACTCAATTTCTTTGGAACTTTGACTATTACAAGACTCTCTACTAAAGACAAAAATAAAGTGTAAAGTATCAATGCCATTTAAATGTTGTTTTTAGTTAGATTAGTCCACGTTTTTCTAATCAACATAATTCTTTTGTTTAATAATACTATGAAATTAAATTTAATCAGAAGGATAATTGTCTGAAGGGTGACTCATAATACAATCTAATATTCTATCTTCACAATAAATACAAAGAAAAAGCCATAGAAAAATAGATACTCAGGTCTATTCAGTTACTGGGATGCAGTAATAGAAAAAGCAGGCACAGAGACCAGATTTCAAACGCTTTTAAAGATTTTCATTTGCCTTTATCATTTCAATATCATCCTAAAGTTACATTAGTGTTTTCTAATACTGAAGTCTGAAACTAAGAGTTAGTAATTTTCCTTCATAGGAGTACATGTAATCCTTTAATAACAAAACCAGAATGTTCTGTCATTCATTCAGATGCCACAGCAACAATGCAGGGAAGTGACTAGATTTCCCCTTTTCCTTTTATACTCTAGTTATCTGCTGTTTTCTTTAAGAAGTTTCTTAGCCTTTTTACTCAAGCACTTTCAAACTAGTGTTATAGTAAAGATTCTCTTTCAAATTTTTACTGTAAATTAATGTTCTTTGTGTTACAAAGAAGAAGGGGAAGAAGGAGAGGAGGAGGAGAAAGAAGAGGAGAGGAGGAGGAAGATGAGGACAGGAGGAGGGGAGGATGAAGAGGAGGAGGAGCATGAGGAGGGAGAGGAGGAGGAGAGGAGGAAGAGGAAGAGGAGGAGAAAAAGAAGAAGAAGAAGAAGAAGAAGAAGAAGAAGAAGAAGAAGAAGAAGAAGAAGAAGAAGAAGAAGAAGAAGAAGAAGAAAGTGGATGAGGTAAATAGTTTCCAAATTCCTTACTCTATTTACCAAAGTGGGGAAATATACATGATCATTGAAAGAGCAATTAATGCTTCTTGGTCATTTACTAAGGGGTGGAAGACAGAGTCTATTGATATTGCCCAAGCGTCTGTGCATTACCTTCTCACACTCCATACAAGGCATTAATGTCTAGTCTTGCAAAAGCAGCTCAAGGGATTGTAGCAACCATCTCTGCCTCTCAAATAAATCTAACAGCCCTTTGTTGTTGTTGCTTTATATATCATTACAGCACATTTTCCTTTAAATCCATTTTAAGTTTATAGTTCAATTATTTTATTTAAACTGAACATTTTTTCTTGCTGTTTCCCCAAAAGAGCAAAAGTAATGGTATAAATAAGTTTTACAACACATCAAACATAGCTATGTATAAAAGATCTTCAATTTTTTTGAGTTAAATTTAGTTAATTATTCAGTAACAGATCCCACTTTAGCATGTCTTTTTAAATGTCTTTAAATTTAAATGAGTAAGGCTGTCACATTCTGTATGTCTGTCTAATCCCTATGGTTGTGAACTCCTGCAGGGCTGTCACAAGGTCAATAAAATAGTGACCTCAGGGAAATGAAAGTGAAGACACTTCAAGGACTCTCCAAAGAATTGGTCTCAGAACAATTGAATTGGCTTCTGGACGCAGGTACATCACAGGGGATCTGGGAAAATGACTGCAGTGAAGTGACTGCACCTAACAGAGTGGTTTTTGTCACCACAACCACAGCAGAGCAGCCCTGGAGAATAGCCCACAAGCCTGACTTGGGTGATTTTCTTTTCTTTTCAAGTTTGAAACTCAGAAACTTTCAAGTGTGAAGAGAGGAAAAAACACGATTGTTAAAACAACAAAAAAAGACCGTTAAAACATCAAGTTATGTTGCCCTTCTAAAGTTGCCAGTATTTATTTTTAAAAAGGCTTGGTTTTGTTCATTTATTAATGTCTTCATTGTCTACTTTCTCTATAAAATGGACAGAAGATTATGGAATTTCTTAACAGCGAGACATGATTGTTAGTGTTAACCATAAAACGGTAAATTTTAGTTCTCTATTATTTATGTTGAATTAATCCTATTTTGAACATATATGTGTATAATGGGTATTATCTATTTCTGCTAAAATACCTCACATGATAAGAATGTGCTAAGGTAATATACTGTAAACAGTGTCATCAATTATGGGGGTTAGGAAACATTAATGGAACTTTGTACTAGACATTAACCTTTAATAAGAAAGGACAGAAATGCTGCACATGTATGCAACATAGAAGATAAGAATCCACAGTTCAAATGATATAAGTTGTGTATTTTTGTGTGTACTAGTTTCTGTGCGTGTTGTAAATGCACACACACACACACACATACACACACACACACACACACACAGTTAGTAGCGGTCATAAATCAACTGTGTTTATCCCCCTCAGACACAGTTTATCTCATTTGTTGAGACAGACTCTTATTAGTTTGGGCTCTTTTTAAGTAAAGCTGACTGCTCCACAAGCCCAGCAGTATACCAGCTCCCATCTCTTCAGCTTAGATTTACTTTTATATAAAGCATCTGATTATTCTTTTTCTGTGTAATGTTCCTTTTATTCTCTCATCTTTATTTTTCTACGGATACAACCTTAATTCAGACACTGCTGACCTGGAAAATGTACTATTATAAAATATTTTTATTTGACACATTAGCCTTTAATCTCGTGTCTTTCATTCAGCCAATGAATTACTCTGATGCTGTTAATCAATGAATCAAAAAGTTCATGTGATCTTCTTTCCCTACAAATAAAGGCATAAAAAGAAACTAACACTCAGTATTTTTGCCATTTGCTTTTGGATATTCTTGAACTGTCTTCCTTCCAACTTCTAAAGTAGCAGTCCAGCTGTTTTCTCTCACTAAGCAATTCACACACGTTGAAGAGTTTTATAAATATTTTGAGCCACCAGCATGGTTCATGTGATTCTTAATATGATGTCTGCTTTCAGAGACTGATATAAAAGGCCACAGTCACACTGAAAACTTCACCTCATGCTTCAAAGAGAAGGAGGATGCCATTCTTGAATGCTCTTATAATTGCATGCACTGACTTATTTTCTTTACTCCAACTGGGACCTATGAATATATTGGTTTTCTTTTGTTGTTGTTTGCACATTCATTGCAAAATATATTTACATTCCTATATGAATCCAATTTATTTCTGTTTATTGTTTAATTCTAACAAGATTAGAAATTCACCCATTTACAGGATACAGGTGGCAAATGTCTATATTTAGTCTGACATATGACTTTAAGCATCCCAGAATTACATATGAAATTTTTAAATAGTCTGGCCTACCTAATGATGTCTATGATGCCTGCTATTATTGTCAAAGAAAGTGAAAAGGCATATAACATGTTGCAAAATTAGAACTATTCACTATGCAAAATAAATAGACACATATGTTATATGATAACCAACATCAAACAGTGACATGTAATTCAAAGTCAGATATTAGCAGAATTTTCTGAACAAGAAAATAATAGAGGGAACAGATAATAGGTTGTATTAAAATGGAATTACTGCATAGTTACCAGATTGACATTCTCATATAAAGTCAGAAATAGTTTATTTAATAATTCAATGGCTTTGTAGCAAAAGAATTTTCCTGATTTCCATGAAATTCTCATTGCAATGTTAAAATATGCAGGACTGGTTTGAATATTCTATGAAGAGTAGAAAAATCTCATTTTGATTTTCATGTCCAAACCATTTGGACGATGCAACATGTTAAAGGATAATTTTTCCTCCTATTAACATATTTTGAAGGTTGGATTTTTTTTAAACATTTTGGTTGTTAGTCTAGACTTTTCCCTGAGAACTTTTGCTCTAGTCCCAAAGATTATATCTTTCCAAGTCAAATCATAACTCAACTTTAAGTTATAGTAAGCTTGATATAAACAGAAGCAGATTGGAGCCCTAAAAATGTCCTTAAAATTCATTTCAGCTCTGTTCATAAACATACAAAAAAGCAACAAAACATGTGATATTAGAATAAAATATTCATAAGAAATGCTAACTTACTATCAACAATAGTAACAAGGTAATAGCTTTCAAGATAAAACAGTCACACAACTTTGTTTAAACAAAAGTTGTTTAGAGAGTTACAGAAAAACCCTTGAATTCTCTTCCCTATAAATTACCTTATGTTTTGAAAACATTAAGTCACAGTTAAACTGCTACTATGGAAACTAACTGAAATACGACTTTCTATCGTAATTTATTAGTTTCTCTTTCTTATTATGTTAGAACACTGGTAGACAGGTCTGAAAAACTATCAGATATCAGATATTAGAGTGACACTAGCAACAACAATAAACAAATGGATAGATTTACATAGATCTGCTTCAGGTTTCTCTTTTCTTAAATTATTAATTTTAACATCCAAGTAGATCCCAAGTGAGAAATCAATATTGTTCTCCATGGATTCCTGGCTTATGTAAGAAAAGTTTCTCATTCTGCTCCCTTTTGTCTTTTCTGGTAATATCAAACCCTTCAATAGGCATTAACCTCCTTGCAATCATTAATCCTTTTGTATTAGTTCACATGGCTGAAAAAGTCTAGACGGTTCACCAGTGAAATGACCATATCTGTGTTCTATTGTTTTTCCATCAGGATTATTAATGCTATAAGAAAATTGCTCACAAAGGAGTTTTCCTCTTTATTGCATTTTAATAAGCTGCTTATGCTAAGGAGGTGTCTGCAGTCGTTGTACTCTTAAGAGGGGTACACATTATCTATCCAAGGGATAAATAGGTGACAGAGTTTCGGCTGAGTCATTTGCATGTCTCTATAAAATATGTATGACCAAATTTACATATCAATGCAAATAGAAAAAGCTGAATGTTCCCTTTGACTCCTATTGAGCGATAAAAGTAAGAAAGATAGTAAGGACTTAGAAAGATTATCCTAAAATTCTCATTAAAGCTACAGGATACAGGTGAGGAAGCAAAATACATATAAATTCTAAAATCTACTCTAGGCATTCTGAACTTTAAAGTCATCGAACATTTCTTTCAGCAATACTCATTGGAAGGGTTTGGATTCTAGGTCATTATATTGAAAAAAATCCAGTCAGAAATTGTCTTGATAATTTATGATTTACATAAAATTGGCAGTAGCTGTGTTACTTACTGACTAGTCTACCAGATCTAGGCTCTATATTAATTTTTTCTATTGTAGAAGATATCTATTGAATTTTTACCTGCAAAAGAACAACTCTACCTCTCTGGAATTGGAGAATAAGAATTACAGCTTAAGATGGCCTATTTTCTTTTGCTAGTACAAAGAACAGTATACTGTTCTTTGCTAGTACAAAGTATACTTTTATGCATTATATTCAGCTGGACATTCTGAGAAATGCATTGTAGAGTCAAGAGTTGCATTTGTCATGATGCTTTTGTGATTCATATATACACAATAAAGTCTAAGAAACTCTGGCAAAAATGCTTTCAAGACCTTGGCACTCTGGAGCACTGCAAAACAATAGCAGTGCATTTTAATCTGAATTTTTTTCATACAGAAAACATTTGAATATCCTACCATCATAATGATTTTATCCAACAAGAAGCTGAATGGTCTTGTAATATGAATAATGATAAATCTGAGCTGTTTCTCTGAAATCCAATCTAAACTCTTTCTATATGCGAGGCTTATGATAACACTTGCACAGCGTGATTATACCCCATACAGATTCCTAGACATATTAAATATTTGAAATTTTTGAAATAGCTATTTTTCTTGTCTCTGTAGTCTTTAAGAGATCTTCTTGTTATTGTATATTTTCTTTATTTACATTTCAAATGTTATCACCTTTCCCAGTACACCCCCACCCCCTATTCCAACCTTTCTCCCCATGCTTCTATGAGGGTGCTCCCCCACCACCCACCCACTCCTACCTCCCTGCCTTGGCATCCCCCAACACTTGGGCATTGAGCCTTCACAGGACCAAGGGCCTTGGTCTTGTAAAAAGATATCTTCTTATTGAAGAATAAAGCTATTCTCCTCCCATTCAATTGGATGAACCATCTGTCTTGTGGATCTATTATGATATCCCAAATTCTGATTTTAACTCTTAATCTTTAAACTCCTTTATGACATCATTGTATTTCTATAATCAGTCTTTGTAACACACACACACACATACACACACACACACACACACACACACACACACACACACACACACACACACCATGATAGCGACAGACAGAGAAAAAGACAGAGACAGGCACAGACACAGAAAACATTATAATGGAAAATAAAAAGTATACTAGTTGTTTTTCTATTCCCGTGGGGTGTGACTAGGTAAGCATTCACTTATTTTTTTCTGTATTTCAGTCCTTCCTGAGACAAGACATAGTCTCCTTTGCAAAGTAATTCACTTAATATTCATGTTTATAATTTCAGCACGTTCATAATTTGTTCCTTCTTTTTGATAAACACAGTATCTTTGATTATATTTAAAATTAAAGGAAAGGACAGAGATTTCTACCACACATTTCTGCAATGATCAATTTCTCTATCCAAGGACATATATTTTAATTGATGCCTTTGCATATTAGTAAACAATGTTTTTTTTAAATTTTTTATTGAATATACTCTTCATTTACATTTCAAATGTTATATCCTTTCCCAGTTTCCCCCCCTCCCAGAAAACCCCCAATCCATCCTCCCACTCCTGCCTCCAAGAAGATGCCCTTCTGCCAAGCCCACTCCCACCTAGCCCCCCTCAATTTCCCCACGCTGGGGCACAATGGATTGATGTTTATGTACCTGCAGAACATAGAAGATTGTGTAACCTTCCTGATCTCGGGGGTAAGTCTTTTGGAAGTGATTCATGATGAAGACAGATTCCTGTTCTGGGATTATGACATTATAAAGGAGATTCATAATTATTATCTCTCTACTTCACATCCTATAAGGACACAGGTTGAGAACACTATCCTTGACCCAGAAAGCAAGTAGAACTAGGCATTACCTTTTCTAGGCTGTATTATAGGAAATTAAACTCGTTTATATCTACTTAGTTCATAATACTTTGTCTTAGTAATTGAAGTAGGCAAATAATTTATGTAAAACTCTATTATTGATGACAAGCATTTTATGAATTTGACATTGTGAATGCTACATGGCATTAGTTCTCCATTTCATCATTGCAGTGAATAAGCAGTTGGAAGTGCTCAGGAGTTGCTCAACCATTCCTCTTCTCTGCCTGTTAATTTCTGCTTTCTCCTAACCATCTGCAAGATTAGCTGTTTAGTCTTTCTACAGTTTTACTAACATGTTATATACTAGGAATCATAAGATATGCAGTTATTTTAAATTCCTTCATTCAATATGCACTATTTCCTCCATATCACCATAGCTTCAAGGACCACTTCTGTTTAGCATCAAAAATGATTTTATCATTCGTATAGAATATACCATGCTATATATAGGCACTTGCCTAATAACTAACTTGGTTGCTTCTGATTTTTGTCCATTATGAATATATACAATAAACATCAGTATGCAAGTGTGTGTTCATTTGGATGTTTTTATTACCTATGTATAAATACATAGAAACACAATTTTGGATTATAGGGTAAGATTGTTTAGGTTGTGGAAAATTCTCAAAACAATTCTAACTAGAAGTCTTTCTTTGTATTCCTACCAGCAAGAATTGGGATGTTCTCCCTATCCTCTACAGAACCTGGTGTTGCTAATACCAGAAAGGATTTATTAATTATGATTCTGTAGATAAAAGAAATGCATAAACTTGCATTACGTATTGTATTTTATGCACAGATAAATATTACAAACTATACATCTGTGTATATGTTATATTCTTAGGTAACAAATTAGAAAGGGGGTCAGGAAAGGGAAGAATAGAAAGCCGGAAAGGTGGGAAATAGAGAGGATAACAGGATTATGTAATAGGAAAGGAAAAGGGATGTTGGCTATGGGAAGAATAGGATCTATCTGGAGGAAGATGAGGAAGGGGTAAAACAGTGGAGAAAGAACACATGAAAACAAGCATAAGGACATGTAAGAAGTCATAATAACATTTAGAATACACAATTTTATATATTGTCCAAACAAAGCTTAAGCTTGTTGCATCTGAGTCCTTCTGTTTGAAGGACTGAGTTACTTCTGCCATGAAATAGCAAGACACTTTCAATGATTGACTGAGGACTATTTGTACTGCATAAGAAAATCTACAGTGTCCAAAACCTATTAACTTAGTTGTTAAGGAATTTGAAATCACCTTCATCAAAACCTGAAATATAATGTTTGGGAATCAATCCTTGGTGTGTTGTTCTTGTGGAGGAGGCACATGTAATTAACTATTCAAACTTATCACCCATGCATCCGTCCTTGAACCATTCTCAAATTCCTTTTCCAAATTCTATGTACCTGATAAAACAAGTAAGGGATATTAATGATGATGTTTCTTCCTTTTATAAATGGCCAAGTTCTCATGTGGTGGTCGTTCATATTTATAACCATTTTACTCACAATACATTCAGTGATTTTGATTCTTTCACCAAGGACATCGTCTGGCTGCAGCACATTATCTCGTGGGATGAGCTAAAACGTTCCTGAAGGTTCCTGCCATTCGTATTCTTGACAGAACTCTGTAGATATAGTTTTCAATTGATTTTAGTCTCAGGGTGGGATAATACTAAATGATACACTAGAGGATATTTGATGTTACAGACATACTCTTTCTGCTGTTATTGTGAAATAACAGTTTGATTACTCTTCCATATTTGAGATAACTTACTACATCCTGCCCTTTTCTCTTCCCCTTAATCTAGAAGCATGGAGATTCCAATTTGGTCTGATGGAGGCCTTAATTTTGAAGTCAGTGGAATTTTTGTACCTCTTTACAGAAAAATTCATTCAACCTTTTAGAATTGAGGGCTGTATACCAGCCAAATATGACAAGGATATAAAGCAGGATTTTACTAATATGTCAGTAGGGTAAAAATGAATGAATCACAGTGATTTCTAATCTTTGATACTTAGACCCATGAATACTGGCTATAAGAGAAATATCAACTGTTGCAGGATATTTCCTGTCCAATCACATTCGGGCAGTGGAAGGCCTGTGATTGGTCAGGAAATGGGAGGAAGAGCTAAGAGTTCAGGCGACAAGGAGATCACAGGAGAGAGGAGGAAAGTGGAGAATGGTGTCTGATGTGATGTGGTTATCAAAAGGTTAGAATAAAGCAGGGCAGTGGTGGAGCATGCCTTCAGTCCCAGTACATGGGAGGCTGAGGCAGGCAGATTTCTGAGTTCGAGGCCAGCCTGGTCTTCAGAGTGAGTTCCAAGGACAGCCAGGGATGTACAGAGAAACCCTGTCTCAAAAAACCAAAAAAACAAAAAAAAACCAACCAAACAAAAAAAAGTTAAGGCTTTATCATTATCAATTGGCTCTAAGATTATTGTATTGACATCTTGCAAATTGTAATATTATTTATACATAAATCTGATTGGTTAATTAAGCTTTAAGAGTCTTTATTTACTTGGTTACTGGAATGTGGGATGTGGGTCCTCAGATTACAGGGGATTATGACTTAAAGGAAACACAGCTGGGATGCTGTGGGAGCTAGTTGGGAAAGGCCTGATGGGGCAGGAAAGATGGCGGATTCACTTTAATATTTCCCACAATAATCAACAAGTCATTCCTGTATGAGTCATAGCATTTGAGCAACTGAGCATAAGAATATCACCCTCAACCACAACCCGACATACCTTGTGTTGTTAATGAATTTTCACCAAGTGATTTTTTTCTGGTTTATAAAAAGAGATGATTCAGGGATTTAGGGAATATAATAGGAACAGTGCATTCCACAAACAGAACTGCAGATACATCTCATTTTCTGTGAAACAATGGCAAAGAGGGGAAACAATGATGGAAAGACAGTCTTCGCAGTCCTTAAGACATTGTATAAGTTTATGATGGTTGATTTAGCAAAGCCATTGTAGGTTTGGGAAGATAAAATCATATTCAGAGTAACTTCACTTTCTAATAAGAACAAACACTCCTGTTCGTGAACATAATGCAATGTAATGAACTGCTTCATCACCATGAAGAAAGGTACAATTTTAGTGGGTGAGATTTGATTAGAGTTTACTGGTTTGGATGTATCTACATCTATGTTTGTAGGACCATTTATGTGTACATGGGATCCCTGTCATCATAGCTTCTTTTTCTCCAACTCATTTTAACCATGATAGAGGTGTATGTGGAAAACATTTACTGATTTCCAAAAAATGCGTAGTCCTATCTGCTTGATGAATACAATCTCTACCTCTCCCCTCATAGGTCATTTTTTGGAAAATATTTGTAAAAGAGATAAAAACAAAACATTGCCTTTTGCACATTCAGAGATACTAATTTTCATTTTCTTCTCACAGCTTGACCCCCACAGTTGACAATATTAAGTGCTTTACGTTTCATGATTATCCTACCAAGATACTAGCAGTAGCCCATGAATTGTTATGTGCATTTGAAACTTTTTCTTCTAAGCATCATGAGGAGGCTCACTGTTGAAGTTGTGCTCATGGGGAGGATTTACCTTTATGTTTATCACTGAGATGTTTCCCCAAAATAAGTTGTTGTGCTACAGCCCAATTCAGGTAGCACTTACATGTGCCAGAACACTGTCTGGGAATCAGTCCTAGCTTTCCTTTTCATGACCAACTAACTAGCTGGTCTTTGAACACTGCCAATGAAACCATTGGTATGATGCAGAAAAGATAAAGCAGTTTAGAAGACATACAGATCTTGATAGTGCAATCAATATCCTCATAGAACTGTTTGGGCTTTCTTGACCTATTTGGATTTACACCATTTCCATTTGATATGGCAATTCTCTTGTGCACATCTAACTTTTATTACATTGCTGGTCAGACAATTGATAGTTCATGAGCAGTTCTGGTCACATGGAAGCCATTATGAAGTAGTCTCTACTGAAAAGAGATTTGTACCAAAGCTTTCTTTAAAACAGTAATTTTTGTTTGTCCCTGACCTCTCCCTGAGAACAGCAGAACTTTGTTTTGCAGTTCAAGGATTTGTAGTATTATTCACACAGAAAATAGTCCTTTTGTCTTCTACTTACAGCTCATGTAAAATATCTGCTGGGCCCTAGTGGAGCGCCTCTTTGAATATTCAAAGACCAAGAATCTTCTAATAGCCATTTTTTTTCCTTGCTCAGGAAAAGTCAGGCTGAGTTCTGTTAAAGCCTTCAACTATGTGTGGCCCCAGCACCTTAAAGAAGGCAGTCTGCAAAGTCTACAAATTATATAGTAATCTCATTCAAGGAAAGCTTTTAAAATTATCCAGAATAATATTTAACCAAATATATTTATATAATAACATATGAAACTTACAGGAGACTTCCAGGAAACTTGCCACTCTGCCTCTGCCTCTACCTCTACATCTGCCTCTGCCACCTCTGCCTCTGCCTCTGCCCTCTGCCTCAGTGGAAATTTTTGGTTTCTTTGGAGACTCAGTAGTGTCATGTGATGTTTTTCTGGAAGCTGTCTTATGAGACGATATTTTGCTTAAGTAGATACTCGAGAGGATGCTTTGCTGAAGCAGATATGCAAAAGAATATTTTTCTGGGACAAACACTGGAGAGCACATGTGATGTTTGGAAACAGTATAAATAAAACCCAGCAGACAGTGAACAACACTCTTGAGTTGGCTCACCTTGCAATGGTCTTCACTGATGATCCTCTTGCATTGGTATGCCTTGCAACACTTTGCTGGTTTACACTGATTTTTGCTTGTCATGACTTCACAGGAAGAAAGGTACCAAAGAACTTTTTATGGTATTCCAGATGCTTTTTGCTTGTTTCCATGGACTTATGCAAATTTGATGAAACCTCATTGCTTCTTCTGCTTACTTATTTGTGTTTGGGGTTTGCCAATTGAACTGAACTGCCACTATTTATTTGATTTTAATGTTTTGGACTAGACTTCTGGTATCCTGACAATAAAGATTGGAATTTCCCTAAAGGACTACTTCTAAACAGGTCCAAATCCCATTGTCCTGTTAACAATCTTTCACTCCTGCCTTTGATCTTTGGGCTAAAAGAGACATGGAAGCTTTTAAGAAACCTTATTAAGGTTTTGGGAAAAATATCTAAGCATACCTTTGCCTCTTCTACTCCTTCTTCTCCTCTCCTCTTCTCACTGTCTCCCCTCTTTCTCTCTCATCTTCTCTTCCCCCCTCTCTCTACGTATATGTGGGACTATGTCTGTGAAATGCATATGTCTGTGATATTTATGAATACATCTTTGAATATACTTGTATATAAGCATGTGTATAAATGCCAGCAGTCAATATTAAGCAACTTTTATTTCTCTGGGTATTTTAAATCAGAGTCTTAACTTCCTGCAGTTGTCAGGAGTAGCTGGCCAGTGATCTGTCCAAGTCTGCCTTTTTTCCTTTTCTGCAGTATTAAGACTACAGGTGTCAAAAAAAAAAAGGCTAGCAGTATAAACACATGATGATGATCCAGACTCATGTCCTCATGTTTTTGACCCTAAGACATTAATGAGGCATTTTCTTAGTCCCACAGAACATTCTCTTATAGTATCTTAATGCACATTACCAATCAAGCTGACAGAATATTAGGGTATGTTTGCAAAGGTAGAGTATTTTTGAAAGACTTGACAAATTACTAAATAGGATCTAATAAAGGAGTAAAAATTAAGTTCTGAATACCAAAGTTTCATGCAAATAAAATTGAAATTCATTTTGTAATCAGAATTTTTTTTATTCAAGTAAAAATGTGCAGTCATTATTATAATTAAGATATTGAAGCAGAGGTAACCAAAAATTAAAATAAAATTTGATTAATTCTTCCACCAGAAGCAAGAATGAAAGAATTTTTAAAGGTCTTGATAGCAAACATGATCATTCAGTGAAATGTATCTCATTAGTTTGTTTAAAGGCAATGCTTACAGGCACAATTGCTCAAATTCTTACTATTAATGACTTATTAGAAATGTCTTAGCTTTATTTGAGTAATAATGTCCTTGAAAACTCTCTCTCTCTCTTTTTTTTTTTTTTTTTTTTTTTGGTTTTTTGAGGCAGGGTTTCTCTGAATAGCCCTGGCTGTCCTGGAACTCACTTTGTAGACCAGGCTGGCCTCGAACTCAGAAATCCGCCTGTCTCTGCCTCCCAAGTGCTGAGATTAAAGGCATGCACCACCACTGCCCGGCCCTTGAAAACTCTTGCAAACCATTGAAATTTGGTATTGTGGTGATTGATTTATAGTTAGAAAAAAAAATTCTTGATTTGTAAGTTTGTCCACCCTTCCCACCCCAGTCTTTGCTGAGCACTAGATTTACTTTTGTACTTCTGTGCTTGACTGTGCTAAACAATACATTTTATTTATATAACCTTTAATTTTATTTTCAGTAATCATGAAATGCAATGGTACATTTAAAAGAACTCCTGACTTGGCTCCAAACAGAATACTGGAAGAAGTCAGAACCTAAAGCTTGGGAAGATCCCAGTAAACTGGATAGCCATGCTATGCTCGCTATCAATGTTCTGGAGAGCTAAAGTGGACTTTACTCTTGATGTTCTGACACTTAGTAGAGTTTAATTTGCTTTATGTTATTTGGCTTCATTTTTTCCCTGAAATGATTTAGGAAGTACAAAGTCTACACAAATATAGCGATGTAATTAAACAATTTCCATGTTCCCAGAGCTTTCTTATATTCAATAAAACAGTTTAATATCCTTTAGTTGTTTGGATTTATAGAGAATGTCACTAACCTGTTGTAAATTTTTATATTGTTGGAAAATATTATACAATCAATGTTTCCTCATAAAATAAAATGTTGCTGTTTTAGTTAGTTAGGTGGTTGGTTGTTTTTGGCATAGAGACTCTCTATATTTCTGGTTGTACTGGTTACATAGATCAGGCTGTCCCTCAAATCATAGAGCTCCTCCTATCTCTGCCTTTCTAGTGTTGAGATTAAAGCTATATACCACCAAGTCTGGCAACTTTTTATAACATGCTTAGTTTTTAGAACATATTGAGGAAAAATCAAATGGCTTCCTTATTACATTTTCTCAGAAGCATTGGATCTAAATCTCATTGAATATTTTTTGTCTGTTTTGTTTGGTTTTCTGATCACAATTCTCTGGTTGATGCACTCCCCACTGTTGTGAATAAACATTGAGTTGTTTTCTGTTGTATGTGAAGAATTAATGTTCTTAAAGGTTGTACCAAGAGCCTTCATCTACCTAGAAAGAGTTCCTTCACTTAATTCAGATTACAAACAAGAGGGTAAAAGTCTAGAAAAGAGTGAGAATACCGTCTTCTAGTGAAATAAGCAAATGTGGTTTAATGATTTGGGTGCTGGCTACACGGTTTTGAAATAGTGCTGTCTTTCCAATATCTGGTGTTCTAGAAGCATAAAATCATATTATCTTCAAAACTACCTTCAGATAGTAATGATTCAGAAATATGAAGTAATAAAATGATCGTTTTTGGAACTTAAACTTGAAGATGACAAGAAAAAAAGAACAGATGGGTAGAAAGTTAGATTAGTGATTAAAAATACTTGTTTCTCTCAAAGAGTGTTCAAATTCAGTCCCCTGTCACCACTGCATGTGTGTGCGCGCGCACACACACACACACACACACACACACACACACACACACACACACAAACACACACATATACATACAGCTCTCTAACCCCAGTTCTGGTGTATCTGATGCTTTCTGCTGGCATTTGGCACACATATAGATAAATAGTCAAAATTAACAGGCAATGCACACACACACACACACACACACACACACACACACACACACACACACCCATCCATACACACATACAAATACATTAAAATGAAATAAAAATGTATCAGTTTTCCAATGTCAGGGGACATTTGCTTACAAATGTACACATTTAAATTACAATAGTTCCCTCGTGTTACTTTTGTGTTTAGGGTTACTGCATCCTACAAAGAGACACAGACTACACCATTTGTGCAGAAGAGCTAAGATTTTATGTATTAGATTGATGTTTAAAATTATTTTTCCTTACATAAATTTTTTCTTTTGTCTTTTTTCTTAGATATTTTTCTTTATTTACATTTGAAATATTATTCCCTTTTCTCATTTCCCCTCCGAATCACAAAACTTTTATTATTATTTTACTAATTTACACTGCAGCAGTTACCCACTGCTCCTGCCCTGCCCCTCACCACAGTTCCTCATTCCATTCCTTCTCCCCCTGTCTCCTAGAATATGCTTCTCCCTCACCAGGCCATCCCCATCACTGGGGCCTCTTCTCCTCTCCCACTGAGGGCAGACTAGGCAATCTACTGTTGGGGGCCTCAGATCAGGTAGTGTTTGCTGCCTTGTTGGTGACTCAGTATCTGAGAGATCTCAGGGGTCCAGGTTGAGACTGCGGGTCTTCCTATGGAGTTGCCCTCCCCTTCAACTTCTTCCATTCTTCCCCTAATTCAACCATAGGGGTCCCTGACACTTCAGTCCAATGGTTGTGTCTGTTTCAGTCAGCTACAGGTTGAGCCTCTCAGAGGACAGCTATGCTAAGCTCTTGTCTGTAAGCATACCATAGCATCAGTAATAGTTTCAGGCCTTGGATCCTCCCCTTGACGTGGATCTAAAGTTGGGCTGGTCACTGGACTACCTTTCCCTCAGGCTCTTCTTCATTTTTGTCCCTGCAGATCTTTTATTTTTTATTTTTATTTTTTTAATGGCTAAAGACTTATTTACATGTTTTAATAGGGTTTTATAATCTTCAAAAATCATTTCACTGCATTATCTTAACTGACTTCACAACAAAACCAAGGCTATGCTGCTAATTTTAGAAAAGTTGAGATAACTGTCCGAAGTACTGAAACCTGACTGAACTCAGATGCTAAAATGGACATGTGGACTGAATCAGTACTCTTCAGAACTCTCTGAAGTTCATTGTATCTTCTTTTTATTATATATATATATATATATATATATATATATATATATATATATATATATATTATATATATATTATATTATTAGATAAATTATTTACAATTCAAATGTTGTCCCCTTTCCTAGTTCCCTCCACACCTGAAAAATCCTTTAACTCATCCCAGCTCTCCCTGCTCACCAATCCACCCACTCCCGCTTCCCTGCCCTGGTATTCCCCTATACTGAGGCATTTTGCCTTTTTCAGGTCCAAGGGCCTCTGTTCCTTTTGATGTCCAACAAGGCCATCTTCTGCTGCATTTGCATCTGGAGCAATGGGTCCATCCATGTGTACTCTTTGGTTCATGGTTTAGTCCCTGGGAGCTCTGAGGGTACTGTGTGGTTCATACTGTTGTCCCTCCTCCTCTTCAGCTCCTTGGGTCCTTTCTCTAGCTCCTCCAGTGGAGTCCCTGTGCTCTGTTCAATGGTTGGCTGAGATTATCCCCCTCAGTATTTGTCATGCACTGGCAGAGCCTCCCAGGTGACAGCTATATCAGGCTTCTATCATCAAGTCCTTGTTGGCATCCACAGCTTCTTGTTATTATAAATAAGGCTGCTATGAACATAGTGGAGCATGTGTCCTTATTACATACTGGGGAATCCTTTGGGAATATGCCCAAGAGTGCTATAGCAGGGTCCTCTAATAGTATCATGCCCAGTTTTCTGAGGAACCGCCAGACTGATTTCCAGAGTGGTTGTACCAGCTTGCAATCCCACCAGCAGTGGAGGAGTGGTCCTCTTTCTCCACGACCATGCCAACACCTGCTGTCTCCTGAGTTTTTGATCTTAGCCATTCCTATTGGTGTGAGGTGGAAACTCAGTGTTGTTTTGATTTGTATTTCCCTCATGAATAAGGATGTTGAACATTTCTTTAAGTGCTTCTTGGCCATTCAATATTCCTCATTTGAAAATTCATTGTTTAGCTCTGTACCCCATTTTTAATGGGGTTATTTGGTTCTCTGGAGTCTAACATCTTGAGTTCTTTGTATATATTAGATATTAGCCCTCTGTGAGATGTAGAGTTGGTAAAGATCTTTTCCCAATTTGTGGGTTGCTGTATTGTCCTATTGACAGTGTCCTTTGCATTACAGAAGCTTTATAACTTTATGAGATACCATTTGTCAATTCTTTTTTTTTCTAAATTTTTTAATTTACATCAAATGATTTCCCCTTTAAATTTGTCAATTCTTGATCTTAATGCCTAAGCTACTGGTTTTCTGTTCAGGAAATTTTCCCCTGTGCCCATGTGCTCGAGGTTCTTCCCCACTTTCTTTTCTCTTAGTTTCAGTGTATCTGGTTTTATGTGGAGGTCCTTGATCCATTTGGACTTGAGCTTTGTACAAGAAGATAATAATGGATTGATTTGCATTCTTCTGCATGCTATCCTTGAGTTGAACCATCATCATTTGTTGAAAATGCTTTCTTTTTTCCACTGGATGGTTTTAGCTCCTTTGTCAAAGATCAAGTGACCACAGGTGTGTGGGTTCATTTCTGAGTCTTCAATTTTATTCCATTGATCTACCTGCCTGTCACTGTACAAATACCATGCAATTTTTATCACTATTGCTCTGTAGTACTGTTTGAGTTCCAGGATACTGATTCCCCCAGAAGTTCTTGTATTGTTGAGAATAGTTTTAGCTATACTTGGTTTTTTGTTATTCCAGATGAATTAGAGAATTGCTCTTTCTAACTCTATGAAGAATTGATTGGGAAGTTTGATGGAGATTGCATTGAATCTATAGATTGCTTGTGGCAAGATGACCATTTTTACTATATTAATCCTTCCAATCCATGAGCATGGGAGATCCTTCTATCTTCTGTGGTCTTCTTCAATTTCTTTCTTCAGAGACTTGAAGTTCTTGTCATACAGATCTTTCACTTGTTCCGTTAGAGTCACACCAAGATATTTTATATTGTTTCTGACTATTGTGAAGGGCGCCTTTTTCATAATTTCTTTTTCAACCTCTTTATCCTTTTGAGTATAGGACAGCTACTGATTTGTTTGAGTTAATTTTATATCCAAAAACTTCGCTGAAGTTGATTTTGAGATGTAGGAGTTTTCTGGTGGAGTTTTTGGGGTCATTTAAGTATACAGTCATATCATTAGCAAATAGTGTTAGTTTGACTTCTTTCTTTCCAATTTGTATACCTTTGACCTCCTTATGTTGTCTAATTGCTCTAGCTAGAACTTCAAGTACTATATTGAAAAGTTATGGAGAGATAGGGCAGCCTTGTCTAGTCCCTGACTTTAGTGGGATTGCTTCAAGTTTCTCTCCATTTTGTTTTATGTAGGCTACTGGCTTGCTGTATATTGCTTTTACCATGTCTAGGTATGGGCCTTGAATTGCTGATCTTTCCAAGAGTTTTAACATGAAAAGATATTGAATTTGTCAAATGCTTTCTCAGCATCTAAAGAAATGATCATGTGTTTTTTTTCCCTTGAGTTTGTTTATGTAGTGCATTATATTGATGGATTTCCTTATATTGAAGACTAGCCTTAATCTGTAGTAATCTGATAGGAGGCATGGGGTTATTTCAATCTTCTCATATCTGTTGAGCCGTGTTTTGTGACCAATTATATGGTCAGTTTTGGAGAAGGTACCATGAGGTGCTGAGAAGAAGATATATTCTTTTGATTTAGGATGAAATGTTCTATAAATACCTGTAAAATCCATTTGGTCCATGACTTCTGTTAGTTTCACTGTGTCTCTGTTTAGTTTGTGTTTCCCTGATCTGTCCATTGATAAGAGTGGGGTGTTGAAGTCAACTACAATTATTGTGTGAGGTGCAATGTATACTTTGATCTTTAGTAAAGTGTCTTTTACAAATTTGAATGCCCTTGCATTTGGAGCACAGATGTTCAGAATTGAGAGTTCTTCTCAGTAGATTTTTCCTTTGATGAGTATGAAGTTTCCTTCCATGTCTTTTTTGATAACTTTTGGTCAAAAGTTGATTTTATATGATATTAGGATGGCTACTTCAGCTGGTTTCCTGGGACAATTTCCTTGGAAAATTGTCTGCCAGTCTTTTACTCTGAGTAGTGTTTGTCTTTGACACTGAGGTGTGTTTCCTGTATTAAGCAGTTCTTTTAGACAAGAACAATTTTGGTTCATAAATTTTGACTGTAGCTTAGTATACTGACTGGTTTTGTGTGTCAACTTGACTGAAGCTGGAGGTATCACAGAGAAAGGAGCTTCAGGTAAGGAAATAACTCCATGGAATCCAGCTGTAAGGCATTTTTCTTAATTAGTGAGAGAAAGGTTGGAGGGCTCATTGTAGGTGATGCCATCCCTTGGCTGGTAGTTTTGGGTTCTATAAGATAGCAAGCTGAGCAAACCAGGGGAAACAATCCAGTAAGTAACATCCTTCCATGGCCTCTGCATCAGCTCTTTCTTCCTGACCTACTTGAGTTCCAGTCCTGACTTCCTTTGGTGATGAACAGCAATGTGGAAATGTATGCTGAATAAACCTTTTCCTCCCCAACTTGCTTCTTGATCATGATGTTTTGTCCAGGAATAGAAACCCTGACTAAGATACTTGGTAAACCCATCCCTCTACTTGATGCCCTGTCTATCTACTGCAGGTGGAATCTTTGAGTTCCCACTGTTGGGCATTTCATCTAAGGTCCCTCCCATCAAGTCCTGAAAGTCTCTCACCTCACAGGTCTCTGATATTTTCTAGAAGGACCTCCACCCACCCAAAGGTAAGTATTTCCATTCATTCTGTTGGCCCTCTGGCCTTCTATCCCTCCATACCTGATCTTGTTCCTGCTTTCTTCTCCATCTCCTCTCTCCCACCCAGATTCTTCCCTCCATCTCCCATGACCACTTTCTTCCTCCTTCCAAGTGGAATTAAAATATCTTCACTTGGACCTTTCTGCTTGTCAAACTTCAAAAGTTCTGTGGATTTTATCTTAGGTATTCTGTGCTTTTTGACTAGTATCCACATTATTAGTGAATACATACCATGTAAGTCCTTTTGGATATCCTCACTCAGGATGAAATTTTCTAGCTCCATACCTTTGCCTGCAAAATTCATGATGCCCTCGTTCTTAATAACAATAGTATTCCATTGTGTAAATGAACTACATATTCTGTATCCATTCTTCATTTGAGGGACATCTGGCTTGCTTCCAACTTCTGGCTATCACAAATAAGGCCGATATGAACATGTCCCTATGGTATGGTGGGGCATCTTTTGTGTATATGTCCAAAAGTAATATAGCTGAGTATTCAAAAACTCCAAATGACCCAATTAAAAAATGGGGTACAAGCTAACCAGAGAGTTCATGGCAGAGGAATCTCGAATGACCAAGAAGCACTTAAAGAAATGTTCAAAATCCTTAGTCATCAGGGAAATGCAAACCAAAATGACGATAAGATTCTACCTCACACCAATCAGAATGCCTAAGATCAAAAATTCAAGTGATAGCAAAAATTCAAGTGGAGAAAGAGGAACAATCCTCCATTGCTGGTGGGATTGCAAACAGGTACAACCACTCTGGAAATCTATCTGGAAGTTTCTCAGTAAATTGGAAATAGATCTACATTTTCAAATGTTTTGTATCAAAGTAAAACAGGCTTGTAGACTTTCAAAAATAAGTATGAAAGGATTCTAAGGACAATTGATGCTTTCTGTATGGTGGGATGTTAGTTTTTCTCGTGTGCCACTCTCTAATTAGCTCCCTATCTTGTGCAGGTGCTGTGCAGATAAGTTGAGCGATATTGAGATCAAGTGTGTAAAAGGCTTTATTATGCTTAGAAGGCAACTCTGGTGCACATCCTCCTACCCTTTGGCTCTTGCATTCTTTCCACCCTCTCTTGATTCACTACAAACCCACAGTTAGACATTTTTATGACAGCATTTTTATGACCTGTCATATCACACTCAGTGACACATTCAGATGTCCTTCTGGCCACCCTATATAAAAATTATTTTGACACAATGAGTCAGTAATTATAAAAGTGTATTTATAAAAATGATTCACTAGTAATCAAGGAATGCATCATAAATACTGTGTAATACTTGTTGCTTTATCTTTGCAATTGTTTGATTACATGAGTGAAGTTCCATATTTTTCATATGTATAGTGGTCTTCAAAGAGAAATCCTCCCGATACTCCTTCATTTCTTCATTTTACTCCAATATCCTTCCCACTGGCTTCACTCCAGGTGCAGCCTCATCTGCTAAAAACACTAGAACACTTATATTTCTCTGCTGCCTCTTATTTCTTGCTTCACAGGGCTTTTTCTTAATTGGTTCCCTCCTTAATTTGAAGGCACACATTTGCCACAGGTTTCTAGGCTTGTGTTTTTTGTATTACAGACAGGTCTTTTGAGCATGCCACTCATAAGATTTTCTTGTATGCATTTCAATAATTCATCAAATACATTTAAAAGTTATAAAGCAATATTGAAGACTTGAAACTACAAGTCTAAATTATCAGTACATTTTACATGACAAAAACTCATTCCAGTTTTAAATGAATTGTGTGTCATATTTTTGAATTCCCATGTGTATTTTTTACTATAAATATTTGTTATTATTTTTATACACTCCATATTTTTATTCCCCACCCCAACAACCCCTGTCCACCCTCCTACTGTTCCACATCCTATATCTCCTCCCCTCCCCCTATCTGCACGTGAATGTCCCTATGCCCAACCCTAACTGTCCTCTAAACCCCCTGGGGCCTCCAATCTCTTGAGGGGTAGATGCACCATCTCTGAATGAATGCAGACCCACCAGTCCTCTATTTTATATGTGGTAGTGGCCCCATATCAGCTAGTGTATACTGCCTGTTTGTTGGTCCAGTGTTTGAGGGATCTCATGGGTCCAGATTAATTGAGACTGCTGGTCCTCCTACTGGGTTGCCCTCATCTTCATTTAGCCTTTCCTAATTCAACAGCAGGAGTCAGCTGTTTCTGTCCATTGGTTGGGTGCAAATATCTGCACCTGACTCTTTCAGTTGCTTGTTGGGTGGTCTGAAATGCTGTCATGCTAGGTCCCTTTTTGTGAGCACTCCATAGCCTCAGTAATAGTGTTAGGCCTTGGGACCTGCCCTTGTGCTGGATCCCACTTTGAGCCTGTCTCTGGACTTTCTATCCATTCATGGCTCCTCTCCATTTCCATCCCTGTAATTCTTTCAGACAGGAACAATTATGGGTCAGAGTTATGACTGTGGGATGGCTCCTGTCTCCCTCATTTAAAGCCCTGTCTTTCTGCTGGAGGTGGGCTCCATAAGTTCCCTCTTCCTACTGTCTGGCATTTCATCTAAGGTCCTTCTGTTTTAGTTCTGTGAGTCTTTCCACCTCCCAGGTCTCTGGTGCATTTTGGAGGGTCCTCCCCCGAACCTCCTATCTCCCTAGGTTGCCTGTTTCCATTCTTTCTGCTGGTCCTCAGGACTTCAGTCCTTTTCCCTCCTCCAATGTCAGATCAGGTTCCCCTCTCCTCCTCTTCCCCTTCTCTCCCCTGACCCCCCTTTCCTCAGCTCCATCTACTTTCCCTCCCAGATTCCTCCCTCCCTCCTCACTTGTGATTGCTTTCTTCTCCCTCCCAAGTGGGACTGAAGAGTCCTCACTTGGGTACTTCAGCTTGTTGATCTTTTTGAGTTCTGTGGATTGTATCTCAGATATTCTGTACTATTTTTTGGGGGGGGGCTAATAATCCATGTATTAGTGAGTACATACTAATAAGTGTTCTTGGATTCAGTTTGCAAGAATTTTATTGAGTATTTTTGCATCAATACTCATAAGCAAGATTGGTCTGAAGTTCTCTTTTTTGGTTGGGTCCTTGTGCGGTTTAGGTAGCAGAGTAATTGTGGCTTCATAAAATGAGTTTGGTAGTGTTCCTTCTCTTTCTATTTTATGAAATAGTTTGAGGAAAATTGGTATCAAGTCTTCTTTGAAGGTCTGGTAGAAGTCTGTACTAAATCCATCTGGTCCTTGGCTTTTTTTGGTTGGGAGGTTTTTAGTTACTTCTTATATTTCCTTGTGTGATATGGGCCTTTTTAGATAGTTTACCTGCTCTTGATTTAACTTTGGTATGTGGTATCTGTCTAGAAAATCATCCATTTCTTCTAGATTTTTCAGTTTTGTTGAGTATAGGCTTCTATAGTAGTATCTGATAATTTTTTTGAATTTCCTCCATTTTTGTTGTTATGTCTCCCTTTTCGTTTCTGATTTTGTTAATTTGAATACTATCCCTCAACCCTTTAGTTAGTTTGACTAGGGGTTTATCTATCTTGTTGATTCTCTCAAAGAACCAGCTTCCGGTTTTATTGATTCTTTGTATTGTTTTCTTTGTTTTGATTTGGCTGACTCCAGCCCTGATTTGACTATTTCCTGCCTTCTACTCCTCTTGTGTGCGTTTACTTCTTTTTGTTCTAGAACTTTCAGGTGTGCTGTTATGTTGTTAGTATAAGATCTCTCCAGTTTCTTTACCAGGGCACTTAGTGCTATGAACTTTCCTCTTAGCACTGCTTTCATTGTATCCAATAAGTTTGGGTACGATGTGTCAATATTTTCATTAAATTCCAGGAAATCTTTAATTTCTTTCTTTATCTCTTCCCTGACCAAGTTATCATTGAGTTGTTCAATTTCCACATATATGTGGACTTTCTATAGTTTTTGCTGTTTTTGAAGACCAGCCTTAGGCTATGGTGATCTGATAGGATGCATGAGATTATTTCAATCTTCTTGCATCAGTCAAGGGTTGTTTTGTGACCAATTATATAGTTGATTTTGGAGAAGGTACCATGAGGTGCTGAAAATAAGGTGTATGCTTTTGTTTTAGGGTGAAATGTTCTGTAAGTATCTGTGAAATCCATTTGGTTCATAAACTCTCTTAGTTTCACTTTGTCTCTTTTTAGTTTCTGATTCAATATCATGTATAATGGTGAGAGCTGGGAGTTGAAATCTCCCACTATTATTGTGTGGGGTTCAATGTGTGTTTTGATTGTTAGTAAAGTTTCTTTTATGAATGTTGGTGCTCCTCCATTTGGGACATAGATGTTCATAATTGAGAATTCATCTTGGTGTATTTTCCCCTTGATAAATATGAAGTGTCCTTCATCACACTTTATAACTTTTGGTTGAAAGTCTGTTATTGCATATTAAGATGGCAACTCCTGCTTGTTTCCTGGGACCATTTGCTTGGAAGACCTTTTTCCATCCTTTTAATAATATATAGTGTCTGTCTTTGTTCTTGAGGTGTGTTTCTTATATGCAGCAAAATGCTAGATCTTGTTTGTGTATCCAGTCTGTTAGCTTATGTCTTTTAACAGGTGAATTGAGTCCATTAATATTGAAATATATTAAAAAGAGATGACTGTTGGTTCCTGATATGTTCATTTTTGTAGGTGGATTTTTGTGCTTATGGTCCTCTCCTTTTGACTTTGTTGTGAGATACTTAATATCTTATCCTTTCCTTGGTGCACATACCTTCCTTGTGTTGGGATATCAGGCATCTCCAACTCCTTTTCAATAGGCCATCTTTTGATAAACACTTCAGCCAACCATTCAAACAAACTTCTGAGACCTTTTTTTTTTTTTTTAACTCTGCAAGCTTCCATATTAAACCTAGAATTCCCACTCAGAGGGCCCATGCCAATAAACTCAGCCTGCTCTAGTTTTATGTTTCTTCCACCATTATCCCACACCTTAAAATCCATTCCCACAAATATTCCCCAGATTTCTGCTTGAATGAATTAGCAAACTCATTAAGCTCCTCAATAGTATAGTGTATTTCCTCATGGACTACACTATCTACCTCCCCTCTAGGGGCCTGTTTTGTCTTGAGTATGGTTATAGATCTAGAAGAAACTGTTGGTGGGCCTTGAGCAACACCAGTATTGTCTTGTCAGGCATTTTCTTCAGCAAAAGTCACTGCTGGTTTATCAGGCTCTGAGGGATTAATTTCCTCATGTGGAGAAGGCATTATTTCAAGGGGTGGGGCTGAGGGTCCTATTTCCTCATGTGGGGCAAATACTTAAAAGTCTGAAGATTCAAAATTCTCAATTTCAACAGGGTCTTCCCACACATTCCCATCCCAAATTATAGGATCCCATTCTTTGCCAATTAATGCCCTTACTTTATCTGCTGACACCCTCTGAGGTTGAGACCTGAATTTTTGCTGTAAGTCAGCCAACCTTATAGTGAGGGTTTCAGTTTGATTTTCTGCAACTTGAGCATTATGGCTTCTAGAGAGAAGATTCTCTTCAAGGACACACTTAGCAACTTTTAGCTTGTCTACTTGTGTCTGGAGCTGTTCTATTTTATCACACTACTCCTTCCTTTCCTTCATTGTTTTTTCCTGAGATGCTAATAGCAACCAGCCAGCAAAATCATTTTTCGATTTATTTTCCAACTTGTAGAAAGTTTTATACACCACCAAATCACCTAATTCATCAAGATAATCAAAGGCATTATCTTCTTTAAGCTTGAAATATAGTTTCAACAATGGGTCTTCAATATTCTCTGAACTCTCAGGAGGAAGAGAATCTGAAGAGGTTTCAGTAGTGGAAGGTACTGATGAATTATCAAACCAACTCCAGATATTTAAAATATTCATCCTTATCCTTCTGTTCCTCTAGAACCACTCCTGGTACCAACTTCTGTATTAGTCAGGGTTCTTTAGAGTCACAGAATGTATGGGTAGTCTCTATATAGTTTGGGAATTTGTTGATGACTTACAGTCATAGTCCAACTCCCCAACAATGGTCAGCAGCAGCTGTGGTTGGAAGTCCAAGGATTTAGCATTTGCTCAGTCCCGCGAGGCAAGCAGGCGAGGAAGAGTGAGAATAAATCTTCCTTCTTCCAATAATCTTCCTTTAATCTGTGGCCCAGATTAAAGGCGTGTGCCACCTCAACTTTAATCCCAGATGATCTTGAACTCGGAGATCTCCTTGTCTTAATCTTCTGGAATTCATAGTAACTATGCTTCAAGATCTCCATGCCAAGTTCCAGGTCAGAAACTTGTATCTCGGCTTCCAGATTAGGATCATAGGTGAGCCTTCCAATTCTGGATTGTAGTCCATTTCAGATATAGTCAAGTTAACAACCAGTTATAGCCACTACAGTATTCTATAGGCTTCTTGTACCTTTATGGCCATCTCTTTCTTTAGGTTGGGGAAGTTTTCTCCTATGATTTTGTTGAAGACATTTTTTTTTGTGTGTACTTTGAGCTGGGAACCTTTGTTCTCCTCTATTCCTGTTATTCTTAGATTTGGTCTTTTCATTGTGTCCTGAATTTCCTGGATGCTTTGGGTAAGGAAATTTTTATGCTTTTAATTTTCTTTGACAATTGTGTCAATCTCTTCTATGGTATCTTCTATACCTGAGATTCTCTCTTCTATCTCTTATATTCTATTGGTGATACTTGCATGTGTAGTTCCTGACCTCTTTCCTAGGTTTTCCATTTCCAGGTTTGCCTCCATCTGTACCTTCTTTATTGTTTCTACTTCCACTTTTATGTCTTGGATCACTTAATTCAATTCCCTTACCTATTTACCTGTGTTTTCCTGTATTTCTTTCAGTGAGTGATTGATATCCTCCATAAGGTACTCTATTATCTTCGTGAGACAGGATTTTAGGACAGGTTCCTGATTTTCAGGTATATTGGTGTATTCAGGGCTTGCTGTTGTGGGAGAACTGGGTTCTGATGTTACCTTGTATTTTGGCTTCTGTTGCTTAAGTTCTTATGCTTGCCTTTTGCCATCTGGATATACCCAGTGTTTGTTGGTCTGGGTGACTATCTGGAGACTGTCTCTTTTGTCCCTGGGTTGTTTCAGGTCTCCAGATAGGCCTGCAGCCTGGGCTGTATTGGATCACCTGTGGGGCCTTTCAACTGGGGGCTCTTCACAGGGGCAGAGAAGCTGCTGATCTGTTGCCCTGACTGCAGTAGATCTCCTGGGAGGCCTTCAGACTGTTGGGTCTTCAGTGGTGCAGTCAAGCTGTTGTCCAACTGCTCTGCAGCTAATCCTCAACTGCTCTGCGTGCAGTGGATCCTCAACTGCTCTGGGTGCTGCTCATCCTCAACTGCTCTGAGTGCAGCAGGTCCTCTGGGATGAGTCAGGATATTGTGTCTTCAAGGGAGCAGACTAGTTAGGAGTCTGACCCAGCAGGAAGGATCCAGCAGAAGGGGCAGAAGGGATGGAAGGGGAGTGGTATTCAGAGGGCTGGGGTTTTGGTAGGTGAAGGATCCCAAGTCCACTGGGCTACCAGCAGCAGCTCTGCGACTCTGGAGGGGGGAAAGGAGGGTCCTACCAACTGCTCTAAGTAGAGCAGCTCCTCTGGGATGGGTCAGGGTATTGTGTCTTCAAGGAAGCAGACCAGATAGGGGTCTGCCCCAGCAGGAAGGATCCGGCAGAAGGGGAATTGCCATGTGCATTTTACACTGCTGTATACAGTGTGCATTGACAAGGTCAAGCTAATTGGCATATCTTTCTGACTTTTAGCAATTATTGTAATCTTTGAAAATCCTCTTTTTTTGCACCTGCAGAGATGACTTAAGAAATCACATTGCTGTTTCAATGACCCTGAGTTTGTTTCCAAGCACCCTGTCTGCTCTCACGATTGCTGTAACTCTATTTCTTTTTTTTTTTTATTATTTACTTTATTTTATTTTATTTTAATTTACATTCCAAATCATTTCCCCTTTCCCATTTCCTCCCTCCCCGAAAGTCCCATAAGCCCCCTTCCCTCCCTCTTCTCCATTCAACCCCCTCTCGTTTCTCTGTCCTGGCGTTCCCCTACATCCAGTCTTTCCAGGACCCTATTTCTAAGGGATCCGGGCCTCTCTTCTGGTCTCCATGGGTATATACAGTCATGTGCAAATGCTCAGAAACATACTCACATACATAATCAAGGAGAATAAAATCAAAGTGTAAGAACAGTGTCTTCTAGCCATTTTGCAATATAATTTTTTTTTATTTTCACTGTTACACAAATACATTTAAAATAATGTTTTCTTAAAAACATCCTTGTCATCCATAGTAGTGTCAGGGTTTGGTGACTGTTTATAGGATAATTCCCCAGGCAGGGTAGTCTCTGGGTGACCTTTACTTCAGTCTCTGCTCCATACTTGTCTCCTTTATTGCTCCTGTGGGTATTTTGTTCCCTTTCTCAGAGGAACCAAAGCTTCCCCACTTCAATTCTCCTTCTTCTTGAGCTTCCTGTGGTCTGTGAATTATTATGGACAACAAGAAGTGCATACCAAAAGAAGCACGTCATGGTTGTCCCCCGGGGAGGGGAGCAGAGCCCTGCCAGAGCCTTACACATACAGAGGCAGATGCTAGCAGCCAACCATTGGACTGGGCGTGGGGTCCCCAATGGAGGAGTTGGAGGGCAGTCTGGAGGAGCTGAAGGGGTTTACAGCCCCATGGGAAGAACAATGATGTCGGCCACCCTGACGCCCCAGGACTCCCAGGGCCTAAACTATCAACCAAGGGGTACACATGGTTCCAGCCAAAAATGTGGCAGAGGAATGAATGCCTTGTTGGACATCAGTGGGAGGAGTGGTCCTTGGTCCAGTGAAGGCTCAATAGATTCCCCAACAAAGGGAAATCGAGGCGGGGGGGTGGAGGAAGGGGGGAGTGGGCCAGGTGGAAGGGCATATACTTGGAAGCAGGGGGTGGGGATTTTGGGGGAGGGGGTAACTAGGAAAGGTTTTAGCATTTGAAATGTAAATAGAAAAAAAATAAAAATTAAAAAAATTAAAAAAAAAATCCTTATAACACAGACGTGTATTCCATATACAAAAGATTCTTTGTCTATATCAGGTTATACCAGTTTATAAATGTACCTAAACCAATAATATTTAAATATTTTTGTTACATTCTGCTTCAATATTTCTCAAGGTCATGTGGAAATAAGTCCAATCACATTTTATTAGTGATGTTTTTGGGTAAGTGAATCTTCTCTGTGGAGTAGGTGGTGACTATTACTGCAAAAGCTTATAATAGGTCAAAGTACCACAAACGATGATGGTCGAGTGAATAGCCTCAAAGGAACATCAGCCTTACCCACTCTAAGGCTCAGGAAATGGAATATAAGAAAAGGCAGGAAGAATGTTAGAAGCATAGGATTGAGTAAAGTGTTGTGAGCTACCGTTTTCTGGTTCTGACAGGACTGTCATAAAGATAAACTCAGCAGCTGTGATTACCTGCAAAGGTCTGAACACCATTGAGAGCATAAAACCCCGTCATTGATGAGGGAAAGTTTCCTGAGCCCTCATTCCATCCGAGGGAGCAAAGGCATCTGATGCCTGCTAGAACAGGGATCATTTTATCAAGTGGTACAGCTGCTGAGAAGTTGCACGTGTTTCTGTAAACAACTCTCCCTGTAAGCAACATTAGTTAAATTCATGGTGTTACAAACGACATAACTAATCAGCTAACTAACTAGCTAGCTAACTAACTAAATGAACAGATATGAAAGCATAATGAAAGACTACTGAGGCAGAGGAAGGAACCAGCTGGAGTGTCAGGAAAAATGGAAGATACAGTGAGCAGTTATAGTGATCCAAATGAATTATATACATGTATAAAGGTGTTATAATGAAACCTGCTACTTTAATTAATATATGCTGATGAAGTTTGCCACACAGATGGAAAATAAATGTAGTTTTTCACTAATATAAATGTACAATATGTATGGAGAGATGACAGAATATATGAGTAAAGTTTTAAAAAGCAAGATACACAGTAACATCATTTCTCTTGATTGGCATGCTCTCCCTATTTAATTAGTGCAGGCATGTGGAAATAAGTCCTATCATAGTCCATTGACCTGGGTGGAAAATTTTCTGACCTCTCTGAAAGGCAATATGCATAATAATTAAAATAGTGCATAGACTTTGACCTAGTAATTTCACCTCTAATGATTTATGCAGTGAAAATAATTGAGGAAACACAAGATGTAAAAAAAAAACCATTTTCACAATATTATTTATGGCATTAAAATGGCAACATCAACTGAAAAGTCAATTGGCAATAACTTCTTAAATATTATAAGGGTCAACATAACACAAATCGTCATTCCATGTGTTCATTATAAAACTTATGTGACTTTATATTTCCTTATGGCCTGATGCAATTGTTACTAAGACTTGCTCACACAATGCTGCCACTACGAACATCAGTGCAATAAAAATTATAAGGTTTTATGTGTGTGTGATCCCATGTTTGGGGACATGTAAACGTACTCAAAACATATTAGATGAAATTGTAAGATATTGTGTAAAGTAACATTTAAATAGTTATTTTTGTTTGGCGAGTTTATGGGTATACAGTCCTTAAAGTTCATATTTCTATATTGTATATTATCATAAATATATGGTATATTTTTATAAGAAAAACATTGTTTCATACATTTCTTATTTTAATTACACACATAATATAGGCCATATTGAGATATATCTATTCATATTTGATGTGTTTATTTGATAATAAAAAATGAGAAAAACATATTTTAGCATATCTGTAACAGACTAAGTAATCCAGAAAGGGTGTCTCAGGCCTTTTACCCCAAAATGTGAGAGGCTGAGATAGGAGAATTCCCGTTAATATAAGACCAACTTACCTGTTCATTTTTCTCTTCTTTTTCCTTTCTTTCTTCTTTCCTTCCTTGCTTCTTTCTTTCTTCTTTCCTTTCTTTCATTATTTATTAAGACACTGTCTGAAAAAAAATCAAAGCAAAAAAAAGAAATTTAATATTTATTATGATTATTACCTCCCAAAGTTAAAAGCAGTTCATTCTACCTTAATTATCAATAATAAGACATCCCCAGATATTTGATTTCAAAATACATCCTATGATCTATGAATGCTGAATTCCAATTTGTTAATATTTAATCTGCTAAAATACAGAAGTAAATAAATTAATATGCAATATTTCTACAAATGGTTCAAAAGTAATAAAAATGGAGTTTTCAAATATATAAACAGTAGTCAACACAAAAAACAATTTGAATAGGAAAGTCCCATAGGACAACCTTACAAAATTAATTTATACTAATATTATTAATAAATATTGCATAAGTCTTCCGTATAGCAGTCACAACAAAATGTCATCAGTTCTGCAAATAATCATCAGTCACAAAATGTCATATTTCCAATTTATATTAGATTTCATTTCTTTTCAGTAAAATTTCATTAAACTGATTTCAACATTTTTCTTGTTATTTAAAACATGGACAGAATCCTGTCCAACAAAAAATAAAACTGAACTTTAAGCAAGCACATAAAGTGAGAAAACTTAACTCTCCAGAATGCTGTTGTTACTACTCAGGCAAAACCTGGAGTGATTCTAATTAGTAAATACACATGCTTCCAAGTGTGCATTTTAACAGCATATTGAGAACCAGAGGTCAGCCACTATTTACATAAAAATGGGAAGTGAGTTAAGATTGGAAAAAAGAAAGATGTTAATGCAAACTGCAAATGTTAATAAGAAAGGCTCCAGGAACAAAAGCCATTAACCACATGCACTGAGTTCTTCTCATTACTCATCCTATATTCTGGAAAGTTCGACTCCAATTGCTGTTAAAATTAGAGATGCTATGGTGCACTTACAGACAGGAGCCTAGCGTGGCTGCCCTCGGAGAGGTTCAACAAGCAGCTGAAAGAGCAGATACTTATGCCCAACCAATGGACAGAAGCCTGGACTCCTGGCGACCCTATAGGAGGACCAGCAGTCTCAACTAACCTGGACAACAGTGATCTCTCAGACACTGAGCCACCAATGAGGCAGCATACATGAGCTGGTCTGAGACCCCCAACACATATACAGCAGACAACTGCCTGGTCTGGCCTCAGTGAGAGAAGACTTCCCTAAACCTGGAGAGACTTGAGGCTCCAGGGAGTGGGGAGGCTCGGTGGGGTGGCAATGGGAGGGTGAGGACATCCTTTCAGAGTTGCGGGAGGAGGAATGGGATGAGGACCAGTCAGAGGATGGACTGAGGGTGATAACTACTGGAAGGTAAAAAAAAGATTAAAGAATAAGAAATTAGAAGCTATCAGGTTATTGGAGCATCAGGACGCAGTGAGACTCAAGTTTGACAATGTTTGTCATGGGAAAAATGAAGTTAGGGAAAGAGGAACCCACTGTGCCTAGAGCCTGGGATCTAGAAGTCACTGCATAACATATATTCGCAGTCATAGGCTATATTAAATAATAGTCTGTAGTAAATGCTGTACATATATCAGAAATAAACTGGGAGCATTTAATGAAAGGATTTGTAGTTAGAAGTACTGGAAGTTTTGCATCCAATTTTAAAATGTAAAGAACAGTTTAATGAAGTAACATGCTATCATAATCACAATTTTTATATTTCTGACAATTCATTGTGTTGGGTGATTTTTTTTAATCTCCTAACTTAGAAACTCTAGCCTGGAAAATGAAAATGCACGGCGAGCTAAGGTCAGGTTTAAATGAACTGCTTGTATCTTTATTTTTTCCTTGAGCCAGTGTGGTGGTGATCTCTTTCTGATGATAGTTTTATAACTTCACCTTTCCTAAAAACATCATGATGACTTGATAATTTAAACTGATCCCGAATGTATGAATTGAATTTGTGGAGACTCTGGTAGCTCAGAATGTAACATACTTGATATTCATTAAAATTAAAATTGTTTTATTCTAGCTGCAATTCTGTTCACACTGATGGATTTAGCAAATTAAAGATGGTATACCTGTGATATGATTATCAGTAGGACTTCCCCTTGTGCCTTGAACACATTAACTCCTCACTATATACAAATTAGGACATGTATTATATAACTTCTATTGCCAAGCTCTTAAGAACTTTGCATTTTTCAGTGAGCCCTTATAATATCATAATGGGTTCAATGTCATACTGTCTCTACTGCATAGATAGGACTGATATCTAGAAAGACCTATCTAACTCCTCAGTGTGAATTCTTAGACTTGATTCATGGTCAATGGCTTTGGATCCTGCACTCATATGCACTTTCCTCATTCTTTTAGGTATAAGCCTAGTTTTTAGTTTGTTTGTAAATTATTATTGTAATTGGAATACCAGTATATTACCTTTCTCCCTTTTTCTCCTTCAGCCCCTCATGGCTACTGTCTTTAAGCCATCCTAGATTCTCTCTTTCCAATTGATAACCTCTTTTTCTTTAGTACATACGTAGATATCTTTAAAAATTGAATTTAGACAGTATATTACATAAAATTAATATCTGCATTTACAATGTATTATAATGCAGTTTTGGTATAATTCTCTCATGATTATTTAGTATAATTTTGTCTTTGCAGATAGTTTTCTTTTGAGTTGATTATAATAGAATCAAAGGTAGCTCATCTTATGCCTCTATTATTGATTATATGTATAAAATATGGCTACTTTTTAAAATTTTGTTTTGTATTTATTTCTTCAGTTAGAAAACCAACGGCAGCATTGCATGCTTCATAAGAACTATATGAAATATCCATGAGTTAATTTGACAACATACATAAAATATAGCATAATTCACAGAAAGTGCTAAATAAATGTTAGTTTTCAACTACTACAATTTTTTTATATATGAAATCAATCAACAATTTTGTGGAAGTAATTCTATGTAAAGTATGCACAAACTACGTGAAACTGATGAGAGGGACCTCTGCTCCATATATAGAAAGAGGCAGGCATTTTTTACATTTTCTCCAGTCTGCCAATATTACTCCATCATGACTGCCATGGGCATAAGGTACACTGTCATCAGACTGCTTTCCCCCAACCATGTAAGTCCTACATAGCACTAGAACTCTTGGGTCATTACACATATTCTCAGGAACTTCAAGCTTGTAGTTCTCATGTGCAAGGTCCTCAAAAGACCCATGTATTGAGGATTTGGTTGTAAGCACATAGAATGACTAGGGATTTATCGAACCTGTCATGGTTGAAGGTATTCTAGTCTTTTTTGACATGCTCTGAAGGGTATTGAGCACTTTCATTGCTTCATTCTCCTCTTTAGCAAAATTTTCATATGGTCCACACTCTTCCTTCCTCATGACCTCCTGCCATGAATGTCTACTGCCTTTCCACAGGCATTCGGTAGCTGATCGTGTTTGTCAGATAGCATACCTTGTAAGACAGAAGATGAACTCAAGAGTGCTCCATGAACTAAGCCCATGAATGAGGTCCTGGTACATTTTGGGGGTGCCAACTGACATAGCAGGGGGCCACCCATCCTACCATGAATTGTGCCATTTCTAGGAAAATAGGAATGGGGTGAATACAAAAGTAGATGGATGTATAACTGGGTACAAACTGGAAAGTAGTGTCCCCCTATGGTTTCTGCTACAGTGTCTACCTACAAGTTCCTGCTTGAGTTTCTCCTGCTCTGACCTTTCTCAGTGAGGACTGTGATGTGGAAGTGTAATCCAAATAAAGACTTTCACCCCGCAAGGTACTTTTAGCCATGGTGTTTATCACAACAGAAGAGAGAAAATGAGAGCAAAGCTTCAGTGTGCTAGAACTAATTGGTCATAGACAAAACCTCTCAAAATCTGAATCAAATAAACATCGTCTCCTTTAGACATTATTATTTCAGACACTCAGTTGTGATATCAGAAGGCAGACTAGTATAAAGACCACTTCCAACTCACAATGCACATTTTCCTGTGCTGTGCACTTTGCCCCAAATAGCTGACCTTCTGTCAAATAGCTTTGTATTGCAATTCTTTCTCATTCTCTGGGTTCTTCCCCTTCCTCTCTTAGGAATGTGAAAAGAAGAATTAACTTTTTATTCCCTTCTCATAAAGTTTTCCTCTGGCTTTTCCAGGCTTTTGCAGTTATTTTATTAAACACTTTACTCAATCAAATGTGTTCCATCCTGATGTACACTCAGTTCCTTTATTTTGCTGTAAGAGTATACAGCCTAAGTCCCAAATTTCTTCCATGCTCTAAAGTCAGACCTTATAAAAATTCTCTTGTTCTCAGGCTTTGAACTTTTCTTTGCTTTCTTGTCTAATATAAAAAGCAGTTTCTCCCAGAGTCTGCAGCAAACTTTGTGCATCTTTAAGAAAACAGTAGGAACCGATCAGTTTTTATCCTGTCAGGAATGACATTTACTGCCCCTTTGATATTATCATTTTTTCTTCCATTACCAAAGTTCATACTTAAAGTATATTCCCACACTAATTGTAATCTCTATCATGTGAGTGAATGTTTTTAAAGCCATTTTAAAGACTTCCTATCCCTCGAATTTCAAGCTGGTTAAATATGTCTCATTAGCTAACATAACAAGGCAATGATATCTACTATAATTTTGAAATAGCAGCATTATCTGGCCCTATACATTTCCACAACAATCTAACTGGTTTTGAAACCACTCAGAAATTCTTCTCTGTTCTTCAGTCTCCTGCATTCTGTTGTTACACATTAAATGAACTACTGCAGAGCCAAATGCTCACCTTACCTTAGTAAAACAAATTTCATCATTGCTCTGTTTCCCTGTCTGTCACAGTAGACTAGGATTCTCAATCTCATTGGTCCTCCATTCTAAAATTACTCTATTTTTACTTTCAATATAGGGGAAATGGTGATATTGACTATTGGATGACATACGCTATAGCTGCTCTCCTAAAACTAAAACAAGTATCATAGTCATGTCCAATCAAAGAGGGTTTTCCAGGCTGATATGAGGTTGAGGGTTAAGTACCTAGTTAGGATGCAATATTAAAGGAAGCAAAAATTTTTTTCTTATACATGTTGCAATCTTTGAATGTCTTGCCATGCAGTAGTGGTTATATAATACCTATTAATAATTATGCTTAGTATATATTTCTCTTTAGGCAATAAAAAATAAAAAATTTAGTTGAGTTCATTACATGAATTACAGCTAATTGAACTAGATATTGATAAAGAAAAACTTTATAAGATTTTTCAGATATTTATCAAGGGCTAAACAACATTTAAAGGATGTTTTCCCCTTGACAATAAGATTCAATATTTTATTCTTAATTAAAATTTGTATGTGGATTTCATACATGAATACTATTTTTGTCATCATTTCTACAACTTCCTCTTTCTTATCCAAATCCTCCCATGCCCTTTATACTCTTTCTTTCACATTCCTGAACTCTTCCTGATGATTATTGTTACAAACACAGACAGACAGACAGACAGACACACACACACACACACACACACACACACACACACACACACACTCACAAACACAGCCCATTAAAGTTCTTCCTTTATGTATGTGTTTAGGTCTGACCACTTGGATTGACTAATATAGCAGGGAGCTTGTTCTGTAGAAAAATCATTCTTAGCAGCCATTGATCACCTGTAGTTCTTCATGTAGACAAGGTAATTTGTGAATTTCCCTTATGCACACTGACATATCAACTGGTGGTGTTATGCCGATCTACTTTCTCTCTCTCTCTCTCTCTCTCTCTCTCTCTCTCTCTCTCTCTCTCTCTCTCTCTCTCTGTCTCTGTCTCTCTCTCTCTCTCTCTCTTATTCCTTCCTTTCTTTCTTTCTTCCTTCCTTTCTTCTTTCTTTCTTTCTTTCTTTCTTTCTTTCTTTCTTTCTTTCTTTCTTTCTTTCTTTCTTTCTTCCTTCCTTTTGTTCTCTCTCTTTTTTTGTTAAAGACAACCATATTGTTGACATTTCATGGATGCATCTTCCCTCTCCAGTCTAGAATAAATCATCTCATAGTAGGTGTTCTGTTTTTCTGGCTTCTACAATCTCTTTGCACCTCTCCCCCTTCTGTGATGTTCTCTAAGACTTAGGTATAAGGGTTATATTGGAAACATATTAGTTAGGACTGGGCATCTCATAGTCATACATTCTTTGTATTTTGACCAACTGTAGAGCTCTGTAATGGTCTCTATCTAATGAAATAAGAAGGCATTTGGTTGTTTGATTCAAGGTAAGAACAACACTCATTGGAGGGCAAAAGGATTTAGAATGCGTAGAGAAAATGTCAACTTTTAAAACTCTGCTTAATACCTTTGAGATACTTGAGTTTAAACTCAATACGCTATTGATCACATCCCAGTGTATGTGGTGTGGGACTGCTATGAGTACTTAATGAAAAAGCCACCTAAACTATGAATTTCTGCATTTGTAAAGAGCAAGGCAGCATGATAATGTGTGAGGAGCTATTTTTTTCATCCCTGGAACAAAAGAAGCAGAAGAATCTAGTAAAATTCAGTGCTTACACAGATCCGAAACAAAGTCCGAGGATCTACCTTATTCAGCTAGGCACCACCTCATTCATTGCTATATGTAATATTGTGAATTAATCATAGATGAATCTGTCACCTTAAAATCTCACTGTCTAGTCATTTCAGAAAATTCCCAGCAATATCACAATTAGTGTGCTTCTCAAGTGTGCATCTCAAGACCTTGACAGTCTTTAATCCAATCAAGTTGACAATAAAAGACAGCCAGACACTCCTTATCTACAAGTTTGTTTTCCGTGGTTTCTGCTTCTCAAGATGAATTGCAATTGAAAAGTATTCAATACAAAATTATAAAGGTAAACAATAAAGAAATAATACATTGTATTCTGTTCTGAATAGTCTGATAAAGAATCTCACCATCTTGTGCTATCCTGCCTAGGGTGTCTCTCAGCCCTTTGACAATCCTATGGTATACGCTACTCACCTGCTAGTCACTTATTAGACATCTTAGTTTTAAAATGGCTGTAGCCTTAGTGCATTGTACATTTTCTTATAATTTATAATACCTGAAATCATCAACCTTGTGATGCAGAAAAGTCAGCTATGCCAAAGAAGTCATAAAGTAGTCTTTTAATATGAAAAGTAAGTTCATTATGTCATAAGATATATTTTTTCTTTCTTTCTCTTTGTTAATTAAATAATTATTTTATTTATTTACATCCCAAATGTTGCTCTGCTCCCTGTCCTACCTCAAAGGGTTCTTCCCTCATACCCATTTCACAACTGAGAGGGTGACCTCTCCCTTTGTATCCTCATACTCTTGGGGCATCACTTCTCTACAAGATTATGTGCATCCTTTCCCACTGAGGCCAGACAAGGCAGCCAGCCCTCTGCTGCATAAGTGCCAGGAGTCTCAGACCTGTATGTGCTTTGGTTGGTTGCTCAATCTCTGGGAGCTACCAAGTGTCCAGGTTAGTTGGCACTGTTGAACTTCCTATGAGGTTGCCATCTTTTTTTTTCTTTCTGAAAATGTTAAGATTTGAAGAAACAATAAATTGTGTATTTACTGTTTTGTTGTTGAAGATCATGCCACAGCCTTAAGCGCCTCAGAACATCCTGAGTATTGAGTTAAAATGAAAATAGTGTTAATGCTGTGAGCATGTGACAAAAAGACAGCATGGTATTAGTCAAGCTATGGTATTAGGTCCAGGTTCTGAGTTCCACTTCAGATTTGGAAGCACATCTCACTGTAGATAAGAGGTCTATCACAGAGTTGTTTTTAATATAGCTTCCATATGGAATTACATACATATTTACATGAATGCATACTTATATCTGTCTATCTCAACAAATAGAAAGTAGGCACAGTTTTCTGTATGATAGCTCCTCTACTGTAATTTATGCATAGAAGGGATCTCTGTAAAGGAGGAAGAAATGGGGTATGACCTCTGGCCTAGAAGCAGCTGACTACATGAGGTCCCGTTTGTTTCCCCACAGGCATCTAAGCACTTCTTAAGTTCCATGAAAAATTTAGGATCTCTTGATGAAATGTAAATCTTTCTCTCCCTGGTTGTCTTTCTGTTGTCTGTTTAGCTTCAGAATTAGAGGAATAGTTTCAATAGCTCAGTGTATGGCATGTTCTATAGTGATTTCAATAACTATATAAATTTCTAGTGAATAGATTAAAGCAGTTTTGAAAATTAATGGACACATAGAGGAATGATCATGAGAATTGTATATCATATCTGATATACTGTTGACTCATTTCATAGCCTGAGCAGTGGAAATTTCAAACACCTTCTTATTGTTGAGATTTGGTCTGTTTCCATCTTTTTGTAATGCTAAGAACGGTCACTCAAGGCCTGGTTGCCACTGAGAGGAGAGAGTCCAAATGTAGACCCGAGTAACCCTATATGACCTTGCTCCCCACGTTATTTCTGATTGGTGAATAAAGATGCCTACATGTTATAGCTGTGCAGAATTGAGGTAGGTGAGTCTTGTTGTTCTTGAGCTTGGGGTCAGGAGATACCAGAAGAAGAGAGATGGTAGAGAGAGGAGAAAAGACACAATGGGTTAGGAGTCAAGAAAGTATGGAATGAGGGCTGGCCAATTGGAGATAGCTCCTATGAAACATAGTAAGTAACAACTGAGGGTTATCCAAAGAAAATAGATTTTAATAGCATAGAGAGTAGATATCTGCCTGTCCAGCCTTAGTTCCAATAAAAGCTTATTGTAAATAATGAAGATCACATATGTCATTTATCCAGGAACTGAATGATCAAAGGTGTGGTAGAAACTCTGAATTGTGATTAGATATTTTTTACAATACTTATGTCTGACTCTGGAAAAGTTAGTTAAAAATATCTGAGGTATTATTTAATCATTTACAAAAGACAGACAATAAAGAGCCTATCTCAAGTGGCAGTTGTAAGATTAGTTGATTTCTACATTTAAAGTATTGAAAAAAATCCCGACAACATAATAACCAAAAAATAGGAAATCATTTTTCACCATTATTGCAAACTACAAATGTTCAACTTGTCACAAATTACATTTTAGTATTTTATGTTTAAATTATTTTTGTTCAGAATTAATTTCTGTTTAGGAAATGAACTCAAACATTTTATCCAAGTACTTCCATTGCTTCAGTACAATTTTGCTAAAAATAAAATGGATTTTTATGCCTTTGCTTATGTGTGAGTGCATGGTCATCACAGCACACTTGCGGAAGTCAGAGGACAATTTTCATGAATAGATTTTTTCTTCCTCCAATATTGGATCTGAGATCCAACCAGGCTGCTATGCTTGGTGACAAGTGCCTTTATCCAATGATCCATATCATTGGCTCCTGTCTTTAATAAATTTAAAGAATAAGTGTATTTTTCAAGTTTGAAAAAAAATCTTTTGTATGGTGACCTGAGAATATTTGTAGGCATCTTGTGAGTGTGTTCCAAGTGCGTGCTTGGACCCATAGAGATTAGAAGAGGGTGCCAGATTCCCCTGGAAATGGAATTACTCACAGAAATCACTGTCTGGCCAGAGTTTGTGAAATGAAATCAGATCCTCTGGAAAATCTGAAGATAATCTTAGCTGCTGAGCTTTCTCTACAACCCCCTAAAATATTTATGTTTTGCAAATTTTACAAACATTTGAATTGATTACAGGTGACTGATTTCTGGAATAACTTGATATGCTAAGGGTTTTTGCTATTTTCCTGGAAATAAATACAGTGTCTGCTACTACCTTAAAATTCTGTTCAATATAATAATCAAAGATCTTTTTTTTTTAAGTCAGCAGTTACATTTTCTGAGCAAGGCCATTACTGTTAGATTTCAAAAACATAAGTAAACCATGAAATAGCATACTCAGCCAGTATTTTTGAAAAAGAGAAATATAGCATCCCAAGGGACGGGACGAAGCACTTACATAGCCTGGTACATGAAAGCTGCAAAGCTTGGAGTGGCCAGGTTTAAATGGAACCTGACAGTAAGTGCTGTCCCTGTCAATCAAGCACAAGTAGTCTGAGGTACATGGGCATTTTTGATATAATTAGGCTCCAAGTTTCAAATAGAAGATGAGGCTAATCAGCCACGTGACTCACATTACATGTCAAATGATCAAAATTTGACACACTGCACATAAGGTTGTCTTATTCTAAAGATCAGTACCTATGAGGCATGGCATATAAAAAATATAAGCGAATGGAAACCATCACTTCTTTGTCTCATATCTCTCTGTTTTCCTTTTATCCCAAACTAGATATCTCCACAGTTGAACACATGTGCCTTTTAGCTGTGAAAATTCCCCATGGGACCTAAGTTACAAATTAACACTAGTTTGGGTAAAGGTCTCCTAATTAACTGATCAAGACTGTCAGGTCTAGGGATGAAGTCAACTGCCATGATATTCCAAACACTTGAGGTGCTCCCTCATCTTCCTCCCTCCTGCCTGTTATTTCTGTCTGATGCATTCGGAGGCCTTTAAAACCAATTCAGCAATTGTAAGGAAGCTTTGTGCGTTCCAGCCTTTCTTTCCTAAATGTTTGCTGTCAGCAAGCCAAAAGTACATTTAAAATCTTCTGTAAGCTTCATCTGAGTGGGAATCGAGGTTTATAATAAGTCTATTTGCATATAAATTATGCCTAGGCTATAAGGAGTAGAAGCTGAGAAATGCTATTATTTGGAAAGAAAATAGAGGGCAATCTCTCAAAGAAAGGTTTTTTTTTTCTGTTTTTCTTTTTCTTAAGTTTATGGGACTGAACTGTTTGCATTTCTTATGGCAAAACGAGCTGCCAGTTTGGGGAGTGGGGGCAACTTGGCAATCTTCGGTATTCCCAGTCAAGAGCATCCATGACATTTAATTGAAGATCAACTCTCTGTGGGAGTGTATAAAAGTTATCTGCATGGCATTATCACAAAGTAAAATGCTTTCTTTGTTCTGAATAATAGAAGATACTCAAAATATTATGGTGTCACCGTTCTATGTGCAGAGCCTTGCAGACAATTAAAAGTCAATAAAAATGTTTCCAAGAACTGTCCCAGTTGCTTACAGCAAAGACTCTTTTCATACACATTATATGTACCAGAGTATTAACTGTATGTCCTAATTAATACACAGAAGCAGAAGATTTCTTACATAAAATTGGCTTTGCATAAACAACAGTAGTATATTTGCAATGTCACATATGAATTATATATGATGGAAAAGATAAAACATGTAGACACATAACCCAGCAAGACCTAAGCAAACCATAAATTTGAGCTGTTCTTCTTCATATAAACACAAGAAAACTACATCTTGCCAATGTATGAAAACAACATGAGAACATCAGTTGTAATGTTTTTCTAGTGAGGAAAAAGAGAAAAGATGGAAAAAAGGAGAGAGGAAGGAAGATACAGAGGAGAGAAAGAGGGAGAGAGGAAGAAGGTATGGAAGGAAAATTAGGACTAAAAGATATATTGCTAATAAAGATATAAAGAGATTGATCAATAATTATGCTAGAAACCTCAGAATTTTATAAAACCAAACAGAAAAGTGTCATGTTAACAGCAAAGGCTTAAAGAAAAATGTACATAGAAATGGCCAAAAATATTTTTAAAAAATAGGTGTTCTATTTGTTCTTTGCATAATCAAATTCCATTACCTGCTTCAAGTAACCCTGGGTGTATCCATAGAAATGAAATTTGACAGATGGATATTTTTGCAGATTTTGGGAAACTAATATTTGTACATCATATCATAGATTTAGATTCAGAATTTCAAATAGGCTTCTGCCTTGAGTTCTGAAAAGATTAATTCTGTAATTGCACATTTCTTGGAAGAGATGACAATTATGGGGATACTATCACAAATTAAGATTGATAATGCCCCTGCATCTGTTTCCAGTAAAATGAATTTTTTGCTTATTATAACATAAAGTATATTACAGGCATACCATACAATCCAGCACGTGAAACAGTTATAGAAATATATAATCACACTTTAAAGGAGATGCTCAATAAACAAAACATGGGGAATAAGAATTCCCAGAAATAGATTGAATAATGCTTTAATAGCTTTAAATTTTTTGAATGCTGAGACAGAAACAATAGCTATTCGAAGACTCTGGATTGAAAGGGGAAGGGGAGGTGAACTGCTGAATTAGAACAATCTGCATACTTTAAAAACATTTTAACATCAGAATGGAAGTCAGAGGATGTATTATATTGGGGAGGAGGTTTTCTGATATTTCCACAGGTGATGAAAAACTATGCGTTTTATCAAAATTGATGAAGATACCATCTGAATAAGCGAAGCTTCCACATGAAAGACATGACTCAAGAAAGTAAGAGACATAGGAAGACAACAATGTGGGCACACAGAAAGCTTATCTGCAGCTTAACAAAGAAGCTGAAGAAGGAGAGGCAATAGTTTGTGAGAAGGACAAATCTTAATGCTGAACCTGACATTTGCTTAAGAACATTTGCTGATCTGGACTGCAGTTATGGAGGATCATCATAATATTGGCTGAGTGGATTTTCTTAAGGACATCTGCATTGTTAAGTTTATGGGATTGATAATTGTTTCTTTTCTTTCTTTTCTTTTCTTTTCTATATTCTTTATTTATATTCCAAATGGTTTCCCCTTTCCCGGTTCCACCCTCCCCAAAAGTCCCATAAGCCCTCTTCCCTCCCCCTGTTCTGCAGTCAACCCCCTCCCGCTTCTCTGTCCTGGTATCCCCTACACTGCTACATCCAGTCTTTCCAGGACCAGGGGCCTCTCCTTCCTTCTTCTTGGGAATCAATTGACATGTGAATTGTGTCTTGGGTACTCTGAGCTTCTGGGTTAATATCCACTTATCAGTGACTGCATACCATGTGTGTTCTTTTGTGATTGGGTTACCTCACTAAGGATGATATTTTCCAATTCTGACCATTTCCCTAAGAATTTAATGAGTTCATTGTTTTTAATTGCTGAGTAGTATTCCATTGTGTAAATATACCACATTTTCTGTATCCATTCCTCCATTGAGGGACATCTGGGTTCTTTCCAGCTTCTGGCTATTATAAATAGGACTGCTATGAACATAGTGGAACATGTGTCCTTATTGCACGCCGGGGAGGCCTCTGAGTATATGCCCAGGAAAAGGACACTGTCAATTGGACAAAACGGCAGCCAACAAATTGGGAAAAGGTCTTTACCAACCCTACATCCTACAGAGGGCTAATATCCAATATATACAAAGAACACAAGAAGTTAGACTCCAGAGAGCCAAATAACACTATTTAAAAATGGGGTATAGAGCTAAACAAAGAATTTCCACCTAAAGAATATCAAATGGCTGAGAAGCACCTAAAGAAATGTTCAACATCCCTAGTCATTAGGGAAATGCAAATCGAAACAACCCTGAGATTTCACCTCACACCAGTCAGAATGGCTAAGATCAAAAACTTAGGAGACAGCAGGTGTTGGTGAGGATGTGGAGAAAGAGGAACACTCCTCCACTGCTGGTGGGATTGCAACCTGGTACAACCACTCTGGAAATCAGTCTGGTGGTTCCTCAAAAAACTGGGCATGACACTCCTGGATAATTGTTTCTTTTGTAATAGTTAAGCAGTGTACAATTCTCAGCTCAAACAGAAGCGGGAAGTTATAGAAGAATTTAATTCATTGATCTGACTGCTCTGGGAAGGGATTACATCAAAATGCCTAGGTCTTTGTGATCTGGCTGGAATGACACATCTTTATTCTCTCTGGATGAAATACAGAAATGCCTTTAGTACAAACCTTTAATTCCAAACAATGTAGGTAAATTAAGTTAAAGAAGGAAGCAGCCATGTTTGAAAGTGATGTCTAATTGAAAGGGGCAGGCAAAGTGATGAATCAGAGAAAGATTTGACAGAATGAGTCAGAGAGGATATGCCCAATCCTCCCAAGAACAGCATGAGTAAGAGGTAACTTGAGAGAGAATGCAGAGAATGCAGAGAGAGAGATGGACAGCAATTCTGCAAGTGCAGCTTAGTTAAATTTGTGCAATTCTGCAAGTGCAGCTTAGTTAAATTTGTGCAATTCCATTCAGTTCATGAAGTCAGTACAGAAAGAACTTGAAGGTGGGAGCATATTTGGCAGTATGTCTCCAAGATAACTTTTACATCTGGCGATTAAAGTGACTTTTCCATGAGATTCATTAAGAAACCATATTTTCTTTTTCAGTTTCTACAATAAGACATTATTTGAATTAAACAACTTCCATACCCAAGCCCCTAGAAGCATAGTATAACAAACATTTCAAGTGTCCACATCTTAATATCTTCAAGCATGATCCACTGCTGGTTTGACAGACTCAACATTTTGTATCCATTGCCAAATAATTTACTTTTATCATACTTTCTCCTTCCACTTAACTATTCATTGGTTATTTTGAACATGTTTATTGGAAGCCACCTAAAACATTACATTTGAGGGTCAGTGAGATGACGCAGAGGGTAAAAGCATACAACATCAACCGTGATTTTATCCTAAGAGTTGGAGAAGAGAACTAACTCCCACAAGTTATCAACAGAGCTCCCACAAGTTATCAACAGAGCTCCATGTATACACTGTGGGATATATACTAACCCCTGTATATACAAACAATGTCACACAAGCAAAATCAATAAGTATATGTAATAAAATATATGATGTTCATATTAAATTTTTAGTAATGTGTATATGTATGCAGTCTATTGATAAAAATTAAATACTACTAATGTATTTCTTTTTACTTAAAATTAAATTTTCTTCTATTAATTCAAATTACTAAGCAGAAACTACATTTTCTTAAGTGTTTGTTTAACTATGTGAGTTTTACTCTTTTATTTACCAAACATGCTTATTTTTATAATCACTTTAAGTGATTTTGATTAATACTTGCTGTAATACACAAACTTAGATAAATTCACTAAAGTTTTAAACTGTATTTGCATATTTAATGCGTTTGGTTTTCCTATTAAGTACTCCAATAAATCTTCTCAAGCATTTAAATAATACTTGTGAATCTAATAAATTAAGCTTATAAATATGTTTACTCTTAAGTTGAGCTGAGTGTCCTGGTAAAGTTTATGGCTTGGGTCAGGTTTTAATAGTGATTATGCATAATATATTAAAATAAAATATGATGGTAAAGGTTGCCTCTAACTTACATCAACTTTTCTCAAGCATTAGAAATGTTAATACTACTAATATGAACAAAATATTTTGTGAAAACTAAAGGATTTATTTAACCACAATTAAATAAGAGCCTCCAATTAGAAATATTTGTCCTAAAGAGACATAATTTGCAGCTATATTCATACAATTTACATTCTTTAACTGCATTTAAGACTTTTAACAGGGATGCATATTTAATGTTTATCCTACTAATGAAAAAAGGTCTCATAAGATAGCTTTTAATGTAAGAGTGTATTTATTTTACCTTGTTAGTATTATTATTCCTAGACAAATATCATATTCTTTGTGGTAAATAAATATTTGCAAGGAATATTCTTGTTTTCCTGTCATGTGGAGAATAACATGCTTTTTTATATTTGTTTGTATCTTTATCTCTAGGACTTCTGAATATATTAGATATCAAAACATAAATGAATAAATAGGAAAATGCAAATGTAATTAGATCTCTGAGATATAGAATATGATAACCCATTTTTCAGTTACTGTATCATAATTTTAGAAAATGAGTAATTTATAAAAGAAGATTTCATACTTCATAGTTCTGAAAGTCCCAAAGCAAGTGTGTGATGGATAGTTTTATGTCAACTTAATATGAACTGAAAGGAGGAAAGCTCAGTTGAGAAATGTTGCTATAAGATGGGTATAAGATGGGGCTGTTGGCAAGTACACAGGTCATTTTTTTAAATTGGTGATTGATGGAGGAGGGCCCAATTTGTTTTGGGTGGAACCATCCTTGAACTGATGGTCCTCGGTTCTATTTGTTTGTTTTTTTTTTTTTTTTTTTTTTTTTTCGAGACAGGGTTTCTCTGTGTAGCCCTGGCTGTCCTGGAACTCACTTTGTAGACCAGGCTGGCCTCGAACTCAGAAATCCTCCTGCCTCTGCCTCCCAAGTGCTGGGATTAAAGGCGTGCGCCACCACCGCCCGGCTGGTCCTCGGTTCTATTAAGAAAGCTGGCTAAGCAAGCCATATGTAGCAAGCCAGTAAGCAGCAATGGACTCTAGCCTCTGATAGGGCTTCTGCCCTGTTTGAGTTCCTGTCTGACTTCCTTTAGTGATGAACAGTGATGTGGAAGTATAAGCAGAGGAAACCATTTCCTTTCTAACTTACTTTGGTTGTATTGTTTCATTACAGCAATTGAAATGTTTAGTATCATCGAATTGTCATTTGGTTAACAAAAACCTCATCAAAAAAGCAAAAGTAGCAAGAGAATGAGGGTAGAAGAAGAGATTAAACAATAGGAAAGGCAGTAAGTGGAAGCCTAGGAAAGCAATTAACCCGTCTATGAGCTCTCTCCCTCCCTACAGTGTCCTCACCACAATTAGGATCTGCCACCTGACACAGTCTCAACAGGGACTTCTATGAGGACGACATAAAGCGAAGCAAGATACTTGGGAACGTTGTGGATTTGCTTAGAAAGGTGTGTTCTTAAAGGGAACAGGGTCTACTGCCTGGTTGAAGACAAGGAGAGAAAGGAAAGTATACGACATGGAGCAGACTCGCAAAGAGAAAGGAGCAAAACCAAATACTACACAGGTACCCTGGAAATGAGGGTCAAACTTCATCCCATATCTTGAATCACATTCACAAAAAGAATTTTCCTAATAAGCTGGAAGACTGAAGACAGGGATATTCTTGAAAGTCTTGAGAAATAAATTGCGATATATCAAATTTTGATCTCAGAACAGAGATGCTTGTGTAGGGACTCTGACGTCCACAATTATATATATACGATATTAATCACCTTGTTTATTTTAAGCCAGAAAACTTTGATGATTTATTATGTAAGAGACAAAAACTAATACCAGTCCCAGAAAAGTGTTTTAGCTGATATATGGAGCATATACCAGAATATAAAGTCATGCTGAGAAAGCATGACTAAAAAGCAGAAATCTCAGTTGCAGTTTTCTTCCCATGTAATACTATTTTTCTGAACATATATTTATCATGACAACAACAAATCTCTATATCTCTGTAAAGAATACCCCTGCAAACAAACACTGAAGCATTCATATGTGAGGGTATGGTTCAAATTAAATCTACACAAACCTCAAACTTCCTCTTTTTATACTATTTTTTAAAAATGACATTCACTTAACAAATTTGTCACTATAGTATATAGTATATAGTATAGTATAGTATAGTATAATAATAGTGTCTTAGTTAGGATTTATATTGCTTGGATTAATAACCAAGACTAAATGAAGCATGAGAAAGATGATTTATTTCAAACTCATCTTTCCATATCATTGTCCATTATTGAGGTCAGAGAGGAACTCCAGGTAGGAACCTGGAGAAAACAACAATTCCTGGGCCTACCCACATCAATCAGTAATGAAGAAAATGACTCTCAGGCTTGCTCACAATCTAATCTCACGGTAGCATTTTCTCTGCTCAATGATTAACTCTAGCCTGAGTGAAGTTGATATAAAAACTCATCAGCAGAAATGGTTTATTTTAACATTCTCATAATTACACATTATTAAAGCAGTAGCTGTCCAGATTATGAATATCTCCATGAGTTTCATTGTCACAATATCTAGAAATGTAGGAGTGGCATTCCCAAAAGTGTACCTTCTGTTGACTCCTCTATGTAATTTCCAATTAGACACTGTTCAGGAAAAAAAAAGACCTAATCAAATCACCTTAAAGAATGAAAAATTTATTTTGATTCATGGTTTAAAAGACATGCCTGCAAGAACAGGAACCATGGCAGGTCACATTCTGCCCATAGGGAAGGGAGTGAGCAGAAGTGTGCCACAGAGTATCACCTCAAGCCTTGCCCTCAGTGACTTACCTTCTTCAATAAGTTTCCATGTTCTTAAGTTGCCACAAACTTGCCAAACCATATCACCAACTGGGGCTTATAGTAAAAGGTATGAGTCTCTGGTACATGTTTTAGATCCAAACCATAACAAGTTCCTTGCCTTATCTTTCTGCTATTTAACTTTAAAAATTTATCATTTGCGTCAGCCATGATCCCATAACAAAATACTTAAGTCTGGGTACTGATACTTTATGAAGAAGAGAAACTGAATTATGACAGTTATAGATCCTAGAGATCAGAGATCAAATCATTAATGGGTTTCCTGCATGATAAGGATACACATTTGGCTTGCAAGATGGTATTTGTTTGTGTCCTTCAGAAAAGGTAATGCTCTAATGTTATAAAGAATTCAAATGTAAAATTTCAGTTACTTTGTTTCTAATCCTTGTTTAGAGCTCAATCCTATCCAGGAAATCTTCATCCTTAGGACCTAACTTATGACACAGTTGCCTTAAAATAGTTTGACAGGATAGAAAAATCACTCAAGCTTTAAATACTATATGAGTAACTCTACCCCATGCTTCCAGTACAGCAAGTGTATTAGACAGGTGAAGGGAATTTAGCTGTTAGGACTAAGTATATTAAAATAATATAGATCAAAATGTTATACTATAGATACATCTTGAATTATAGGAAAACAAAGAAAAAAATTTATTAAAAGAATGCCCAAACCAAAGTAATTGTCTTCATGATGTGTAACCATTTGTCGTGGTAATAATTTCAATTACATAGGACAGTTTTATACTGAAGTTTATCTCTTTTGTTGTTATATAGCAATAAAGATATTGAAGGGAATGGGTGTATTTCATTTTGCTAACTTTGCTAAGTTACAATTGAGCTACAGTTCTTAAAGATGTTAAAGAGTAGAGATTTTTGCATTAAAAACAAAGTTTTTGTACCTTGTGTATAACAATAGTGGAACTACAATTCCTACAATGCAATGCAGTGCCAGTTCAACACACCAATATATGAAGGGAAGTGAAGGAGAGTGAGAGCACCCCAAAATCAGAGGCTATGAATATCAGTTACAATAGTATGAACCTTTCCTAGAGGCAGGCTGTTTTTCCTGCTATACCCTACTATAAAAAAATTGAGCTATCAAAATAGTACAAATAAATTGCATATGATAGTTAAGGCCAGAAGTTCAAAGTAAAGACGCTAACAGGGTAATGCTTTCATAGGGAACCAAGGGCTCCACAAAATCATACAGCTTTTGTCATTTTAAGGCACCAGGTTTTCCTTGGCTTGCAGCTGAGTCACTCAAAACTCTCTTTCTGTAGTAACATTACCTTCTCTTCAGTCTGCCATGTTTTTATCTACCTCACCCTTCCAAGGACACTCATTTAAATTAGGACACACCTGAAGACACAAGAATAATTGTATTTCAAAATTCTTAACTAAATTATATCCACAGAGGTACCTTTTCTAAGGAAGATGCCCATAGATATTAGGACCATCAAGAAAGATGAATATTGAAGGTTTCACATTTTGCTAGAGATGACCATGTAACCGAGGGCAGGCTCTGCTGTAGTCACTTAAAAGGTGCATAATCTACTGTGGTTGTATTTAAACATCGTATCATCAACTTCTCTCTATCTCCATGTTTCTGGGAGCAAGATGCTTTCCCTACTGCTCACAAATATGGTTCTCAAAAGGACAGTCACCTGGTATTCTTAGATAGTAAGTGCGATAATTCTTAAAAATTGGTAATAAAATGTACTTAACTCAGGCATATCGATTGGTAGCAAACTACAAGATAGCTTCTGGCTGTCTAACTCAGTTACAGTGGTAGTATTTAATGGCTGCTGTTTGAAATTGCCTAAAAGCACAAATCTAACTTCCTCATTTGCCTAGCTGCTAACAGGATATTTGACTCTGCTAGAAATTACTGAGCAGTGGATATAGAAATGCAGATGAGTAGCTATCTAAACAATTTGACAGAAAGTGTGCATGAAATATGTAGAAAATTGAGTTATTCTCTTTGTTTCCAATAGCTATCTAGACTAGCTTAAAATGTCCTTGAAGTCACAGGAAGAAGTGATAGGATCATCACCTACTTAAATTCAATTGGGAGATTGTTTAGGGTAGCCAACCACAATGCTTTCTTCTTGGTAAATTTCAAGGAGTTATTCTGAAAACCAACAAATAAATAATGCTTCTTAGTACTCCATAACTTTATATTAATGGTGTTGATTATCCTGGCGCTATGCTAATCCACTCTGAATCATCAATGTTACCTTTCAGCACTAGTTAATTTACCTCTATTTCCAGTAGTTTATTTCTCTTGCATCAAAATATTCAGTAACATCAGAGGCTAGAGGGGCACAGAAATTTTCATTAAGTATATATGAAAATTTATCTCTCACCTAAATTAAAATAAATTTGTAGGTTAAGTGTAAATCATTCTAAAAAATTAAAGGTGACAATATATATTTCTTTTCTAAGCTATAAAAGTTAGATCATTCATTTCATATTGTACAGTGCTTGTAAAGACTGAAGTAAAAGTGTGGGCATTCCATCTTTCTCACCAACATTTTCAACATTACATTGAAATTGTTATTTTATTTGTAGCTCTTATTCATTAACATCCCTGAAATTCATCTGGGAATACTAAAATATACCTATATTCACATTCTGCAGTAGAGCCCAATCTATTTTGTCTGAGACAAAGCTGCCTAGGGCTTCCATTTCTGCCAGGATCTGCATCAGATATTTGGAGACAAGATCCTGTACCAAACTCTAATCCTAGGGTTTAGTTAGAAATTTAGCTATCCTCATATTTGCCCACGTATTTCATCAATTTTCTATTATTAGAAAAACCAATTACTATAATTATTGTGCTTTTTCAGTATCATGCAATTTTCACATCTTTCAAGGTCAGAAATGAAGTAGCCACAAGTAATATGAATATCTGTAATTATAACTATATTCAGTTGACAGTATATCTTGCCTTCAAAATTAATCATTAGATATAATTTGATAATCTGAATATATTTAAGCTAATAAAACTAAGAAATGCATATTTTAGCTTTTTCTCTGCCCTCTTGGATTGACATTTAAAGTATGGTAGACCTCTTTGTAATTAGAAAAACTACTATCATAAGTCTTGAGTATGAACTATACAATAAGACATATAGTGACTATGGATTAATAGCATCATTATGAGCCACTAAAAGCCACAAAACTCTATATAAAATGTTACTCAGAGGTATAATGCAGTCAGCCTGGGATTACCAGATCTGTTCCTGGATTGTTTATCTCTCTCTAGTTACAGGCCCTAAAATCCTGTGTTGCTGTAGAGACAAGGTCACTTAATCATGCATGTTAATCTTATGAGTATCAAAACTATGTCTATTTGTTCAACAATACATTAATTTTGAGTAGAATTCTAGTTAGACTTTCTGATTGAATAAGAATATTAATAAAGGAAAGGAATTGTCCAAACTATGAGAATGATCTCTGCATGGAATATCTCCAATTCAGTTGAACATATAATTTATAATGTTTCTGAATAATATCTTTGTTTTGCTTCTAGTCTCCCTCTTTATAAGGACACTGCCTGAATAAACTCCATGATCATCATATAACATATATAACTAACCTTATTTTGAACTGAAGTGGAAATGCTAACTCAAAGAATCTGTTAAGATTATTGGGCTTTGAAAATGTAGCGTAGTACAAATGAAGTCATGGTGAAATCTAAGCTGAGATGCACAGAGTTTTTACAAATACCATTAAGTAGTATGCTTGCATTAATTTTTGAACAGTATATAGTTAAAGTTTATAATACACCATTTAATCTATACCACAGCTATTTTGAAATGCCTTTAGAATAGTCCCAGACTACTAGAAGACATTAGAATCATCACTTAATGGTAATCACAGTTTAAAGTACTTGTTAGAAAATTATTAGATGTAAAATCTGTTTGAAACTGATTCATAGTACTACCTAATAAGATATCATTATTAAGTCAAAATATATAAAATAATTAATGGTGAATTGTTTTTCTTTGAGAATAGAGGTACTGCCATCATTCCAAATCCTCCAAATCCAGTAGTACCTGGAGTGTTCCAGTAGAAAGCAGATGTTAAGAGTCATTAATTTGTAGTTAATACAAGGCTTGCATGTGATATTTAAACAGGTGCTCCACATTTTGAAAATATCTCAGAAGACTGATAAGTGTGGCATAAATAGATGTGGTCAAGTTACTAAAATAATTTCATTAATTTCACTTATGAAACTAACAAGTTCCTTTTGATACCATTTTTCTCTAATATTGAAGTGCTTGGGGACACACTATCTTGTTTTTGGCACGTGCTAAAGTGCTGGTGACCTTAAGATCATGCCAACATTGCTCTTGGCTTTTAAACTTTTGATGCATTCCAAGTTTATAAACTGCAGAAGACAAACAACAAAAATGACATTTCACCAATCTGACCCACTTGCTCCCAAGAGCCTACAAGCATCAACTTTGAGTTTATGAGATGAAACAATTCCCTGAACTCCATTTCTCTGGAGTTATACAGTATTTTTTTTTTGTTTTTGTTTTTTTTTTTTGAAGAACTGAAATCTGATGATATTCTTTAACTAAAAAGAAAGATTCAAAATTTCCTACATATGTTAATCCCCAGTACCCATCATAAAGTGTTTGTGTATACACACTAACAATTACATAAAGAAAAAAATTGGAGTTGTCATGTTTCAGAGTTAGAAAAGAAAATTAATTCCCAGAGAGGATGCATTGTGCATTGTGCAATGCATTTTAAGGCTTATACTTAAACACATACCTGAGTTTTAATAATATTCTCAACCCAAAATATGGATCCTTAGTAACCATAGAACCCTGTAGTGTTTAAATAGAGAAACCTTCTGTGAATGAATTGTTTCACTAAAATTCATCTCATCGCAAACTAAGAGAAAAGATACGCATAGTTTTCCGTGTCACCTTCAGTCTGTCATGTCCCTCAAGAAACTCAATTAAATATCATTTCTGTGTGCAAGCAAAGGTGACTTTTGATGAGATTATCATTTGAATTGGTAAAATAAATAAAGTGTGCCACCCTCTCTAAAGTGACTGACACCTCTCCAATCAGACCTTGATATAATAAAAACCCTATAGTCAGTAAGAGAAAAGTCTTCCTTTGTGAGTTCATGGTAGAATACCACTCTTCCCCTTCCTAAATGTGAACCAAAATGTTAGTCTTTCTTATGTCCTTAATGTGATGGCTCTTGCGCTAAAACCTGTATTATTATACCACCTACTTCTTAGTCCTTCAGACTCACACTGGGGCTTCTCCTCCTCTTTCCCAGAATCTGCAGCTCACTGATCACAAATATTAGCCCATCTTAATCTCCTAATGGATCCTATGAAAATATTATTTTTACCTACTTTTTAAAAATAAAATATAGGCTCTAATAGCTTTGAACAATTTTCTGAACAATACAGCACAAAAATAGGACACTGTAAGGATTCAAATTTCCAGTATTTTAATTAATTTTTGTCATATCTATATTCTTAGCAGCAGCAATCATAAGCCATTGAATTACCTGTAGCATTAAGAGTCTATCCATGGCATCCTAATATGAATAAAATCTGACATATACAGGACTCTGTTTTCCATATCCTCTGCTCAGTGACCTTTGTCCAAGATTGACATTTTGGGAAGAATTTAATTCTTGAATCCATAATATAATTTCTCAAGTTCATTATTTTGTTTAAAAGCAATCATTCTGATTTGCTAATTCATTATACTTTCCAGTGACTAATAAAAATGAAGATAAAAATAAAGTATTCAACATATAAAAATATTTACTCATATACACACACACAAACATATATATATATATATATATATATACATATGTTGATATATCTGCACATTCATTCACAAATAAAACAAAATAGTAATGCTATGTCAAACAATATATATTCCTCTAACAAATATTCACCAAATGTTTGTTATATGTCAATTATTCTGGAGTTCATGAATGTAACAGATAAAGAATATAGAAAATAAAATTTAAAAAAAGAGTTCTGATAAAACAAAGATAGGTGGAAAAAAAAAAGAAAACAAACGCCTACACTTTGGTGCTTGCATTCTGAAGGAGAAACAAGAAGTAGTTTAGCAACAAATATACCAAGATTTAAAACCAAAACATGACTACTTTAGAACTACATGAACTTTAAATTATTAACTCATTTAATAGCATAGATTTTATAATCAAAATATTTGTACTATCTTCAGGATATTTTTAAAATATTTATAAGATCTTATTATTTCTCAATGTAATATATATAATCTTTTCATTTCTATTCAGAGATACCTGAACTCTGTGGTTAGTGAGTAGTGTGAGGCATTATCTTTCTTATGAGTTCTTTTCTTGCTCCTCTACTAGTGATAATGGATTAAAAACCTCAAACACTGGCACTTGTCATAAATTTTAATGATGAAATTGTTTCTCAGGGTGACTTAACTTATGGAGTCTAGATTTCAGACACCATGATTGAAAAGGGAAGACAAAGAGGCTTTATTTCCAGGGACACAATCTTTACACACAGCTTCGCACTCTTGAGTGAAATGCCCTCCTTCTATTTGTCTACGATGATTGACTGTGATGATGCCCAATTATGTTTTCTTATTCTCATTTGCATCACTAAGGGAGGACTTCTATATTTACCATTAGAAATACCACAACCTGGCAAGGAGCAACGAATAGCTTATGACATAATGTGGGACACAGAGACACACGAATACTGTCCTCTTTACTTCTCTTTCCTGGTTATAACTTATTTAAATTGCTTCATGGAAAATAGGTGTCTTTAGTCTGTCTCCATCCGTCTTCCTCTGTTAATTTATTACTTCAGACTATTCAGAGACAACAAAGCATTGTTATGTGGAAAAATCTTGAAATTCGAGACTTATCTTTTATTATTATTATTATTATTATTATTATTATTATTATTATTATTATTATTACTATTTAATCTTTTTTTATTTTTTTTAATTTACATTCCAAATCACTTCCCCTTTCCTGTTTCCTCCCTCCCTGAAAGTCCCATAAGCCCCCTTCCCTCCCTCTTTTCTCCATTCAACCCCCTCTCATTACTCTATCCTGGCGTTCCCCTACATCCAGTCTTTCCAGGACCAGGGGTCTCTCCTTCCATCTTTTTAGAAATCTATTGATATGCGGATTGTGTCTAGGGTATTCCGAGATTCTGGGTCAATATCCCCTTATAAGTGACTGCATACCATGTGTGTTCTTTTGTGATTGGGTTACCTCACTAAGGATGATATTTTCAAGATCTGACCATTTGCCTAGGAATTTCGTGAATTCATTGTTTTTAATTGCAGAGTAGTATTCCATTGTGTAGATATACCACATCTTCTGAATCCATTCCTCCGTTGAGGGACATCTGGGTTCTTTCCAGCTTCTGGCTATTATAAATAAGGCTGCTATGAACATAGTGGAGCATGTGTCCTTATTGCATGCCGGTAAAGTCTCTGGGTATATGCCCAGGAGTGGTATAGCCAGATCCTCCAGGAGTGTCATGCCCAGTTTTCTGAGGAACCGCCAGACTGCTTTCCAGAGTGGTTGTACCAGCTTGCAATTCCACCAGCAGTGGAGGAGTGCTCCTCTTTCTCCACATCCTCGCCAACAACTGCTGTCTCCTGTGTTTTTGATCTTAGCCATCCTGACTGGTGTGAGATGGAATCTCAGGGTTGTTTTGATTTGCATTTCCCTAATGACTAAGGATGATGAACATCTCTTTAGGTGCTTCTCAGCCATTAGATATTCTTCAGGTGAGAACTCTTTGTGTAGCTCTGTACCCCATTTTTTAATAGGGTTACTTGCCTCTCTGGAGTTTAACTTCTTGAGTTCTTTGTATATATTGGATATTAGCCCTCTGTCAGATGTAAGGTTGGTAAAGATCATTTCCCAGTTAGTTGGTTGCCGCTTTGTCTTTTTGACAGTGTCTTTTGCCTTGCAAAAACTTTGTAATTTAATGAGGTCCCATTTGTCTATTCTTGATCTTAGAGCATAAGCTATTGGAGTTCTGTTCAGGAAATTCTCCCCTGTGCCCATATGTTCAAGGTTCTTCCCTAGTTTCCCTTCTATTAGTTTCAGTGTGTCTGGTTTTATGTGGAGATCTTTGATCCACTTAGAATTGAGCTTAGTGCAAGGAGATAAGAATGGGTCAATTTGCATTCTTCTGCATGTTGACCTCCAGCTGAGCCAGCACCATTTGCTGAAAAGGCTATCTTTTTTCCACTGGATGGTTTTAGCTCCTTTGTCAAAGATCAAGTGACCATAGGAGTGTGGATTCATTTCTGGGTCTTCAATTCTGTTCCATTGATCTACATGTCTGTTACTGTACCAATACCATGCAGTTTTTAACACTATTGCTCTGTAGTACAGCTTGAGGTCCGGGATACTGATTCCCCCAGAGGTTCTTTTACTCTTGAGAATAGTTTTAGCTATTCTGGGTTTTCTGTTATTCCAGATGAATTTTTGAATTGCTCTTTCTAACTCTATGAAGAATTGAGTTGGGATTTTGATGGGGATTGCATTGAATCTGTGTATTACTTTTGGTAAGATGCTCATTTTTACTATATTAATCCTGCCAATCCATGAGCATGGCAGATTTTTCCATCTTCTGAGGTCTTCTTCAATTTCTTTCTTCAGAGACTTGAAGTTCTTGTCATACAGATCTTTCACTTGTTTGGTTAGAGTCACGCCAAGATACTTAATATGGTTTGTGGCTATCGTGAAGGGTATTATTTCTCTTACTTCTTTCTCAGCCTGCTTATCCTTTGATTATAGGAAGGCTTCTGACTTGCTTGAGTTGATTTTATATCCGGCCACTTTGCTGAAGTCGTTTATCAGCTGTAGGAGTTCTCTGGTGGAGTTCTTTGGGTCGCTTAAGTATACTATCATATCGTCTGCAAATAGTGATAGTTTGACTTCTTCCTTTCCAATTTGTATCCCTTTGATCTCTTTTTGTTGTCTAATTGCTCCAGCTAGAACTTCAAGTACTATATTGAAAAGATATGGAGAGAGAGGGCAGCCTTGTCTAGTCCCTGATTTTAGTGGGATTGCTTCAAGTTTCTCTCCATTTAGATTGATGCTGGCTACCGGTTTGCAGTAAATTGCTTTTGCTATGTTTAGATATGGTCCTTGAATTCCTGATCTTTCCAAGACCTTTAGCATGAAAGGATGCTGAATTTTGTCAAATGCTTTCTCAGCATCTAATGAGATGACCATGTGGTTTTTTTCTTTGAGATTGTTTATGTAGTGGATTACATTGATGGATTTCCTTATATTGAACCATCCCTGCATCCCTTGGATGAAGCCTACTTGATCGTGGTGGATGATCGTTTTGATGTGTTCTTGGATTTGGTTGGCAAGAATTTTATTGAGTATTTTTGCATCGATATTCATAAGAGAGATTGGCCTGAGATTCTCTTTCTTTGTCGGATCTTTGTGTGCTTTTGGTATTAGTGTAATTGTGGCTTCATAGAACGAGTTGGGTAGTGTTCCTTCTGTTTCTATTTTGTGGAACAGTTTGAAGAGTATTGGTGTTAGGTCTTCTTTGAAGGTCTGATAGAATTCTGCACTAAAACCATTTGGACCTGTGCTTTTTTTGGTTGGAAGACTTCCAATGACAACTTCTATTTCTTCAGGTGTTATAAGACGGTTTAGATGGTCTATTTGATCCTGATTTAATTTTGGTACTTGGTATCTGTCAAGGAAATTGTCCATTTCCTCAAGATTTTCTAGTTGTGTTGAATACAGGATTTTGTAGTAGGATCTGATGATTTTTTGAATTTCCTCAGTTTCTGTTGTTATCTCTCCCTTTTCGTTTCTGATTTTATTAATTTGGATACTATCTCTGTGCTCTCTGGTTAGTCTGGCTAAGGGCTTATCTATCTTGTTAATTTTCTCAAAGAACCAACTCCTCGTTTTGTTGATTCTTTGTATGGTTTTATTTGTTTCTACTTGATTGATTTCAGCCCTGAGTTTGATTATTTCCTGCCTTCTACTCCTCTTTGGTGTATTTGCTTCTTTTTGTTCCAGGGCTTTCAGGTGTGCCATTAAGCTGTTAGTGTATGCTGTCTCCCGTATCTTTTTGGCGGCACCCAGGGCTATTAATTTTCCTCTTAGCACTGCTTTCATTGTGTCCCATAAATTAGGGTATGTTTTGCCTTCATTTTCATTAACTTTCAAAAAGTCTTTGATTTCTTTCTTTATTTCCACCTTGACCAAGTTATCATTGAGTAGAGCATTGTTCAGCCTCCATGTGTACGTGGGTTTTCTTTTGTTTTTGTTGCCATTGAAGACCACCCTTATTCCATAGTGATCTGATAGGAGGCATGGGATTATTTCTATCTTCTTGTATCTGTTGAGGTCTGATTTGTGACCAATTATATGGTCAATTTTGGTGAAGGTACCATGAGGAGCTGAGAAGAAGGTGTATTCTTTAGCTCTAGGATGAAATGTTCTATATATATCAGTTAGTTCCATTTGGTCCAAGGCTTCAATTAGATTCACTGTGTCCCTGTTTAGTTTCTGCTTTCCTGAACGATCCATTTCAGAGAGTGGGGTGTTGAAGTCACCCACTATTATTGTGTGTGGTGCGATGTGTGCTTTGAGTTTTAGTAAAGTTTCTTTTACGAATGAGGGTGCCCTTGCATTTGGAGCATAGATATTCAGAATTGAGAGTTCTTGATGGTGGATTTTTCCCTTGATCAGTATGTAGTGTCCTTCTGTGTCTTTTTTGATGACTTTAGGTTGAAAATCAATTTTATCCGATATTAGGATGGCTACTCCACCTCGTTTCTTGGGGCCATTTGCTTGTAAAATTGTTTTCCAGCCTTTTACTCTGAGGTAATGTTTGTCTTTGACACTGAGGTGCGTTTCCTGCATGCAGCAAAATGCTGGGTCCTGTTTACGTATCCAGTCTGCTAGTCTATGTCTTTTAATTGGGGAATTGAGACCATTGATATTAAGAGAGATTAAGGCATAGTGATTATTGCCATCTGCCATTCTTGACGCTATCTTTATGTTTGAGTGGTTATCTACTTTTGGGTTTGATTCAAGAAGGTTATTATCTCATTTTTTCCAGGGTGTTGTTTCTCTCCCTGTATTGGAGGTTTCCACCTATTATCTGTTGCAGGGCTGGATTTGTGGAAAGATATTGTGAAAATTTGGTTTTATCATGGAATATCTTGGTCTCTCCATCTATGGTGATTGAGAATTTTGCTGGGTATAGTAGTCTAGGCTGGCATTTGTGCTGTCTTAGTGTCTGCATGAGATCTGCCCAGGATCTTCTGGCTTTCATAGTCTCTGGTGAGAAGTCTGATGTGATTCGGATAGGTCTTCCTTTTTATGTTACTTGGCCCTTTTCTCTTACTGCTTTTAGTATTCTTTCTTTGTTTAGAACATTTGGTGTTTTGATTATTATGTGACGGGAGGTATTTCTGTTCTGGTCCAGTCTGTTTGGAGTTCTGTAGGCTTCTTGTACGTTCATCGGCATCTCTCTCTTTAAGTTAGGGAAGTTTTCCTCCATAATTTTGTTGAAGATGTTTACTGGCCCTTTAAGTTGCAAATCTTCACTCTCATCTATACCTATAATCCTTAGGTTTGGTCTGCTCATTGTGTCCTGGATTTCCTGGATGTTTTGGGTTACACGTTTTTTGCATTTTGCATTTTCTTTGACTGTTGAGTAGATGCTTTCTATGGAGTCTTCAGCACCTGAGATTCTTTCTTCCATCCCTTGTATTCTATTGTTTATGTTTGCATCTATGACTCCTGATTTCTTCCCAAGGTTTTCTATCTCCAAAGTTGTCTCCCTTTGTGATTTCTTAGTTGCTTCTACTTCCTTTTTTAGTTCCTGGATGGATTTGCTGAGATCCTTCCCTTGTTTGTTTGTATTTTCCTGTATTTCTTTAACGTATTTTTGCATTGCCTCTTTCAGGATTTCTTCCTGATGACCCACGCTCTCCTGCATTTCTCTGAGTGATTTTTGTGTTTCCTCCTCATGGGAATCCATCTGTTGATCCATTGTCTCCTGCATTTCTTTAAGCAGTTCTCGTGTTTCCTTTGTAAGGGTATCTAACCATTGATTCATTTCTTTAAGCAATTTTTGTGTTGCCTCCTTATGGGCATCCGTCTGTTGACCCATATTCTTCTGCATTTCTTTATGCCAATTTTGTGATTCCTTTGTGAGTGCATCTACCCGTTGATTCATCTCGTTAAGCGATTTTTGTGTTGTCTCCTTGTGCGCCTCCATCTTTTGATCCATGTTCTCCCGCATTTCTCTAAGCGATTTTTGTGTTTCCTTTGTAAGGGCTTCTAACCGTTGATTCATGGTCTCCTGTAACTCTTTATGAGATTTATTTGTGTCCTTCTTGTGATCCTCTAATAGCATCATGAGAAGTGATTTTAAATCCAGATCTTGTCTTTCGGGTGTGGTGGGGTATCCAGGACTTGCTGCTGTTGGAGAGTTGGGTTCGGATGGTCCCACATTACTTTGATTTCTGTTAGTATCATTCCTACGTTTGCCTTTTGCCATCTGGATACCTCTGATATTAGTTGGTCCTGCTGCCACTGGCTGTTGGTTGGACCTCCTGTGAGCCTGCAAAGCTATTTCTGGCCCCCCTGGATTGCCAGGATTCCCCTGGCACCGATTTCTGGGGCCTGCCTGCTCCTGAGTGACTTTGGAGCCCTAATGTGCCTTGCCCCAAGTGATCTTATATTGGGGAGGCCTTGCACATCCAAAGGCTCAGCGTAGTGTATTCCTGGAGCAGAGGTCGCCAAAGGGAGACTGGTAGACTCCTGCCCTGTGCAGGGGTGAGTGATCTCTCCTGGGTGGGGGAGGGGGCGTCCCTCTGCCAGGCAGAAGTCCCACAGCAGAGCTGGAGCGCTGGTTACTGCAGATCAGCTCCGCACTTGGGAGCAGCATACACACAAGCCGGCCCGAGACCCAAGCGATATTATGCCTGTCTGTCTCAGAACCTGGCTGTCCCAACTTCCCAGTCACTGGAGCAAAGATGGCGGAGTGCAATCTGCACTCTCTCAGTGGTGCTGCTCACCTGCAGACGCGCTGGCCTGCAGATCTGGCACCCAGACGACCACAGTGCTGACCCGTTCTCGGGCACAGACGGAAGCCCCAACAGGCCGTGTCCCAAGTGATGTTATATTGGGGATAGGGAGCTTGGGGTACCTGTCTCTTCAGCGCAGTCTGTGAGAATAGAGGTCGCGGAAGGAAAGCTGGTAGGCTCCCGCCCAGTGTGGGGTCCCTCTGCCAGGCAGAAGTCCCACACCTATTTAATCTTTTTTACAGTCCAGACTTTATCCCCCTCCTGGTCCACACTCTGGCTGTTTGTTCCACATTCCACATCTCCTCCCCCTCCTTCCACGACTCCAAGAGCATATTCCATCCTCCCCTATCCTAACAGACCTCCCCACTGCAATATTTGTTAAGGGTCCTGGTTATATCTATGTATATTTAGCTGTAATTGTTTATCATACTTATACAACATAGTCATAACCTCAACATGTGTAATTACTAAGATTTGGAACACATAGTAATAAAAAAATTAGGTAATTAAGTTTCTCCAGATAGAGCTAAAGGGGTGGATCACTGGTTAAGAGTGCTTGCTGCTCTAGCAGCGAATCTGAGATTGGTTCCTAGCACTCACATTGGGTGGCTCACAAATAACTACAGCTCTAGCTCCAGCTCTCTATCTTTTGACCTCTAGACATAAACCATAGCATGTGGGTATTTTCTCTTTCCCTTTCCCTCTCTCTCAATATTAGTGAACATTTAAAAAACATATTTATGTTTACTGAGCTTCTCCTAAGCTATTAGTATCTCACAAGAACGTAAGACATAATTATAACTCCAAATGTCTTGTAACAATTATTACTATTCTACCTTATTTGTGAACTCTGTACTTTATAAAACTCTTTCTTATATATCACTATTTGTATGGTTACAGCAAGTTCAGAAGGCTCCCAGCAACAATAATTTTGGAATTTGGGGTTATTTAAAAATCACAGAAATATGATAAGAGTGTTTTCATTTTAACCCTAGGTCTGGAATATGGGGTAGTTTCAGATTGTCCCCAGCAGCTGACTATGACTTGCTTCATGCTCTGGCAGGGCCATAGTTTTACCAGCTACAGTTTCTGTGATTGTGTGACATTTGGGATTCTGGGGACTTTTCAGAAGTTACATAAATAAATGCTAGTGCCCTGAGAGGTAGGGTGAGTTGGTTGTTAGTGGGTTGTTGTACATTATGATTTGTTAACTCGTCATGTCCAAAGAACAAACAACAAGAGATTTGATATCCTGATGAAGATCAAACTTGTCCCAAGGCGCTTGATCACCCTAATCAGCAGACAGTAGTCTCACAATAATGTTGTCCCATCTCTGACCCCTGACTTTATCCCTTTCCTTTCTTCTCTATCATTTTTTCTCTCTTATCTAGTGTTAGATGTTATAAAGGAGAGAAGAAAAACTGTGGAGAAAGGTGAAAGAAATAAGAACCCACAAAGTAACAAACAAACAAACAAACAAAAAACAGTTATAGCCCCCTAAAGAATCACATCATATGTATATACAACATACATAAACACACAAACATATACAAAACATGTCATGCATATATAGAGGATTGCTTTAAAAATAGGCCATGTAGAACATATATAATAATAAATATCACATGCTAACCTCCAAATAGGAAAGACTTCACAGGTAGAAAATGTACAGATTGCATGTGACCTGTACAGGTCTTCATCTCTAGTTTTGACAGTTTTTTGACTAGGAGAATACTAGAAACCTGTGTTTGTCATCTCACATTGGAGAGTTGAGACTCACAATCCAGCACAATCATACTATTTGTATATGGATGTGAAGTATGTGCATATAAGGACATACTCCTCATATGAATATGCATATATACACATACTCGTTGCTTCTCTGGGGATTTATTTTTTTACTTTATTTTTAACCACGTGTATATGTGCATATGTTGGGCAGCATTTGTGGATGTGAATAAACATTCCCATTTTTGACCTATTCAATCCACTTGGCCTGCTTGGACTTGGGTGGTCAGAGATTAATGGCAAGCGACTTTACATGTTGAGCCATCCTGCTGACCAATATGCTCTGTGAAGATTAAAGTGTGATCACTTATTTCCTAGTTGTGACAGTTTTACATGGTTGGTACAGATTGAAATTTTCCTTTATTCTTTACAATTTATAATTTGAAATTTGCCTTGCCTTTAACATTAAATATAAAAATAAGTGTGACAATTTTATAAAGGTCGTGCACATATTCATTCATAGGCCGCCTTAAATTTTTCATATCAGTGTGTGGTATTACTATTGAATGTATTCAATTACCCTTTATTTGAGCTTGAATTTTTGAGACCATCAATTTAGCTGATACTCTGAAAAGGAAATTTAAAATGTTTACAAGATATTGATGAGACTTAACATATAAAATAATTTGATAAATTTTATAACTTACTCTATAACAATAGGCATTATAGGCTGGTCAAAGTCAGAGTGATATCCCTTAGCCTTATAATAGATGTTGTCTGCAGTCCTTTGAAAAGGCTTGTTTCTAGCCTTCTGGTAGTAATTTGAGGAATGACACAAGAGATGTCAAATCAGAAGGGCTGGTATAGGTATTCAATTTGGAAAGTGGGTTGAGTAAGCATTTATTTTACTTCTATATTCCAAAATTCAGAAGTCCAACTGGTGCATGAGAAGAATTAATCACCTCCAGCTGTTTTTTGTAGTTTTGCTGACCAGCAGGTTTAAAGACATGAAGTAATGAAGACAATACCCGTTATAGATAGATAGATAGATGATAGATAGATAGATAGATAGATAGATAGATAGATAGATAGATAGATAGATAGATGAGTTTAGGTATTTTCTCCTTGCCCTATCTTTCCACAAAATAATATTGCACTCCGAATGTTATGAGAACATAACTTTGTTGTCAGCTCTAACAGAAAAGAAAGCAATGATATGAGACAAGAGCATTGTCATATTTCACATTTATACATTGGTAGGCAACACATCAATTTTCATAGTGAAACATAGTTCAAAGTCAGGAACTTATATGATTCAATACTATATTGTAGATCTATAACTGGCTTAAAGCTAAAGATTTATGCAAACATCATTAGACAATTCCTTTCATAGAAGAATTTTTTTCAATTCATTATATTCTTAAAAATAAATTTTTCAAAATAAATTTTATGTTTACACATCTAAATACAATCTCTATTACTACAATGCTATACAAATGTAATCTCCTTGTGAATCTAGAGATTTTGATTTAAAAAGTCTTAATAGGGCTAGCAAGATGGCTCATCAGGTAAAGGAACTTGGTGCCATCCCTGATGACCTGAATTCAATCTTCAGGACCCATAACATAGAAGAAGAAAATTGCCTCCTGCAAGTCATTCTCTGACATCTACATGAATATTGTGTGCATGCATGTGAAGGCATGAGTCTTTCTCTCTCTCTCTCTCTCTCTCTCTCTCTCTCTCTCTCTGTCTCTCTCTCTCTCTGTGTGTGCGTGTAGCCACAAGTAAATAAATTTTAAAAATCCTTACTATGCATTTAATGCCGAGACTCCTTTATTTTTCCCAGTGTTACTCCACTCTCAATGCACTGGCAATTTCTCCTAATTTTACTATATTTTCCTAAAAGTCATATCATTCAGGGGTTGCATATATTCTGTGTCTGAAATATGAGTTAAGAGACATTGCCACACTAACTGCACAGTCAAGAACAAATGTCTACTCACCCCAAATAAGGGACCAGTGAGGAACAAAAAAATGATTCCACACTATTTTTAGTTTGTGAGGAGCCTTACCATCATATAAGTGAGGGACTATTTGCAGATCTATAGCTGACTCAAAACCAACTGTGTCACCGAGTAACCCATTCAGGCATGCTGCTCAGCCTGTACTGCCATTTCAAAGGCCATTCTGCAGGGCCATGTCTCAGGACTGTAGCAAGATTCACAGTTCTGGCAGGCCTCAGGAAAGCACCCTACCCCTGGGTTTCTGTCAGCCAACCTTGGCACATGAATGTGCCATGGGCTGACTGTGAGTAATCCCCTCATGCCCTGTACATTTTGTACCACCGTCCTCCAGCAGAAGGACGGAAAATTACCCAACCCTGTGACAAGTTTGCTTCAATGACCAGTTCCTTACTCAAACTTTTTGCTCTCCAGGTACTCCGGCACATTAGGCTTTTTTTTTTTTAAATTTAGAAACTAAGTAATATCTTCTATCACTTCTACCTCATTCTCTTCCTTTTTTACTGTCAGTTTCTTGTCTGTTGGTGCCATGTTTTGGATCCCGGAAAGAGCTTTTTTAGCACAGTTCTAATTTAAATCTCTTCCGATGAATCCTGCCAGCTGTAAGAAATAGCAAACCAACATCTCATTCCACCATTCCCCACTTCCCATTTTTTTTTTTTGGCATATCTGAATATGTGGTGAGTTGAAGAAGAACGGCCCCATAAACTCCCTTATTTTAATGCTTAGTCACCAGGGAGAGGAACTGCTTGAACCATTACAAGGATTAGGCATTGTGGCCTTGTTGGAGGAAATGTATCACTGAGGATGGGATTTGAAGTTTCCCAAGCCATGCCAGGCTTGTTATCTTTCCTGCTGCTGCTGCATACTAGGACACAGAATCTCAGCTACTTCTCTAGCACCATATCTCCTTGTGTACATTCATGACGATAGTGGACTAAACCTGTGAAACTGTAAGCAAGTTCCCAGTGGAATCTTTTTTTTTTTTTGTAAGCTTCCTTGGTCATGACAGCTCTTTATTTCAATGGCTAAATCTCTTAACAGTGACTAAAATAAAGTCAAAAAAGAGAATAGAATCCATACATACTTTCTGTTGTAATTTTTCACTTAGGCAAGTTTTATGTTTCCCCCGAAAAGACACTTGATCCTCCGTTTCTTGTCCTATTTCCTACAACAAAGGTCATATAGTTGATAACATCACCTATTTAGTATCCTGTACATATCCTGAACATATATGTCAATTTTAGGAATTTCAATGCTTTCATTGGTCCATCCGTGCTTTCAGGAATATCCACATACTAGCATTGTTGGCCTGACTCATGAAGAACACATGCCACTCCATACCAAGTAGAAGAAAACAGTCACAGTGAAATTCTCCTGAGTGATTGTTTAGTATTAGATGGCTGAGTCTTATCTGTATACCATATTATTCAGCATAGCCATATCCTCCAATTCCACACTGAAAAATGACCATACCAGGATCACCTCTGTAACTATCTACACTCATCATCATCAGTTCTTGTTTTCTGTCTCAGAGCCTATTGCAAAGACAAGACAGCCTTTCCTTCTGATGTCAAGTTCGATTCTGTCATATACTGCTCAGTTATTTGAATTTTCTCAGAAATATAAATAAATATATATTCATTCTACATGGGCACTACTACCAGAAAAGTTTAATGATTTTTACCCAATGTAGCTTATTGATACAGTGCATGTATTGGGGTTAATTACAAATCATAGATATAGGGCTATTTACAAAAAGAATGCCGGAAAGGTTGCTGCAAAATTGTCAAATTCATCCTGGTTGGTTCAAAGAAGAGCATTACCAATATCATTATCTTTATTTCTGTGACCGCCATAGAAGAAAAGGTAGAAATATTGTAGGAATCAGATGTTCGGGAGGATGGGAGTTAACCATTATTTTCCTCCAGATTTGGCAGGACTGCTGCACATATGAACTCACATGCTGTGGTTGTTTGCACAAACTAGCCAACAATTCAGCATGGAGAAACATGTATTTTATGAGCCATATCCAATACTGAGAAGCTATTGACAGTTGAAGATGAAGGGAGAGTCAGTTTTCTTTAAGATAATACTAGTGATTGTACAAAGATGATCCAGTGCATGACCCCACACCCAACAGAATGTGATAAGAAAAAAAAAACTCAGTGAGCTACTAAAAAGTAATTTAAAAAAAAAAAGATGCCTTGGAGTTAGAGTTGGTAATGAGGTAGAAATCGAGTTGTGAATCTAGGAGGAGTTAAGTGGGAAGTTGGGGTGAATATGATAACATACATGTATGGCTATAAGTGGATTAATAACGATGTTAAAATATGAAAAATAATGAACAAACAAAACAAATAGGCACCTAGGCAGAGTAGATATTCCCATCCAGCAGCTATTGTTTTGTGCTTATACAATCTCATGAAGATACTCTGTAAATCATGTAATATTTAGCAACCTCCTGAGCCTTGTATATCTCTTTTATTTCCTAAACTTTGCGTGCTTCCTTTGCTTCTGCTTTTAAGAGTGTTTTCCTCCCCACATCAGGGAATATTTCAATTTGGAAGGAAAACCTAAAGAAAATTGGAAAACAAAACAAACTAAAACAAAAAATAAGTTTTTAACCATTAATTTTACATTACAAAAGTGAAATAATGAGAATTAAACCAAAGAGTATATTTTATTATTATTTATTTATCACTGTATTTGTTTACATTTCAAGTGTCACCCCTCTTCCTGGTCACCCCTCCATGAACCAGCCATCCAGTCCCCTCCCCTTTGCCTCTATGAGGGTGCTTACCCACACACTTCCACCTTACCCCTCTAGCATCCCCCTTCTCTGGGAGATAGAGCCATCACAGAGCCAAGCACCTCCCCTCCCACTGACATCAAGTGAGGAAGTCCTCTGCTACAAATATAGTGGGAGCCATGAACTAGCCCATGTACACCACTCCGTGGTGTAATACCTGGAAGCTCTGAGTGGGGTCTGGTTAATTGATACTGTTGCTTTTCCTATGGGGTTGCAATCTGCAATCCCCTTTAGCTCTTTCCTTTCCCTAACTCTTCTATGGTGGTCTACCAGCTTGGTCCAATGGTTGGCTGTGAGTCATGTTTTAATTCCACATTATTTTGATTATAATCAAGGAGAATAGGATTTAGGGTTTAGGAGATCTTCAGGTAGTAAGAAGGTAGACTAATTTTTTTTATCAGGAATGAAGCCCTGCATTTGGTACATAGTACTGAAAATAAATAAAATAAATAAATGAAAGATGTAGTATTTGACATTATCCTGTGTGTAATACTTATAGCAGTCATTATTTGCATATGTCGCAAAATATGTTGCCTGCCAAATTACAAAATTAACACGAATTTCTACTCGCCATTTTCTATGAATTATCATTTTACAAGTGCCATTCACACCATATGCACATTGAATCTGCCATCTACAGACCCAATTATTTGAGTCACAAGCCAACAAAAATCATTCCAAGCCATAATTTCATACATAAACAGGTCTGCTACAATCCAGAAGTTAATCACACTCAAATGAATCCATTAGCTAACCAACATATTTGTGATAAAACTCCAATCTGTTAGGCACACAAATTGTCTGGAATTAGACTCTGTTGTGGTTAGAACCATACGGTAATATTTTTCCCCTTAAAAACAAGTGTGGAAGACCACTTGCTGAGGCTTTTCATTTGTTAAGTTTGAAATTACCAAAATATCTTCACAAAGATTAGTTTCTTTGTTCATTACAAATCAGAATAAAGAAGAATCTTTGAAAAATAATCAAATTCTTGCCAGGTACTAGCAGTAATGTATAAATGGAAAATAATAGGTTTTATATCTATACTAATCATTATATGTAAAGCAGTTAACTAAAAACTGGGAGCATATTTCATATATATAAGAAGCTTTTACCTAAAATAGTACCAAGGATGAACTTACAATTAAATACAAAGAAAAGATTCTGTAATTCACTGTAATATATGGCCATACAGACAAATTAAAGTATATGAAAATAAATTCTGTATAATAAGTAATGGGACTAATGACTTTTCATAAGAAATTATAAAATGAAAGGACATATCTTTGAGGAAATCATATTGATTTAATATAGATAGTGGAAGCTGAAGATACCTTAATCCTAGAGACAGACCATTCTTGTATAGAAATGCTCAGAAATAAAGAGATATGAGGAATCACTGGGATAGACTAATCATTTTGCCTTGAGAATGGAAATTCTGATTGTGTTATTAGAGTCAGGTTGGACTTTGAGAAATGTTTACAATGAAGCTGAAAGCAATAGATTAAGGGTTTAAAATAGACCCATGGAAATCATCATCATAGCTCTTCCCCAAACTAGAAACAGTTCTATTATATAATCTAGTGGTAGCACCCCTTGGTATTTACCTGAAGGACTATAAGTCAATATTCCACAGAGATATTTGATCATCAATATTTATTGCATCATTCTCAATAGCAAAGTTACAGAACAAGCTTACTTATCCATCAACAGAGACACAGACAAGGAAGTTGTAGTTTATACATACGCAATGCTGTTTGGTTCATCTATAAGTTTTCTATCTATCTATCTATCTATCTATCTATCTATCTATCTATCTATCTATCTATCTAATTTTCATAAATGGTCATTAATTGAGATATAATATTAAAAGAAATGTCAGACTAAGAAAGATAAATATCATATTTCCTTTTATCTATGGACCTCAGTTTATAGAGCTATATAAAATGATGTGTGCATGTGTGTATGTATCTATGAACATAAAAGGATAAGAAACTGTAAATTAAATGGAGACTAGAAGGAGAAGGATGGAAGAGAAAGAAGGGACTGGGGAGGTAGAGTAAAATATTGTCAAATTCTCATATGGAAGCATTCTCATGAAAGATAGTATTTTATAAAATACTGTGCATCTATATTAATGCACATGGGTGTGGATGGGAGCAAATGCACTTTTGTGGCTGTGGATTCCAGAAGTCAATCTCAGGTGTTCTTCTTCAGGACAGTGTTTCTTGTTGCCTTTTGAGACCATCTTTCATTAGGACCTAAGGTTTACTGATTAAGCTAGGCTGACTGGCCAAGAAGCAAAAGCAATCCTTCTGTCTTCCATGCCTCTACTGGGCAGGGATAAATTCATACCATTATATATGCCATTGCTTTTTAGCATCAGTTGTGGGGCTAGAACTCAGAATTTCATGATTACTCAGCTAATCGTTATTAAACTTGTTCTATATCTGCTGTTTCAATGATACTATTGACATTTACTTAGAAAATTATTTTCAGAAAGGACTAAAAACAGATTGTATAATCTACTCAGCAACCATATAAACCCATGTAGATATAAATAGAAAAGTCAAAGATAATGAACCAAATAATATTACAGGAGCTTATTGTCATTCCAAATATAGCATTGTCTAATGGCTCACCATTATGAATACATTTTAGCAAATTCCCAGGAGAAATACAAATTTTAATATTAAGTTTTCCTTTAGATTGTTGACATTAATTCTATCTGCTGCCTAGATTTATATTTGTATACTTTTAATAGTATTTCTCTTAAACTCTTAACCAACATTTAGAATAATTATCCAAAGGCAGTTTAATGTAGTCATGATACTCCTCTATCACTACTAGAAAGCTTTCAGTTATAATTATTTTCATAGTCTCAAGCAGAGATTAAATGAACCAAAAACTTCTCTTTAATTATGGTATCACATAATGGAATTTAGTTTATTGTACATAGTATTGTATTATTTCTTAACATGATCACAGCTGTATATACTACATTTTAGTATTTCAAGACCAAATGAGTTCCCTAAATATTCTTGGATGTGTTCTTCCACTGGAGAGTGGTTGACATACTAGGGACTACACTCTTAAAAGAACAAACAAACAAACAAACAAACAAACAATGAGAACAACTGTCTGTCTTTAATCCAACAACTTAAAATTGGCAATAACTTCACGACAGAGGAATGGGTTTTATGACCAGCAGCCTTCTCCTGCTCAGTTTATACAACTTGTGACAGGCTTGGACATACTGTCAGAATTACTGTGAGTTCAGAAGATCCTGTTTCTTTGTAGTTATCCACTGATTCTGACTCTTACAATCTTTCGTTCACAACTTCTGTGATGAACCTGGGGCTTAGAAGTGCAGTGTGTGGTATAGATGTTCCTTTTAGAGTTGAACATTCAACAGCCAGTTATTCTCTGCACTTTGGTCAGTTGTGGGTCATTGGGTTAATCACCATCTATTATAAACAGAAGCTTCTCAGATGGGCTTGAGAGATGCAATGATCTATTGCATATTAATAATGCATTAGGAATCAGTTTAAAATCATGTCTATTTAGCAGCATGATAATACTAGTTTCTTTATTCGAGGCTACATTCTGGCTGGCCATAGGTTCTTAGCTTGATTATGGTATCAGGTATGTGCTTCATCTTATAGAGCAAACTTTAATACAGTCAGAGAGATGGGATATGCCATAATCTTCATGATACTACTGGAACACTGAGCAAGTTTTGCCAGGCAAGTCATTACTGCAGCTCTCTAGGGTCATAGCTGGGTATGATTATTTTTCTTATATGGTTTATGTGTAGCAACCTTATAGCACTAGGCATGTTAACCAGTAAGGAATGAAGCCTCATGGTCTGTACCAGTTTGAGTTCTCCTTCTTCTGTCACACAGTATGTGGTGTCTTCAGGAATTGAATCTTCCTGTTAAGTTCTGGAAAGTAGTAAAGAGCAATGACAATGTCTTGTGATATTTAGAGTCTTATGGGACCTCATTTACCAACAACTTCAGAGAAGCAACCCTTCCTTTGTACTTAGCTTGTTATATTGGATTCTAGGTGGGGCATCACTATTGTTATTATTGAAAATTCATTTCAATTCTTCTTATATTTGTATGGATTTTTGTATTTTATGAAGCTATAGTGGAAATTTTCTACACACAATAACCCCATTGACACTTAGACCAGAAAGAAAGGGAGGACTTTGACATTTGTCTCTGGGACTGATGCTAGGGTCTTTGACATGACAAGCCATAACAACATCCATTCACACAGAACCATACACACTCAGAACTCACACTTCTTTGTGCCCTGACAATCAATTAATTGATAAATATAATTGAATATATATTTCCTTTATTTGTTTCTCTATTTTCAATAACTCTCCAAAATACATCATTCATGTGATTCCTTTACATACTTATATCAAAGATCATTTTCAAGAAACTAAATATTTTAATAAAAGATACTCATCAGTTTTTTCATGTATTTCAATTGAATAGAGAATAATTTTTGGTGAGTGACTACCATAAGACAAATATTCATTCCCAAGTTACCTGAACTTCAAATTAATGCCTACAAACTGTCAGTTGTTTTAAACTTTTGTTCTCTTTTTTTAAAAAGGATTTTTTTCCTTACAATATATTCTGTTTATAGTTTCTTCTCTATATATTCCTTCTAGTTCCTCCGCATCTCTTCTTCCATCAAGATCTACCCATTTTTATCTCTCGTTAGAAAACAGGCAACTAAGGAATAATTATAAAGTAAAATAAGGTACAATAAGTCAGAACCATACAAAAGGAAGAAAAGAAACCAGAGAATAAGCAAAGGAAGTACATATTGACAGAATACACAAAGGAATCCCTTAAAACACAAAATCTGAAGCCATAATATATATGCAAAGGCCCAATAGGGTTTGAAAGAATATTCGTACTCAATATTATAATATAAAAGTTGTTGACTTTATTTTGTGTTTTCCATATCTGGTCATGGAGCCTATGATTAAGAGTGGTGTATTTCTTCAGTAAACTCCTTGGAGAAATTGATTTTTTCATTTGCAAATGGCTATTAATTGGATTGCTTCTGTGTTATAGATGGTGACATGTGTTCATTTCTCCATTAATTTCTAAGACACCATTGTATGTATACCTGTTTCAGTTTCTTTCTGAGTTCATGTGTGTGCTTCAATTCTGCTATGCTTAGATGGCCTTCTTTCCTTGGTATCCTCCATACCCACAGACTCTAATCCTCTCTCCATCTCCTCTTCTGGAGAGTTCCCTGAACCCTGTGGAGGAGGGATTCGATGGAGCCATTTCTTTCAGGGTTAAATGTTCCAAGGTCTCCCATTCCTTGCAGATTGTCTGGCTGTGTCTCTGTGTTTGTTCCTATATGCTGCAAGAGAAAGCTTCTCTGGTGATAGCTGTGCAAGGCACTTATCTATGAATATAAGGGAGTGTCACTAGTAGTGATTTTATAGGTATGTTTCTTTAGCAGAGTAGTAGTATTTGATATTTCTCCAGGCCTCTGACATATCTATTCTCAGGTTTTTGGACACACAGCAGTGTTTTCTATGAGTTCTATCTCATGGAGTAGATTGTAAGTCAAGTCAGATATTAATTTGTTATTTCTGAAAACTTTGTGCCAATGCTGCATCAGCATATTTGTCAAGCAGGTCATCATTGTAGATTACCAGTTTGTAGCAAGGTTGGTGTTTGCCTTTTACCCTTAGATAGCATGCATAGTCCATCCAGTATGTTCATGAACATTAGTCTGTAGGAGTAAAGGCTTTAAGTAGGCATCAACTCAAATTCTCCATGTTCAATGAACTATGTAGATTATGTCTTCAGCAATGGGGTCTTTCCTTAATTTTGTGAAGAGCAGCCAACACCCCTATTAATTGCCTGAGTTGTTTGGGAGTTCACACGAGACCTCTTTACCCAATGACTAATCATGTGTAATCCATGATTTTGTCCAGAAAGTAGTTGTTCACTTAGGGCTATGTCTCCTATTATTTGGCAATTTCATTTATATTGCCTTTATATATATATACACATATATATATGTATATGTGTGTATATATACATATATATATGTGTGTGTATATACATATATGTTTATATATATGTATATATATATATATATATATATAAATGCATAACTTCTACATAAAAGTAAATGCATACCATATTTGTCTTTCTGGGTTTAGCTTACCTCACTCAGGATAATTTTTTTCCTAGTTCCATACATTAATTTGAAAATTTCATGATTTCATGTTTTTAATGAATGATTAATATAAAATATACCTATTAGTACATTGGAAGTATTCTTTGGTTATATGCCTGAGAGTTGTGTAGATAGATCTTCAAAATATAGTTTATAATTTGGTAGTCCTTACTTACAAAAAACCATTTGAAGGAATATGAATGTCTTTATAGCTGGTCAAAAGATATATTTATTACATATTTAGTTATCTAGAATCATGTGTAATAAAAACTAGAACAAAATTTAAATGTTTGGCAATTCAGGCTTGCTATTAATCTTGATCTAGGAGATGAAATGAAACTATAGCAGATACTACAACGGAGAATATTAAATATGAACCATTTGTAACCAAGCTGTCTTAACACAAAATTACACAGAAAAAATATATCTGGAGAAATCAAATGGGAAAACAAGAAGTTTTAAATTTCTGTCCCTGGATTGTTTACGGGGATAACAAAGACCTGTAACTTAACACCCATGAAAAGGGAATGTGATTAATGAATGGAGTAATGAAGAAAGAAGGAGTACTAATTTACTAAAATGAACCTCAAAGGAAACTATATGATGATATAGACTGAATTTCTGCTACTGGACATCACTTCCCAGAAGTAAAGGAGTACTGAGAGAGATATTTCCTACTTTCTTCCTGCATTCTAACCCTATTCTTCATTTTGAGACAAAGCAAAACTGATAGTAAATGCATTCTTTTCATAATCACTATACACAAATCATGTTTCATTGTGATATTATCACAAATACATATCATATATTTGCTCATATGAAGTACCTTTTATTTCTCCTTTAATCTTCCTTCAATACTTCCTTCATAACAAAATCCCATTACATTCTCTATCTTATATATTAAATTTGATACACACTTAATATTTAAATCTAGATTATTTATTTGAGTGAGGAAAAATGTGTTTATGAAGTATGGCTCCATGTGCTTAGCATGATGATTTCAAGTCCTGCCTAGTTTTCTTCAAGTAGCATTCTTTTGTTTTTCTTCATGGCTGACCAAAAATCACATTATGTATACATACCACATGTTCTTTATTTATTAATCATGATAATGGACACTTAACTTGATTCCTTATCTTGACCACTGTGAGTATTACACAATGAAAATGGATATACATGTATCTCTTGGCATATGACATGGATTTCCAGGAGTCATATAACCAAAATATATGTCAGCTCTGTGATTAATTTTTGAAGAACTTTCATGCTGATTTCTATAATGATTATACTTCTTTAGTTTCTTGTCAATATTAAGAATTAATGTGGATTCATTTTTACTCATGTTCTGTTCTTACTTGATATCATAATATATGACTGAAAATGCTTGATTGGTATAATAAGTATGAAGGAAGACTTGGTTTCTCTGTTACCAAGTTTATTTGTTTCTTTTTAAATTTTGTTTTCAATTTTCCCCTTCCCACTGCCCCTCCCACCCAAATGCGCGCTCTCTCTCTTTCTCTCTCTCTCTCTCCCTCCCTCCCTCCCTCCCTCTCTAGCTCTCTCTTCCATCTCTCCCCTCTCTCTCTTTCTCTTTTGTTCTATGTGTGTCTGTTTATCTTTCTCATTAGAGGACAAATAGCCATCTAAAATCAATAATAAAATGAAATAAAATAAAATACAATAAAAACATAAAACAACCAAGGCATGATGGGAACCCACCTGCATGATGTCATCTAATCATAATTACTTTCTGAAAATCTGAATATATGTTAATTTATGCATTTTACAATTAAGCTTCTAACACATGAAAATGGGGGGATGTTGAACAGCAAATATTAAATATTATTTTAATTACTATTCCATTTGTGGACTATGTCACATTAATGTAATGAGAAGAACTAAATGAGTAAATCAATAGTTTGGAAGATCCACATGCCTCACAAATTGTCTTGTCATTTGATACTTTCCATAATCATTTCCTTCTCAATCTAGTGCCTGTATTAGTTATTCTTTTATTTCTTTGATAAAATACCATGGCCAAGGCAACTTATAGAAAGAAGGGGTTATTTGATATCATGGTTTCAGGAGATGAGCATTCATCACCATTATGGTGGGGAGGTATAGCAGCAGGCAGACATGGTGGCTGGAGCAGCAAGCTAAAGTTAAAAGGACTCTTTTACTACTTTTTCAAATAGTGCAGTGATAAATTCCTATTCGCTATGGAATACCTTCCTTAGATTCACACAGTACATCCTGTTTAGGAAACAAATTCCTTATTGATGTTGTGAGACAGCTGATTAGCATGAAATGTGGAGTCATTGATAATTATATAATTAATAAAAGAATGAGGGGTAGATCTGAAATCTCAGGAACTTGGAAGAAAAAGGTTACTTACTGATATTTTGTATGAAGTAATGAAGTATTTGAATATATAATTATGAAAAACTGGCTGAAATACTGCATGACAAAAGGCAAGAAACTTCTGTGCAAGAATCAGAGTTTGTTGTACTCTTTTTACCTATCTTTTATAATTGGTGAAGTTTTTACCCTTGTAAAATGAAAATGTAATTTACTGTCTTGTATAGTTTGAAGTTACTACCTTATTATACCTTTCAGTAATACAGATACCTACCATCAGTAATACAGATACCTACCATCATAATATTGGTAAGATACATGTTATTATACATCTTTAGCATCTTATTTTTTCAGAAAATAGATACCACCTGCTTTTCTACCTAAAATGAACACATTTTCAAAAGCTTCACAACAGGTGAAGTTTTATTTTATTTTATTTTATTTTTTTAGTGCATCAATTAGTTCATTTTGAGTGCATGTCCCTTGATATTTTTATCAAATAGTCTAATATGACCATAATTTGCATTCATCTAACCCTCAACAGTTAAAAGGTTTCCATATGTACTCAGTAGAATGAATATAATAATTCTGCTACTATGAATTAATATTCAAATACAGGACAGTGTGAAAAAGTTCTTGAATCATATGCATATTTGAGGAGTAATGTAATATAAACTTTCTAAGTAAACTTATCCATTTACTTAAATCTATTAAAAGTAATTTATGCTATATAATTATATAAATACTCCATTAGTGTGGGTTATTTAGTTTCTTTTAGGAGATAAACAGGCAAAAAGTATTATTTCACACTTTTGAAACCTGATTATTTCAAACGACACAATTATGAACATTTCATTCCTAGGAAATAACAATCAGAAAAGGCAATAGTCATTTTATCACAGAATTGAAGAATGATTTTGCTTTGTACAATTCTACTAGATATATTTTGACATATATTCCATTTCCATTTGTTTTAAATCAAAAAGTATCAATTTCCTTGACACTCCTAATGATATAAGTCTTAAAAAAAAAAGAATCAACAAGAACAAAGAGTGGTCTCCAAAAGCATCAATTCTCTCAAAAATGGCTGAGAAGTTAAAATGAGTGTTAATTTACTTATCTATTAGGAAAATCAAATACATTTATATGAGACAAAACTTTAGTGACTTAAATATTATGCATATATTTGGGGAGTTTGTAAGTTTTCCGCTGCTTCTAACCATGCACAAAGAAGACTGGCAGATTTCCTATACTGGATGTGAAGGTTAAATTAAAAGAAAACTAAAGAGAAAAGAAGACTATAAATGCAGAACAAAATAGAGGAAGAAACACAAAGCCAAAGAAATAATCCGCATAATGAAAATAGCATTTCAAACTCTATATACTCTATGTAATTTGTATTTGACTTTAATTCCCTATATCAGAATATCTTTTCCCACTCTTTTGTGAAGGTCCAACCTAGAATAACATTAATGTTGATAGCTGCTACTCTTAAGGTAATATTTCATTAATTTTAAATTTCATAAAGTATTTTTAAATCATATTGACTCTCCACTACTCTAATCACATTTTCCATTCATCCTTACACCCCACCACTTCCTCTGTGTCTTATTATTAACAATTCACTAAGTCTAAATCAAATTCGTACTGACTATATACTCCCAGTCATCCATAGGAGCTTGGTCAGTCTATGTGGTTTATATCCTTAAAAAACAAAACACTTCTATCCATATCACAGAAGCTATAGCTTTTCAGTTTAGAGTTGGTAATGATCCTTCTCATTTCTGTTACAATGTTGACTAGCTTGATCTTGTATATATCTGATTCAGATAACTGTATATATTGGAAATTCCTAAGTGCAGTATTCCTGTCATGTCCAAAAGATAGTGTTTCACTACAACCTATACCAGATTAGCTCTTAAAGTCTTTCTGTGTCTTTTTCTGCAAAAGGCTGTGGTACTTGTGGTCAGGCAACAGAGGCTAATGTAGATTGAATTGGTCCTAGACATTTCACTGACACTTTTTTCTGTACTTTGATCAATTTTACATTTCTACAATAGTCACTAACACTACAAAATAAATTTGTCTGATGAAGTCTAAGATCGGCACTTATTTACATGTATACAGTTGCAAATTTAGAAGGAAGTTTAATGTCATGTCGCTTTAGCCCAGTAAGAGATTTGAGCCCTCTGTCCCTTGTTAGCTCCTAAACCATAATATCTTTGCAGTATTTGTTATACTAGGCATGATTTTCCTAATGTAGTATTGTCTTAAAGTCAATCAAAATACAAGCAGTGATCACCATAGCATTTATACTAATGTATCCATGGATATATCATGCCGAAGCTGGTCATAATTGTCATTCAATGGGAACACAGAATGGTAAGATCTTATGTCACATAGGAACCTAGAGAGCAGATTCCAGTGCTTTGAAAAATCTCATAAAATGTGTTTAAAATATCATCACTCTTCTCCTCTATTCTACCCAGATACATACTTCTTCCCTCCCCTTTCCCCAAACTTTTTGCTTTTACAATTTAAAATCAGCAGAGTAGAGTTTGTGCTGCCCACATACTCTTGTCTATAAACTACTCACAGTGTGGTATTCCACCGGAACATGGTCAAATGACCCTGAAGTATACATCTGAAAAGAATGATTCTCCATCTCTCACCAGCTTTCAACTGATAGTGTGTCTAGAGCTAGGGGGTGAGACTCCATGTGCAACCCTCCTTGTTGACATTTTGCTTGACTTGAGCTTGTGCGGGTCTTGTATAAGGTGTCATATATGCATTGAGTTTATATGTGCAGCTGTCTGCCTTTGTCAGGAAAATAATATTTTCTTATAGTATCCATTGTCTCTGTCCCTTAATATCTTTCCTTTCCTTCTTCCACAATAATCCTTGAGTCTTAGGAGGAGACAGTGTGATACAGATGCCGAACTTAGTATTGAATATTCTACAGTCTCTACACCTTGGCTATCTGTGGATCCCTGTGTTAATAACCATCTATTACAGAAAGAAGTTTCTCTAATTAGTGTTATTATAACAGTAAATTATTAGGAATCAGTTTAATCTTGTAGCGTGGGCGGCTGTAAATCTGACTAGAAAATGGTTATTTTCAATCACGATGTTTGTGCCACTCTTTATTGTACCAATGGGAATGTTGTGCCAGGCCAGTCATTGCTTCATGTGGAAGGTTCACAGCTAGGTAAGGTTGATTAGTTTTATCATTTGTTCATATGCATAGCACTTTCAGCACTGTGAACACCAGACACTGAGGATGAGGCTTCCATTGAGTGTTAACTTGATTTATCCATCTTTATTGACTTAAATATGTGGTATCTTCAGCAACTGAGCTTCACAGTCACATTTCAGAGAGTAGTAAAAAGATCACTGGTTATAGACTATAGTGTTTGTAGATCAATGGTAGCTTACATGCCAACAAGTCCAAAAAGACACATTCATTCCTCCTGAGTTTTTATTCGTTATTCCATGAACACTAGTGTGAATATCATTGTCCCAGAATAGAGTAACTCCATTTAAACTCTTCTTATATATGTTCATGCAAATATTTTAAGTACCCTCTATCTTAGTAAGTTTCTAAATAGCTTTTTAATGCCTTTTTGTATCTATGTTCATGCATAGTTCTCAGTGTTTTCTTGTGCTAAAGCAGCATGTAAAAGACAACTTATACAAAGAAAACATTTACTTGACCATCATTCATGGAGACAATGACTGTAGCAGGCAGGCTGATATGATGCTGAAAGAACAGCTGAGATATTACATTTTCATACACAAGAAGAAAACATAGAAAGCCAACTAAGACATGATCTTTTGACATCTTGAAACCCATCTTCTCTAACAAGGCCATGGCTTCTAATTCTTCCCAAATAATTCCACCAACTGGGGACAGAGTGTTCAAATATACAAGCCTATGAAGGTAATTTTCACTCAAACTACCATCCACATTTACATTTTCTATTGATAGTAACATTCACTGAATGATTATTGATATATGAATACAAAAAATAAAATTAACAGTATTATTTAATAACAACATGAAAAATATCATATTATACCCCCTATTCAGCTTTCTAAAGAATAATGGTATTAGATATGTAACTCAAGACACAATTAGGACATTATTCTTTTTTGGATCTGCAAATTGGAAAAAAAAACATTTCATATCTAATAAAGTTAGCATTTGCCATTATCTGTAAGATGGCAGGGAGAGCTTCAGCTGTTTTTATCTTCCTGAGTCACTGTGGTCAAAAAATTTAGTTATATATTTACATTGACTACCCTGCAAACATACACACTGTTCCTAAGGTCTGACAACTGACACTCAGTGATTCCAAAACTACCATCTGTCATCACTTCGCTCTTTAAGTTCTTCTCTAAATCTTTTGGGCATTGGACATCTGAGAAGGAAAGGCTTTTCTTCATGAGTTCCTTAGAACTCTACTCTTTGCACTAGACGGAGTTCTGTCATGACATAAAGGTGCTTCTAGCATGAACTTTCTGTTTGTTGATAAACAAATTGAAATTGCAAAGCTACTTATCTATCATCCTCCTTAATCTGTATATATCTCTCACGATGACTGACATAAACCCATCACGAAGAAAGTCATAAATGAGATTTTCTTACACATGTTACCTGAAGCAAAATTATCTCTACAAAATGGTGTAAATATATGCCAGGAGCTGACAAGATCTATATTTGAATCTCAATTTTAAATATAAAATTTGAATAGGAAGCGGGAATACCTATGAAAAGGCAATTCTTCCTATTAGTGTAAACTGGTAAGTCTATGTAAGAGAGTTGATACAGGATCTATCATAAGCCATAGCTTTGTGCTCTCATTTCTCTTTCATAGTCACATCTCTAAAGCTTGCTATTTTATGGTGTTTCAACTTTTGGTTTTTTTAAGTTTCATTGAAAGAGGATATTATGTTATCATATAAATACGACCAAAATACATACTGACTTCAACATATAAATACTTGAATCAGAAAACAACCCCCGATTCTCTCTGGCCCACATGGATTTTGCTCTTCAATATGACATTTAAGAAAAGATAAGAAGATGGCGTGTCAAGTTTTGAAAGTCACTGCTCAGCTGACATTTCTAAACAGTAAAGGATTATAACAATATGAGATAGAAGTTGACTAATCATCTTACATGTGACCTCAGTTTGTGCACATATTTGAAATCATATGCATTCTCTTCCCATCGGTTTACTAGAGTTTGAAAATACCATTTAGTAATGTCTCTTTATTAAGGTTAACAAAACAGTATTTAAATGCAAATGTATGTATCCAAGATAGTGGGAAACCATTTCAAAAGTCAACCTATTGACTAAAATATATGAAAATATATGAAATATTATGTCATTTAGAATATTGAAATTGTTTACATTATTTAATCTATGTGCTCATCTAGAAGTAAAAATATAAAGTTTTTAAATACGTCATTCAAACTTTACCTTTAGAAGTATATGAAATTCATGACTATATTTATTACAATAATCAATGGAGATCCAAAGTTATTGCATGACATCAACAATACAACCAAGCCGGAAAATCTTATACTATGCTGTAGGTCTTACCTACCTGTGAGGTTTAAAACTCAGAATATTTATGTACTTCTATATTGACAAAAATATATGAATGCTTGTCTAATATTTGGTAAAGACCAAACACACATGTGTATAGAAACTAATACACTGTCAACATTTAATTCAACCTTTACACTCTGTTGGCACTAAATACTAGATATTGCTTAAATGAACCATTGTATTAACCCTATAAAGTGAGTTCTATTAACATTTTTATTTTACAATTGAGAAACCTGAGTAAAAATGGATAAATAACTTGCACAAGAACATACAATAAATAATACCCATATTTGTACTCAAAATGTATCAGAAAAAGGTAAAGTCTATGGTTAAAGTCTGAAGCCAAATCAAAAGCAAGATGCATGGGAAGAGTGCTATAAATTCGTCCTAATCTGGATTTAAAATGAATGTGTAACCAGCCTGACCAGGTGCTCTTTCCCATGAGCAACTCAGGCATTTTTCATGAAAAAAAGTACAGCTTGCTTCAAAGGGACACATCAGAGTTCAATATACAAGGGTATAAAACCTGACCCTCCCTTACAAATAGTTGTATATCACTGAGCAAATTGTTTAACCTCTGTCTCCCACAACTTGCCCAACTTATGAATTGAGGCTAGTTATCACAAAACCTCCATGCATGGCTGTAGTGTGAAATAAAGGAATAGTGTTTAGATTGTATTTAGAATTATGTCCGGCAAAAATGTGTTATATTACTTAGGTGAAGTTGAATTTGGAGTATCCACATAGATGTAAATTTCTTTCCTTTCTGTGACTTCATGAGGATATATCTAGGGAGTATTTTTAACCTAAATCATGTTTAGTATAGTGGTTCGAATCAGGTTCATGAAAGTGACAGCTATGTAACTCTAAATTTAATATTTCAGAACAACTGTTCTAAGGTATTTCTGTCTTATATTTCAAGGGCTAGATACTAACATATTTAATTTTTCAATTCTGTCTTTTTCATTTTAAGAAGCACAATATAACTTACTGGTTAAAAATATTGAAGCAGAATGAGTGTGTGTGTGTGTGTGTGTGTGTGTGTGTGTGTGTTAGTGTTTGTCTGTCTGCATATGGATGTTCTTCCTTAGAATTAAAACTTCTTTAAGGATAAAAGACAATAAGAAAGTACAGGAAGAGATAAAAAATGAGTAAATGAAGGAATGAGTTATGTTACAAAGATTTTAAAAGGAGAATTAAAAAGTTCACAGCTCATAACTTATAACAACTCTAAATTATAATCATTAAGCATGAAGCTAAAATTCTACCTTTTCATCCTTGTAAGGGAAGATAGCTCAGTCAATAAGAGTTTGCTCTGAAGCAGGAGAACATGAGTTGGGATTATAAGTACTCACATAAAAGTCAGCACTCTCGCACAGTCCCATTATAACATAGGTGGGTCAGATTCAGGAAGATCCTTGGGCCTTGATGATCCATCATATCTTATTCCTTTATCCAGGTTTAGTAAGGGAATGTGTCTCAAAACTAAGTTGGGAAGCAATAGAGGAAGACATCTAACCTCAGTTTCTTGCCTCAGTATGCACACATAAAAGTGTGCACACATAATAACTACACATACACACATATACACATGTGTGCATGCACTCGACCTCACATACAGACTCCATAGCATTGTGAATTATGAAATATCATTCACATGCATAACAGCTTTAAATACTTTTCTTCATTTTTGCACTGTTTTGTAGATTGAAGATACTTCTAATATGAATGAAAATATACATTTTCTGTATTTGATAGGAAGTTGTTTGATTATTTATGAATTTCTTTTTAAAAATATTTTATTTTACATATACAGGTGTTTTGGCAACATATCTGTTTATGTACAAGCTACGTACAGTGACCACAACCAAAATAGAGTGTCCAGTGAAATATCAGCACATATTCTTAAGCACTGTGCCATCATCTCTCGATCCCAATATCTCTGGGCATTTGTCATCATCTATGTGGCCATTGTATCAGTATTTAGTTAGTCTTCATTTAAAAATCTGTATTCTGCACATATTATAAGATAATACAATAATTTGAGAAATACAAAGGGAGGGGTACAGACAAGAAAAGTAAATTAACAAACATTTGGTATTTCCATTTAGAAGCTATGATTTTTTCCTATATAGACATACTTCCTTCCAGCTTATTACTTTTACAATGAAAAAAATCATAATTGAGTTCTTTCATCTTCAAGCAAATAAATTCATGATGAAGAAAATCCTATATACAGTTACAAAACCCGGAAACTATTGTGGATGCCCACAAGTGCTGGCTGACCAGAGCTGGATATAAATATCATCTGGGAGGCTCTCCTAGTGCATGACAAATACAGAGGGGGACACTCTCAGCCAGACATTGAACTGAGCACAGGGTCCCCAATGAGAGAGCTAGAGAAAGAACCCAAGAAGCTGAAGGGGTTTGCAGCGCCACAGAAGGAACAACAATATGAGTCACCTGGTACTCCCAGAACACCCAGGGACAAAACCATCAACCAAAGAATACACATGGAGTTACCCATGGCTCCAGAGGCATAGGCAGCAGAGGATGGTCTTGGACACCAAAGGGAGGAGAGGCCCTTGGTCCTGGAAAGACTTGATGCCTTAGTGTAGAGGAATACCAGGACAGGGAAGCAGGGTAGGGTTGATTGGGGAAGAATATAATATAATATAATATAATATAATATAATATAATATAATATAATAATATAATATAATATAATATAATATAATAATATAATATAATATAATATAATATAATATAATAATATAATATAATATAATAATATAATATAATATAATATAATAATAAGGGAATAGCTTATGGTATTGTCGGGGGAGGAAAGGGGACAGCATTTGAAATGTAAATAAAGAATATAATAAAAAATAATATTTTCAAGATAACTTCACAAATAAAATATATAAGCAGAAACTTCATGGGCAGCATTAAATATTGCTGAAAATCAGCAGTTATGAAGTGCAAAGCTAAATTTCCCAACTCAGACATGTATTACATGTGTATCACGGATAAGGTGGCCAAGAAGAAGAAAGAGTAATAAAAGTTATTTATTTATAAAAAAATCAATAAAGACCTTCAATTGTATTTAGTAATTAGTGGGAAAAAAGAAAATTTGAATTTGTATGCTATATTACGAGTCTTCACAGCTGACAGTGACAGTGTCTCTGAATACTGGGCCACATTTGCAACATTTTGTAACCTGCAAGCAAATAAGATGATCAGGTAAGGAAGGGGTGTGGTGTGGGAGCGAGGCCTTGCACTAGTTTATCACCTGTACTTCCGTGATCTTTATGGAAATGACCAGTAAGCCAGACTGGTACAAATACATCTACTGAGGAAGTTCTTTTTTCTTTCTTTCTTTCTTTCTTTCTTTCTTTCTTTCTTTCTTTCTTTCTTTCTTTCTTTCTTTCTTTCTTTCTTTCTTTTAATTTTTTTTATTATTTTCTAAGTTTTTTTTATTTACATTCCAAATGATTTCCCCTTTCCCATTTCCTCCCTCCCCCAAAGTCACATAAGCTCCCTTCCCTCCTTCTGTTCCCCATTCAACCCCCTCTCGCTTCCCTGTCCTGGTATTCCTCTACATCCAGTCTTTCCAGGACGTTCTTAATACCCATTCTTATCAAATTGAATCACCATGGAGCTAATCTTTTACAAATTATTTCTGAGAGTTGGCATTTTATGTGCACATTAAAGCTTCCTATAAAGGGTTCATCAGCCTGGAGAGTGGCACAGCTGATTTCTGTCAGCCTTCATCTTGGTCTTATTAAGCTAAGTCTGTATATCCTTTAGCACTAGTGAAACCTGGCAGAAAGGGAAAACAAAGCTGTAGAAGAACAGAAAAGATATTAAACACTTAAATAGCTTAAATGTATTTCTTGCTTGTTAGCATTTTCTCTTTAGATCAAATGAAAGGATAATGCTATTTTTCTGTACTGTTAAAGGACAAGACTGTTGTCACTTAAAATATATACTACTTGATTAGCTATAGTTCTAACCTCAGTAGACGTAAAGATAATTTAACCCCTATAAGGTACGACTTCGAAAATAAAAGTCCTCTAGATACAGCTGACTATGTTGTATAATAAACTTAATCAAAACATTTAAAACTGCATTATGAGAACAGAATTATCCCATGCATTGCATGGAAACACATATTTAGTGAAATAGACCCTTCCATTTATGCTTAAAGTTTTGAGGAACAGATGGGGATGAAATACAGGAAGCAAAGGTGTCAAGACTTTGTTACTATATATGAGATTACATGATTTTGCATTACATAATTCATTTACCTATAACTTTTAACAATATACTATACATTATCTATTTCTTTTGAATTTCGAATATTTAAACAATATTAGTTATCATCAATCCTTGCTTAAAAATCTATTGATGTTCACAAAACCTCAGTGTCTTCATAAACTTTATCTTTGACTAAGTGTATCACAGATTTTGAACCAGGTGTTTTACAGTTACACTATTGTTTTCCCAAACTTATAATTATGTATCTAAAATACTTTACTTTTCAAATGCCTATTTTAGGTAATAAATATAATAAAACTATTTTTCTTATAGAGAAGATAAATTTTTAGGTTCATATTATATTTTCCATAATATAGTCAATGTCTTAATTCTCTAAACCTAATAATTTTCACATAATCTAATTAGTTTTTGAATGGAATTTCATGTGAACTTAAGTCTTTTGGAATCATTAAGAACACTATGATTTCTGTATCATTGGCTCCTAAAGTCATTCTCCATGCCTCATTATATTAAAATTCCAAGCATCCCTGACTACATTCACCAGGCCATTTCCTTTTAGTAACACCCTCTTAAACTTGGTGTCTTATGCCTACTAGATTACTTGTCAGGTTTTTCTGCCAGCTGCATGCTTCCTATCAAATATTAAGTTCCCCAGATATGTTTAAATATTTTCCCTGAATATACTTTCATGTTATTCTTATCAAAATTCAAAAACTTATTTATGAAAAGTACACAGATGACTATCAGACTTACCATCATTTGAGATCCAGATCCTAAAAGCTAAACCTATATAATATTTGTCTCTCACTCAATTTATGGAACACAACTTAAACTGAATATGTATTTGTTACTTTTTATCTTGCTGTGTCAAAACACAATAACCAAGGCAATTTATAAGAGAAATTGTTTAACTGGGCTTATAGGGTGGCAGAGAAGTAGAATCCATTATTGCAAAGCAAAAGCATGGTGACAGGAAAAGCTGAGAGCATGTATCTCAAGTTTTAAGAAGGAGGTAGAGAGGGCACTCTGGGAATGGCACGAGTCTTTTGAAACTCCAAAGCCCCACCCCTTGACTCCTCATTTCTGATAGCACCATATCTCTTCATCCTTCCCAAATAGTTCTGGAGCCCAAATATTTAAGAATATGAGCGTATGTGGACCATTATCATTCAACTACAACAAAGTCCAAGGTAAATTCATTATTATCTTTTTTTTTCATGCATTAGACATATTGTTAATGTAACCTATAAATAAATAGATAAACTACTTTGTTTTCTTGAGTAACTGAAGAATGATATCATGACTAGGGTCAAGGAAAATATTTTAAATAAGACATCTGATTTTAGAGAAAAATCTTAGCTCATGTAGAGAAGATGGTTAACTAATAATGTATACAGAATTGCCAAGATATTTTGACCTTTTATTATTTAAATATGTCATAGGAACAAGCTGTTTCTTTTAAATAATTCCTAGTGAAAGAATTTTAATCCAGTAACATGGCTGCTATGGCAAGAGATGACCTAGATCTGTGTGACCCCTTGGCACACACCACATACCTTTAATACCTCTTGCTGGAATACAGACATGCTTGTAGTACACATGATTAAAGTAAAATTAGTTTGTAAAAGGAATTAGCCATGTTCAGGGAAAGACAACATGATGAATCAGAGAAAGAATTGACAGGATGAGTCAGAGATAGGATACACCAACTTTCTCGAGAACAGATAGGAAATAGAAGCTAAGACAGGAAAGGGGAAATCATTTGGAATGTAAATAAAAAAATATAGAAAATTAAAAAAAGAGAGAAGCATAGGCGGAGAGAGAGTCAAGAGCTTGGAGTCAGTGCAGCGAGTGCAAGGCAGTGAGGTTGAATTTGTTTGTGGGAGTTCATGTATTTCAGTGCAGGTCAGCAGAGGCATTTGAAGTCAGAGAATAAGATGGAACTAGAAGATTAGAACAGACACTCAGAGATAGTCTGAGGCCAAATAGAGCAATTCAGTGAAAAGTTGAACAGAAGCCAAATTGAATCAGTCATTTGGGAAAGGAGTTTTGAGCCAGAAGAGCTGAGTTGAACCAGCCAGCCAGAGTTCAGGAACAACTTGTAGCGGTAAGCTTATCCAGCAGTAAGCCTCTGAGATGGCAATTACACTTAGAAATAAAAGTTAATTTTACAAGGTTTAAAAATCGATAATTGTGATAAGTATACTGCATACTGCCTAACCTATTAGAATATGTAAACAGAGAGAACCAATAATAGCAAAATTGAAAAAAATAAAGCCTGTTCTCTATTGTAATAGCTACTACCATCGAACAGAAAATTATACAGTAATTATTGCAGATGGCACAAGTAGTGAGAATATTATGTATGATTTTTAGTCTGAGATGCTGTTAACCTAGTGTAATAAATGCCAATTTTATTTCAAGTCTCATGTATCCTTTACCTCATGAAAGCATCTCATGAATTGGATTTAACTATTTTTTTTCTGTTTGTTTAGATATAACAAAATGTTAGTTTAATTTCTTATTACAAATTATTTTCACATATCCTATCTATTAAAATTTAAGGTTATTTTGACTAACCTGCATTACATTATCCAATATTGGAAAACACTGATAATATAAACTAGAATGCTGACATTATTTTCATAAACTCTTGAAAAATGTGAGCTGAGAGGGAAAGAAAGTGTGTAAATATTCTGACCATAGTGTGCAAATATTTAAATCAGAAAAAATATATATCAACAATTTACTTTGCAAAAGTTAGCACAGGTTTTAAAGCAGAATATTAGTGCTTTTAGTTCCCTTTCCCAACTATGGGCAAGTGACTTTGTTACCATTTTTTCCTGATTATCATAACAATACATATTTTAAATTATTTTGTTATTCAGTTTCATCTTGTATTTGTTTAATTTTTGCTATTTTATACTTTCTTCCATGCATTAATCCACATTCTCTAAAGAAACAGACTAACTGATATAGTGAATATTGTGAATGAATATTAGACTGATTTATAGGCTGTGGTTTAAGTAGTCCAACAATGGTCATCTCATTAAGGATAGGCTGACAACCCAGTAGCTTCACATGATGCTGTCCATTGGAAAGATTTAGCTTTGTTATAAAAAAATTGATTGACATTACACACTAGATATTCATTTACCTATTTGTACCCATTTAGTTTGAATCTACATTTTAGTCTTGCTAAATAGAGTACTGAACTGAAAATGAACTAGCAAATTTCTTTTAAAAATGACTTTATATTCTTTGTATATGTTTACTACTACAAATGCACATTTTATTTTCCTTATTGAAGGAAAATTATAGTGGCTACATAGATTTACACTCCTACTAATGCTATACAACACCTTCCCTTTGTCTTTATACTTTCTGACGCTTGAAATCTCTTTGAAAATAGCTGTTTGTATAAATATAAATGATGCCCCAGCACAGCTTTAATTTGCATCTCACTAATGATTAATGACCCTTAGACTTTTTTTATCCAGTTATTAGCAATTTGTTTATCTTCCTTTGATAAATGATGTTTCCATCTCTTGTGCATTTTCATTAATCAAATTGTTTTTCTTTTCTTATATTCTTTAAATTAGTTACATGTTTTGCATATACTATACATATTTCAAGTTTTAATTCTTAACCTTCATATTTAAGATATGAATAATTTATAGAACTGCACTCTGCAGGTTATTTTAAATTTAACAGGTCTTTACCTTATGCAGTGTTTGAACAGTTTTGGCCCCCCATAGACTCATGTGTTTGAATGCTTGGCCCATAGCAAGTGTTACTATTAGGAGGTGTGGTCTTGTTGGAATAGATGCAGCCTTGTTGAAGGAAATTGCCACTTTGGGGATGGGCTATGAGTATTCCTAGTGCTCAAGCTCTGCCAAGGACAGAGGAACACTTCCTCCTGTGGAGGAGTCTGTAGAGGGGTCCCTTTCTGGATGCCTTTGGATCAAGATGTAGAACTCTCAGGTCCTTCACCACAATGTCAGTCTGGGTACTATCATGCTTCCTGCCATGATAATATAGACTAAACCTCTGAAACTAGAAGCCAGCCCCAATTAAATGCTGTCCTTTATAAGAGTTGCCTTGGTCATGGTGTCTCTTCATAGCAGTAAAACCCAAACTAAGATAACTTACTAGTATGAGTTTTACTTTTATGTATTTGTCTGCTTTTCTTTCATTTTGAAGAATTCCCTTTAGTATTTCTACTTCCTACTTTCCCTCATCTCTTTATTCATGTTCTTGTCTCTGCTATTTCTATCTTCCTCTTCTCCCATCTTCATCCTTTTTGTTTGTTATTAAAATTGTATTTAAATTACAGTATTTCTCCCTTTTGTCCTCCCTCAAGCCATCCTACATATCCGTCCCTGCTTTCTCCATCAAATTCATGATCTATTTTTCATCAGTTATTACATGAACATCTTTACTGGAGAGGACACCTCTGCTCAGTCTTCTCAGTTTTCTGTAGCTCCTTGTGTAGATTTGAAGCCCTGTGGGCTTTCCCCCTGAACTGTGACATGCTTTGTTGGTGTACAGTTCACATTTTTCAGTCATGTGGGCGATATTTATATGTTTTGATTCTGATGTTTGCATGAGATACGATCTCACAGGAAAGTCCCTGATCTTTCTTTAAATTTTCTGCTCTCTTTCAATGTTCTTCCATGAGTCTTCGGTGTTAGAGTATTTGGAGATGTATCACTGGGACTGTGCTCCAAAATTCTCCATGCTGAATGGCTGTTGCTTTCTGTAGTGGTCTCTGTGTGCTTCCGATATAAATCTTCTTGATGAGGGGTGAAGGCTACAGTATCTGTGGATATAAAGACTAGATTCATAGATTGTCCTTAGGATCATGCTGGTTTAGTGAATTGGTAATTAGAGATTCTTCACAAATAACCATTATTTCACTAACACTGATTAGTAAGCTAACTTTCCCTTACCAAACATGGTGTCCCTCTTGTTGAACAGGTCTTAAGTCCAACTAGAGGGTGGTTGATTACCCTCAAGTTGTGTGTACCATGGCTGCACCTGTAGGTTAGGTAAACTACACTTCAGATACCATACACTTCAGAAACAGGTTGCTTAGGCTCCCACACTAGAAGTAAACTGAATTCACCCTCCCTGAACACTAGCTTTCATGCTATCAAAAGGTGACATCAGTTTCCAACATAGAGGCAAACAAGAGATATGATGCCTGTGAACTTCCTACTTCTTCCTCCCTCCTCCTTCATCTTGTTCTTATTTATTTCCTTCTCTGTTTGCTTTCTCCTTTGCCTTTTCAGCTTCTTTGCTTTGTTCTCCAAACTCCCTTTACTTTGTTCTCTTTACTTTCCATCCTTCTCACTGTATTTTTCTGATAATAAGTTCAGTGGAGGGACAGGACATCAAGTGGAAGGATGGGGTTGCCATCCCACAGTCAAAAGCTCCAACACAGAATTGTTCCTGTATAAAGGAACTGCAGAGACAAAAATGGAGAATAGCCTGAGAGAAAGTTGGTCAATTGACAGGCCCAAAATTGGCATCAAGTTCAAGGGGAGGCCCCAGGACCTGATATTGTAACTGATTCTGCAGTGTGCATGCAGACAAGAGCCTAGCATGACTGCCCTCCCAGAGACTGGGATACTCTGTGGTTGAATTTGGGAAAAGCTGGAAGAACATGAAGAGAAAGACAGTCCCACTGGAAGACCAGCAGTATCAACTGGCCTGGACACCCAACATTTCCCAGAAATTGAGTCGCCAACAATGCAGCATACATCAGCTGATATGAGGCCCCTCACACTTATACAGCAGAAGACTGCCTGGCCTGGTCTCAGTGAGAGAAGATGCACCTAATCCTCAAGAGACTTGACATCTCAGGGAGTGGGGTGGTCTGGTGAGTCAGGGGAAGGGGAGGGGGACATTATCTTGGAGATGGGCTCGAGGGGGAGGAGATATGGGATGGGGAGCGGTCTGAGGTGGCAGACTGGGAGGGAGATGAAGTCTGGATTATAAAAAAAGATTAAAATAAATAAATAAATAAATAAGAAAATAAGTCTAAGCATCCCAGATATTCTTCTGCTGCCTCCTTTCACATCAATACTACAATTACAGACATCAACACTTTGCATTACTTCTTCAAAATATAGGAAGTATCATGTATTCAAAACCTGTATTGTACTTGTTTGTCCTTTAATTTTTTTGGCCTAAAAATATCTTTATGTACATTTTTCAGCCTTATCATGTAAATTATTCTTGATTATCAGGATGTTTTTGGACCACATTGTCTATAAATTTCCACTGACAAATAAATACAGTGATAAACTTACTATAATTCCTTATCTGTGCTTTGCTTTTTTTGTTTTCTTGCTATGTTCATTATTCATACTGAGTCTAATTTTTGACAATTTAGTTATGATTTGTCTTGATGCTGCATAATTTGAATTATTTCTGAGTTTTTACAATCCTATCCCAGTAAATGGTCACTTGTCCAAAGTTTTGGAAATTTTTTGCCATTATCTCTATCAACCCCTTTTTTTCTTGAATTGTAAATCAGATATTAAATTTGAAGTATATATATTTCCAAATAATATGTAATCAGATATATAATTTCTTTTTGACATATAATATCCTTAATTGCCATGATTATATTCTCATTTCCAAATTTTTCCCTTTTCTATTTTTTATTTTATTCTTTAATCTTTATTTACAGTCCAGATTTATCCAGTCCACTCTCTGAGTGTTTAATATCCCATCACTCCACTGGTCTCAAAGAGGATGTCTGCATCCCCTCTTTCACCTGACAGGACCTCTCCACTCCCTGAGGCCTCAAGCCTATTGAGAGCTAGGTGCATCTTCTCTGACTGAGTCCAGACCCGTCAGTCCCCTGCTGTGTACGTGTTGGGAGTCTCATATCAGCTGATAAATGCTGCCTGGTTGGTGGCTCAGTGTCTGGGAGATCTTGGGGATCCAAGTTAGTTGAGACTGCTGATCCTCTGACAGGGTCGCCTTCCTCCTCAGCTTCTTTCAGCTTTTTCCTAATTCAACCACAGGAGTCAGCTGCTTCTGTCCAAGGGTTGGGTGTAAATATCTGCATCAGACTCTTTTAGCTGCTTGTTGGGCCTTTCAGAGGGCAGTCATGATAGGCCCCTCTTTGTAAGAATACCATAGCATCAGTAATAGTGTCAGGCCTTGGAGACTCCCCTTGAGCTGGATCCCACTGTGGGCCTGTCATTGGACCTCCTTTTCCTCAGACCCTTCTCCAATTTTGTCACTATAATTCTTTCAAACAGGAACAATTCTGGGTCAGAGTTTTTGACTGCTGGATGGCAACCCCATCTGTCCACTTGATGCCTTGTCTTTTGGCTGGAGGTAGACTCTACAAGTTCTTTCTCCCCACTGTAGGACATTTCACATTTTAATAATGTTAAAATTTTCATACAGTTGATTTAAGCTTGATTTTATTTTAAATTGTCAATTCTGGCACTCAATTTTAGGTCATTTAACTCAAATTAAGGTCATGGTTGTTAACTGTTATATCCTTGAGTCACAGTTTCAGCAATATTTTCTTATTTATTTATTTTTAATTTTTGATACACTTCCTACTGAGTTGCCCAAGATGGCTTTGAACTCATTCTATAGCCCAGGCTCACCTCAAACTTGTTATGGTCTCTTGCCTTAGCCTCCTAAATCCTAGAATTATAGGGCTCTACAACCAAACCAACTTCTTTAATTTTTAACCTGTCTATCCCTATTTTTGTTATTAATTATTTTATTTGTTTACATCCTAAATGTTGCCCTCTTCCTCCCAGTCCTACCTCACAGAGTTCTTTCCTCCATTCACCCTTCCCTTTCCTTCTGAGAAGGTGCTACTACGGAAGAGTTAGGGGAAGGATTGAAGGAACTGAAGGGGATGGCAACCCCATAGGAACCAACAGTGTCAACTAACCTGAACCCTTGGAAGCTCCCAAAGACTGAGCAATCAAGCAAAGAGCACAGGCTAATCAGAGGCTCTAGCAGAACACTGCTTTGCTTGGCCTCCATGGGAGAGAATTTGCTTGCTTAATCCTGTAGAGACTTGATGCTCTCCCACTGAGGAAGGATGCCCTGGTGTGGGGCACCCTCTGTAGTTTTACTAGATTGTTTCTGTGTCTATTCCAGCATCCTTGAGCTTCCTTGAATCAAGATTTTTGAACTTTTGTCAATGAACTTATATGTTTACATTCATTTAGGGGCAGCTTCTTGAAAATTACTGTTTGCAGCAATGTGGTGTTTCTTTGTTCATTTTTATGATTCTTGTTGCCCCTACTGATGACTGTGTATTGGATGAAATAACCTCTTCTAGATTTTACGAGTTATTTTCACTGTGAAAGGAAATTTCCATATGGAGGCATGATGAGATAATGGGAGAGCATTTAAGGGTTGGCTGCCTACAGTGGTCAGACACCAGCAAAGGCAGCTGTTCAGAATCTATGCAAGGATGACGTTGGCAGACTGCAGGGATTTTTAACTGCCAATGCTACAGATGTCCAGAGTGGGAGCATTAGTTTCCGGGGTTTTCTTTGGCAATGACTGTTATATTCCTCTTAATCTCTTTTCCTCACTACAGGAAGATTTGTGACTGAGAATATCCCTCTTGGCTCCAGGCCTGCCTTGTAGAAAAATTATTAGTAGTGACACTGGGGTCTATTGAATGGCAACATTGGTGTCACGACAGGGTTGAGGTCTGATGCAGGGACTTCATAAAGAAATGTTTCTCTGGGATTCAGTGCAGTAATGATGTTGGTACCAGTCATAGAGAACTGTCACTCTCATACCTCAGCTCTTGTAGGGTTTGGGTAGGTAGTTCCTATCTATGGTTGTTGAACAGTTCTGTTAAGTCCTATCTATGGTTGTTGATCTGCTCCTTTTTGTTCTGTATAAAAGTCAGAGTTCTAGTTCACGGTTTCAATTTGCCAAGTAGCTTGTTATGGAAGTATCTGTGGTTTCTGATATATGGGTGATATCATCAATATCCATAACACCTGATTTTTTGAGACAGACAAGAGGGTAGTAAGACAGCTTCCAACTTAGGGTAAATTCAATATATTTTTGAAGTGGAACAATGGGGGCTACTTTCTAGATGGGATAAAACCATAAACATCTGTATATATTGTTTGGAACACTACTGTATAATTGAAGGAATAACTTATCAGTGTCTTTTGTTGAGCAGAGTGGTCCACAATGGTGTTCTCTTTATGATTTCTATTGATTATTTTTTCTATATTTACCATTTGCTTCTAGTTGTACCAGAATTCAGATATGCCATCATCAACTTTGTCAGCTTTGATAACTTTTATGTAGGTCTCTCTTCTGATCCTCCACTGTATTGCCATATACACTTAAGTGGAAGTTGTGGGTTGCTAAAGTGTGTTAATGACTGGATACCTATCTTTGGTGTTTGAGGAAAGAGAGATGTGTGGTAGTGCCTCCTATTTTATCTTAGTGATGTCATTCTCCTGCTTTCCTTTGGGCATTTTTAATATATATTGCTTTGTTGGATATGTGCTCATACATACATCTCAAATATGTACTGAAATGTCACTTCAGTTGTACCTTTGTTTTTGATTTATAAAATCCATATTATTATGTTTTTCAGGTTTATTTTATACTTATTCAACATTCCGCAATAATATTGAAGAACTCAATATAATTTAAATTTCAATTAACAGTAAAGTTTAAACCTATGTATAAGGAAAATACCATTAAGTAGGTATTGGTTTACAGGTGCATGCACAAAGCAGATGTAGAAACTGATATGTTACAGTTGGTTACTGTGACTTGTTCTTAAAGATTCCCTAGCATCTTCTTGTGGGCTCTCTGTATTCCACGAAATAATGTCCCTCTATTATGGAATTTTGTTATGATGTTTCCACCTTGCACAGGTATAAAGAAATACGGCCAAGCAATCATAAGAAAAATCTCTGAAATCATGAGCTAATATGTGTTGAAGTTTGTGTGATCTGTTACTTTGTGGTGAATGGCATAAGATAAAAATCGTATTCACAACTGAAATGCAGACATTAAACAGTTTTTGCTCTATCGTAATTTTTACTGTCCTTCCAGATAGGAAGAAAAATTCTCTCTCTGTCTCTCTGTCTCTCTCTCTGTCTCTCTCTGTCTCTCTCTCTGTTTCTCTCTCTCTCTCTCTCTCTCTCTCTCTCTCTCTCTCTCTGTATGTCTGTATGTGTTGTGTGTGTTTCTGCTCTCTCACTCACTCTTTTTCACATACACATTCATAAGTTAAACTTAGACCTCTAATGTCTTCTTACTCTGTATAAATGTATGATACAGAGTACCCTCCGCCATCTTTGCTCTGGTGACAGAGCAGACAGGGCCTCCAGGTGCAGAGATAGCCAAGCATAACATCGCTTGGGACACAACCATTTAGGACGCTGCCTGCGCCCAAGAGCTGGGTAACTCTGTGGTCATCTGCACGCTAGCTCTGCTGTGGGACATCTGACTTAGAGAATGACCTGCAACAGCAGCCTCCCCTCCACCACCTTTGCTTCGGTGATAGACTACACAGAGACTCCAGGTACACAGGAATTTCCGAAGTATAACATTGTTTGGGACACAGCCTGCTAGGGTTCCATCTGAACCCAAGAGCTGGACAACTCTGTGGTCATCAGCTCTGCTGTGGGACATCTGCACTGCAGAGGGACCCGTGCCTGGAGGGAGCACAGCAGCCTCCGCCGCCTTTGCTCAGGTGATAGACCAGACAGAGACTCCAGATACACAGAGATATCCCAAGTATAACATCACCTGTGTCAAGGCACACCAAGGTTCCAAAGACACTCAAGAGCAGGGCACTCCCTCAGCAATCAGTGACAGGGAAAACCCAGTCATCCAGGGGGGCAGAAATAGCCTTGCAGGCTCACAGGAGGTTCAAGCACCAGCCAGTGACACAGGATCAACTAACACCAGAGATAGCTAGATGGCAAAAGGCAAACATAGGAATGTTGCTAACAGAAATCAAGGCAATATGGCACCATCTGAACCCAACTCTCCAACAACATCAAGTCCTGGATACCCCATCACACCTGACAGGCAAGCTCTGGATCTAAAATCACTTCTCATGATGCTATTAGAGGATTTCAAGAAGGACATAAATAAATCTCTTAAAAAATACAGGAGAACATGAATCAACGGGTAGAAGCCCTTACAAAGGAAACACAAATATCACTTAAAGAAATAAAGGAGAACTTGGGACAACAGACAGAAGTTCTGAAAGAGGAAACACAAAAATATCTTAAAGAAATACAGGAAAACACAAATAAACAAGTGAAGAAACTGAGCAAATCCATCCAGGATCTAAAAAGGAAGTAGAAACAACTAAGAAATTACAAAGGGAGACAACTTTGGAGATAGAAGACCTTGGAAAGAAATCAGGAGTCATAGATGCAAACATCAATGATAGAATACAAGAGATGGAAGAAAGAATCTCAGATGCTGAAGATACCATAGAAAGCATCGACTCAACAATCAAAGAAAATAAATAATGCAAAAACCTTGTAGCCCAAAACATCCAGGAAATCCAGGACACAATGAGAAGACAAAACCTAAGGATTATAGGTATAGATGAGAGTGAAGATTTGCAACTTAAAGGGCCAGTAAATATCTTCAACAAAATTATGGTAGAAAACTTCCCTAACCTAAAGAGAGAGATGCCCATGAACATACAAGAAACCTACAGAACTCCAAACAGACTGGACCAGAACAGAAATACCTCCTGTCACATAATGATCAAAAAACCAAATGTACTAAACAAAGAAAGAATATTAAAAGCAATAAGAGAAAAAGGCCAAGTAACATATAAAGGAAGACCTATCCAAATTACACCAGACTTCTCACCAGAGACTATGAAAACTATAAGATCCTGGGCAAATCTCATACATACACTAAGAGAACACAAATGCCCACCCAGACTAATATACCCAGCATAACTCTCAATAACCATTGATGGAGAGACTTAGATATTCCATGATAAAACCAAATTTACACAATATCTTTCCACAAACAAAGCCCTGGAAAGGATAATAGGTGGAAATCGCCAATACAAGGAAGAAAACTACACCCTGGAAAAAATGCGATAGTAACCTTCTTTCATCAAACCCAAAAGTATATAACCACTCAAACATAAAGATAGTGTCAAAAATAGCAGGAAGCAATTAACATTATTCCTTAATATCTCTTACCATCAATGTTCTCAATTCCCCCATAAAAATACATAGACTAACAGACTGGATATGTAAACAGGACCCAGCACTCAGTGTCAAAGACAAATACTACCTCAGAATAAAAGGCTGGAAAACAATCCTACAAGCAAATGGTCTCAGGAAACAGCTGGAGTAGCCATCCTAATATCAGATAAAATTGACTATCAACCTAAAGCCATCAAAAAAGACACGGAAGGACAATACATACTGATCAAAAGAAAAATCCACCCAGAAGAACTCTCAATTCTGAATATCTATGCTCCAAATGCAAGGGCACCCTCATTCGTAAAAGAAACTTTACTAAGGCTCAAAGAACACATTGCATCTCACACAATAATTGTGGGTGACTTCAACACCCCACTCTCTGCAATGGACCGATCAGAAAAGCAGAAGCTAAACAGTAAAACTAATTGAAGCTTTGGACCAAATGTATCTTTTATGTATATATATATATATATATATATATATATATATATATATAAATATATATATGTATAAATATATATTATATATATTTATATATATAATATATATATATATATATAAATATATATATATGTATAAATATATATTATATATATATACATACATACATACATTATATATATTATATATATAATATATATATATATAAATATATATATACATATATATATAATTTCATTCTAAAGCAAAAGAATATACCTTCTCAGCACTTCATGGTACCTTCTCCAAAATCGATGATATAATTTGTCACAAAACAGACCTCAACAGATATAAGAAGATGGAACTAATCCCATGCCTCCTATCAGATAACTATGGAATAAGGGTGGTCTTCAACAACAACAAAAACAACAGAAAGCCCACATCCACATGGAAGCTGAACAATGTTCTACTCAATGATAATTTGCTCAAGGAAGAAATAAAGAAAGAAATCAAAGACTTGTTAAAATTTAATGAAAATGAAGTCACATCATACCCTAATTTATGGGACACAATGAAAGTGGTGCTAAGAGGAAAATTCATAGCCCTGAGTGCCTCCAAAAAGAAGCTGGAGAGAGCATACACTAGCAGCTTAATGGCACACCTGAAAGCCCTGGAACAAAAAGAAGCAAATACACCCAAGAGGAGTAGAAGGCAGGAAATCATCAAACTCAGGGCTGAAATCAATCAAGTAGAAACAAATAGAACCATACCAAGAATCAACAGAACTAGGAGATGGTTCTTTGAGAAAACTAACAAGATAGATAAGCCCTTAGTCAGACTAGCCAGAGGGCACAGAGACAGTATCTAAATTAACAAGATCAGAAATGAAAAGGGAGAGATAACAACAGAAAGTGAGGAAATTCAACAAAATCATCAGATTCTGCTACAAAAGCCTGTATTCAACACAACTGGAAAATCTTGAGGAAATGGACAATTCCAAGACAGATACCAAATACCAAAATTAAATCAGGATCAAATAGACCATAAAAACAGTCCCATAGCCCCTGAAGAAATAGAAATGATCATTGGATGTCTTCCAACCAAAAAAGGCACAGGGCCAGATGGTTTTAGTGCAGAATTCTATCAGATCTTCAAGGAAGACATGACGCCAATACTTTTCAATCTATTCCACAAAATAGAAACTAAAGGAACACTATCCAAGTCGTTGTATGAAGCCACAATTACACTGATACTAAAATCACAAATAGATCCAACAAAGAAAGGGAATTTCAGACCAATTTCTCTTATGCATATAGATGCAAAAATACTCAATAAAATTCTTGCCAACCGAATCCAAGAACACATCGACATGATCATTCACCATGATCAAGTAGGTTTCATCCCAGGGATGCAGGGATGGTTCCATATAAAGAAGTCCATTAATGTAATCCACTACATAAACAATATCAAAGAAAAAAAAGCAAATGGTCATTTCGTTAGATGCTGAAAAAGCGTTTCACAAAATTCAGCATCCTTTCATGCTAAAAGTCTTGATAGGATCAGGAATTTGAGGCCCATGTCTAAACATAGTAAAAGCAATTTACAGCAAACCGGGAGCCAACACCAAACTAAATGGAGAGAAACTTGAAGCAATACCACTAAAATCAGGGACTAGATAAGGATGCCCTCTCCATATCTTTTCAATATAGTAATTAAAATTCTAGCTAGGGCAATTAGAAGACAAAAGGAGGTCAAAGGGATACAAATTGGAAAGGAAGAAGTCAATATATCACGATTTGCAGAAGATATGATAGTATACTTAAGTAACCCAAAGAACTCCACCAGAGAACTCCTACAGCTGATAAACAACTTCAGCAAAGTGGCTAGATAGAAAATCAACTCAAGCAAATCAGTAGCCTTCCTATACTCAAAGGATAAGCAGGCTGAGAAAGAAATAAGGGAAATGATACCCTTCACTATAGCCACAAACAATATAAAGTATCTTGGTGTGACTCTAAACAAATAAGTGAAAGATCTGTATGACAAGAACTTCAAGTCTCTGAAGAAGGAATTTGAAGAAGACCTCAGAAGATGAAAAAATCTTCCATGCTTATGGATTGGCAGGATTAATATAGTAAAAATGACCATCTTGTCAAAAGCAATATACAGATTCAATGCAATCCCCATCAAAATACCAACTCAATTCTTCATAGAGTTAGAAAGAGCAATTCAAAAATTTATTGGAATCACAGAAAACCCAGGATAGGTAAAACTATTCTCAAGAGTAAAAAACTTCTGAGGGAATCAGTATCCTGGACCTCAAGCTGTACTACAGAGCAATAGTGTTAAAAACTGCATGGTATTGGTACAGTGACAGGCATGTAGATCATCGGAACAGAATTGAAGACCCAGAAATGAATCCATAGTCCTATGGTTACTTGATCTTTGATAAAGGAGCTAAAACCATCTAGTGGAAAAAAGATAGCCTTTTCAACAAATGGTGCTGGCTCAACTGGAGGTCAGCATGCAGAAAAATGCAAATCGATCCTTTCTTATCTCCTTGTACTAAGCTCAACTCCAAGTGAATCAAGGACCTCCACATAAAACCAGACACACTGAAACTAGTAGAAAAGAAACTAGGGAAGAGCCTTGAACATATGAGCACGGGGAGAATTTCTTGAACAGAACTCAAATAGCTTATGTTCTAAGATCAAGAATTGACAAATGGGACCCCATAAAATTACAGTTTTTGTAAGGCAAAGGACACTGTCAAAAGGACAAAGCGGCAGCCAACACGTTGGGAAAAGATCTTTACCAACTCTACATCCAACAGATGGCTAATATCCAATATATACAAAGAACTCATGAAATTAGACTCCAGAGAGCCAAATAACTCTATTAAAAAAATGTTCATCATCCTTAGTCTTTAGGGAAATGCTAATCAAACAACTCTGAGATTTCACCTCACACCAGTCAGAATGGCTAAGATCAAAAGCTCAGGAGACAGCAGGTGTTGGCAAGGATGTGGAGAAAGAGTAACACTCCTCCACTGTTGGTGGGATTGCAAGCAGGTACAACCACTCTGGAAATCCTTCTGGCGGTTCATCAGAAAACTGGGCATGACACTTCTGGAGGATCCGGCTATATCAGTCCTGGGCATATACCCAGAGGCTTCCAAGGCATGCAATAAGGACACATGCTCCACTATGTTCATAGCAGCCTTATTTATAATAGCCAGAAGCTGGAAAGAACCCAGATGTCCCTCAACGGAGGAATGGATACAGACGATATGGTATATTTACATAATGGAATACTACTCTGCCATTAAAAACAATGAATTCATGAAATTCTCAGGGAAATGGTCAGAACTGGAAAATATTGTCCTTAGTGAGGTAACCCAATCACAAAAGAACACACATGGTATGCAGTCACTGATAAGTGGATATTAACACAGAAGCTCAGAATACCCAAGTCACAATTCACATATCAGTTGATTTCCAAGAATAAGGAAGGAGAGACCCCTGGTCCTGGAACGACCTGCTGTAGCAGTGTAGGGGAATACCAGAATAGAGAAGCTGAAGGGGGTTGACTGGGGAACAGGTGGTGGGAAGAGGGCTTATGGGACTTTTGGGGAGGGGAGAACCAGGAAAGGGAAAATCATTGGGAATGTAAATAAAAAATATAGAAAATTAAAAAGAAAAAAAGAAAAAAAATCTGCAGTAAAAAAAAAATGTATGGTACAAATACCTGTATCAGCACCGTATTTGAAGACAATACTTCATGAGACTATTAAATTTAAGAATGAATTATGAGTCAAGATGTAAGCTGTCCTCTAATGTCGCTATCTTTCAAGTGCATTTGCTCTGATGAACATCCTTAGAAGACATGGGATTTTGTTCCTCTAGAATAAATGTAAGATGAGCACAGTATATCATTTATATTAATGACCAAAGAGACATATACTTACTGTCCAACACAATGAAATTGCTTTCTAAACTCAGTTTTCTGTTAGAATGGAACCTGTTGTCCAGTACGTGCGTCCATGTCTTTCATGTTGCGTCAAAAACTGATACAACTGCACCACGCCTCAGGCTGCCTGCCCTGTCAATTTTAATAGAATAATTTGTCTCTAACCTAGGAGGTTATGAGTTCTGCCAACAATTATGAAACCATGGCAAATCCACTTGTTAGTTCATATGTATGCTATGACATTTAGTTCTGTAAAATAGTCTCAATTCTTTACTCAGTAATGACCTAAGTTGTTTGGTCAAAGCCACCATTTTTGTTGAAACCTTTTAAGCCCCTAAATTTTATCATATCCAATAAACAGTATAATTCATATTGGAAATTTCAAGTATTAAACAGTTAATTAGTATACGTTTTAACTGAGTAATCTTCCAAATGCATTTGTTTTGATTGCCATCTCAGAAAAAGACTCATTAATACTGTGTGTGTGTGTGTGTGTGTGTGTGTATTTTTGCTGACTAAGGTTTTCATTATTACATCGCACAAGATATCTTCTATTATATGACAGAGACACATCCAACTTTTTCAACCTAGTTAGCCATTTATCAAAGGAACCAAATTCAGTGTGATAATGACAGAATAGAGTACCATTGCTATGAAAATGTGCCATGTGCTATATATTTAGAGGAGTGGAGGTAAAAAAAACATAGGTAATGGAAACATATAATCAAAGAAAGTCGGCTGATGATTCAAATTATGCAATATTTATTCATATTTGATGTGCCAAATTGCACGTTTGGAACTTTTTTTTTCATTTTAAATATCTTACATTGATAAACGGAAGGGAGTCTGTAGGATATGTAGGATATGACATAATTTTAGTATGATGTTTTTAAATATCATGATTTTTGTTAGAGGTTGTTTTTGAGGTCCATATATTTGATGTATGTGTGTGTGTGTGTGTGTGTGTGTGTGTGTATGTGAAAAAACATGGGTCCAAATGAAAAATAAAGTATCTTATTGCTAACTTCTATTCATTATACCTTTTAATTGCTACTATAAAGCTGTTCCGGTCATAAAAAAGTAAATACATTAAATACATTTGTCAAGTAAAATAAAACAAAATGAAAAAAAATGACAGAAAATCTTCTAGTATTAATGGCCTCTCTGAAATGTGTTGGTTTTCCCTGGAGAGAATCTATGACAGCTTTAAGAAGCATGCAATCATTCTGGTTTTGCAGTTGCCTGTTAGTCATCATTCTTGCACTTTATTAGCCAGTGTTTGATCCCACTCTGACTTCTTTATGTCCCAAGATGTTTAGATCTTTGTATTTTAAAAACCCAACCTAAAGAAGAAATTATTTGACAAGTTTCATATCACAGTTCTAGTTTTTACTTAATTTTGTTCTATGACTTTTTTCTCAGAATATGTGGACAAATGTCTTTTACCCTAGATGGGTTACCAAAAACAAATCAAGCTATGGAATCTACTTACCTATGATTAACCAATGAGTTTATTGATGTTATTTATTGTAGTATAGTTGTATAGTATACTTAAATAATTTAATGTGTACACAATGGAAGAGTGATATATACAAGCCTGGGTGACCCAAAACAATTATATCACTGTAGAATTCCATTCCACCATGCAGGCTGACATTATAGAAGCTGTATTATTAAACATTGAACTGAGTTAAAACTGAGTTAATCTTTTATTTGGTTTATGCTCTAATACACACACATATACACACAAACACACACACACACACACACACACACACACTAAAATCCTTTGTTACCAGGAAATAACAATTGTTATTGGAATCTAAGCTAAGGATTTAGTTATATTCCTTCTTGTTCAATTAAATAATACTAGGAATTTATTGCTATTATCATTCAACTTGAAATTTCTGTATTGTTCAGTTTAATTCATAGATATGACTGTGAATGTGAATGATGTCTAATGATGATAGGTACAAGATAATCATGGCTACTAAAGAAACAATATTATAGTAATGTTTCTTATTCAACATGATATTTGTTCTCAGGTGTATATAGATATATGATTAGTCATGGTTTCTGCAACCTGCCTTTTATATAAAATCATGTCTAGATTCTAGATATGAAACTTGGTGTGCAAAAATTGTCACCAATGAGACTGAAGTATCTTCAATAGAAATAAATAAAGAGCCCTACACAAGTAATATAACACAACTTTAGATATGTTTTTAACCCAATGCACACTTCAGATTGACAACCTCTAAAAAACCCTATCATCAATGATGTATGAGTATTGTCAGTTTATTTCAGCAGTTCACAGCACTCTTCAGATTTCCACATATATGACTTTTTAGGCCCATAGGTTTTGTCCTTAAGACATGTAACAAAGTTCTTGGAAATATTAGTAGTATGAGCATAATAATCCTCCTATCAGTGATGACTGTTTGATTTTAGCACTAAAGCTAATTGATTTTTGCTTTTTACCTATGATAAAATTCATTATTAAAACCACTTAAAATACAGATCAAAATGGCATTTGTTTCATCTGTTATGCTATGGTTTTCCTGTCCATCACTCAAACTTTTCCAAATCAGTAAGAACACGGCCAGTTAACTCTATAGCATGCAGATCTCTATTGCACCTGTGAACAAAGCATGCAAGTCTAGACAATAGTGTAACTCACAGCTGCATAAGACTGCAGATGACTCTTATCCCTCTGCAGCCTACAGAGCATCATCTGACACCTGGAAGCAAATGCACACAAAGATTCCAGTTCATTTCCTAATTGATTTCTTTGTGCACAGTGAACAAAGCATATAGTTACTTCAGCAATAGGGTCTTACTGCCACATTCTGGTGAGTAATCAAGATCTATGACTGAAGCCTGTCGTATTCTGAAGGCATCTAGGGCCACATTGGCCACTAACTTTAGAGTGATATCCCACATACATAATAGTATTTTTGTTCAAAAAGTTCTGACTTCTGGGAAGAGCAATTTACTCCAATGAAGATCTCCTCCACTTAAAATCTTTAAAAAAACATTGTATTATAGCAAGGGAACAAGATATTAGACTGAATATTCAGGAGGAGATCGTCCAAACAAAGGCACTAATCTGATTTTTTTTTCTTCCTGCAAATGGAGTGTGATTAATTAAGTGTCTCATGCATCTGCTGCTAAGAATAAATTACCAAATATCTTGTATAAGAATATTTAAATAAACTTTTTCTACTACTCCTGAGATCTAACCTCCATGGTCTCATGCCAACTCTGTGCTGGACACCTGTGCTTTGCAGCAGAACTCCTGTGGTAGCCCTCCCTGTGTTGCCTGTTCCTATTACCTGTGATTCTCACATTCCTTTCTAAACTCCATCATCCCCACTCATTGCCTCACTTCAGAATACAACCCCTGGAGTCAGCCCCTGGTAAACTAGGGCCACTCTTCCCTCCCATAAGTCAAAGGTGGAGAGTGGAAGGTGGACAGACCTCTCCAATTGCTTCTGGGATCAAATTCCCCAGTCTCATTCTGAGCTCTGTAAATGGAAACCTGCTGTTGTCTCCCTTTGCTCTCTGACTGTATACCCCATGGATCACAAAGACCTCTCAACATTCCTTCAGTCAACTCTTCTCAGTATCTCTAATATCAACATCAGCAGGCATTCACTGTGAACATAGGAGCTGAACAGGCCAGGAAAACAGACAACAAACAATCACTACACTCCCAGAAAATTCAGAGAGACCAGAGAAACCATGGAACACAAGACCTACCATACAGATTTAAACCCATGAATCAGCACATAGACCTGTAATCATTACAAAACCAGTTGTCAAAGTGCTAATGTAAAAACAAAATCAACAGTAGGCAGTGCAATATGTCTCTACTAGTGCCCAGTTATCCAACCACAGTAGGTCTTGAATATTCCAGCATAGCTAAAGCACAAGAAAAAAACCCTAAAACCATCTATATAAAAATGATAAAGGTCCGTAAAGAATAAATGAATAAATCCTTTAACGAAATCCACAAGAACAAAAACAAACAATTGGAGGAAATGAATATATTCCTTAAGGAATTTTTTTAAAAAAATACAAACAAATAGTCTAAGGAAATTAATAAAACTGTTCAGGACCTGAAAATGAAAATATAATCAAAGAAAACACAAACTAAGGGAATTCTGGATAGAAAATTTTAGGAATTCAAACAGGAACTACAGAAGAAAGTTTCACCAACAATAAGCTAGTAGTGGAATTGCAGGCATTGAGGATGCAATAGAAATAGATACAGGTTGAATAAACTATTAAATCTAATATCCCTCCAGACACAATACTTTCAAGTAGTCTGGGACACTATAAAAAGTACAAATCTACTAATAATAGGAATAGAGGAAGGAGGAGAAGACTAGCATGCAAAATATTTCCAACAAAAGCATAAAAGAAAAATTTCCTAACCCAAAGAAAGATGGCAATAAACATACAAGAAACATACAGAATACTGATTAAATTGATCTAGAAAAGAAAGTCCCCTCATCACATAAAAATCAAAACACTAAAAATACAAAACAGAGACTACTAAAAGATACAAGATAAAATGACCCACTAACATATGAAGACAAGCCTATTAATTATACTTGATGTCTCAATGAAGATCTTAAAGCCATAAGGCCTGGGAAATATATGTTGCAGATATTAAGAGATGACAGATGCCAGTCAGACAACATTATACAGTAAAACTTTCAGTTTAGATAGTTATCTAAACAATATCTATCTACAAATGTAACTGTATGAAATATGCTAGAAAGAAAACTCCAAACTAAGGCGGTTGACTTCATAGCACCCTTAAAAACACAAGAAGCAAATAACCTCATCTCACACCAACAAAATCAAAAGCGATCTCTCTCTCTCTCTCTCTCTCTCTCTCTCTCTCTCTCTCTCTCTCTCTCTCTCACACACACACACACACACACACACACACACACACACACACACACAATCATACCAAAACTCCCCATGGTGAACAGTAATAAAATAACAGAAATCTACCCTCACAGGGGGAGGAGCAGAAGAAGGGAGGGACCTGGGTGGGAGAGGGGACAGGGAGGGGAAAAGGGGAACATGATCAGGTATTGGTGGAGAACAGAGGTGAAGCCCTGAAGACCAGCAGAAAGAATGGAAACAGACAACCTCAGAAGACAGGAGGTGGAGGAACTCTCTAGAAAGTACCAGAGACCTGGGTGGTGAGAGACTCTAAGGACTCAAAGGGAGGGACACTAGATTAAATGCCCTACAGTGGGGAGAGGTGACTTATAGAGTTTACCTCCAGTAGAAAGACAGGACATCAAATGGAGGGATGGGGTTTCCATCCCACAGTCAAAAATTCTGATCCAGAATTGTTCCTCTCTAAAAGAACTGCAGGAACACAAAAGAAGAGACTGGGGGAAAGGACCATCAGTTACTGGCTCAAATTGGGATCCAGCTCCTGGGGAGGCTCCAAGGCCTGACTCCATTACTGATGCTATGGTGTGCATACAGACAGGAACCTAGTGGGACTGCTTTCTGGGAGGCCCAACAAGCAGCTGAAAGAGTCAGATGCAGATACTTACCAATGGACAAAAGCCAGGGACCACTGTGGTTGAATTAGGGAAATGCTGGAAGAAGCTGGAGAGGAGGACAACTGCCTGGTCTGGGCTCAGTGAGAAAAAAGGCACCTAACCCTCAAGAGACTTGAAGTCCCAGAGGGTGGGGATGTCTGGTGGAATGGGGTGGGAAGATGTCTCCCCTCTTGGAGACAGGGGAGGAGGAATGGGATGAGGAGCAGTCAGAGGGCTTAAATACCTGGAGAAGTGTAATGACTAGACTGTAAAAATGATATAATAATAATAATAATAATAATAATAATAATAATAATAATAATAATCCATAAAAATTATGCAATGACAGAAAAGAAAAATATTTGAAAACCAAATCTAAGAACATATCAAAAAGATTAAATGGGCTTCATCTAATTTCAATAGAAGCAAAAACTCCTTTGACAAAATTCAATATCCTTTGTGATAAAAATCCTAGAAATATTGGGTGTAAAAGGAACATACCTAAACATAATAAAGATAACTAACAACAAGCTTATAGCCAGTATCAAATTAAAAAAGGGAAACTCAAAGCAATTTCATTAAAGTCAGGACATAGACATGTTTGTCTACTCTCTGTGTATCTGTTTAATATGGTACTTGAACTCTTGGCCAAAGCAATAAGACAAGTAGATCACAGTTATGTAACTTAAAAAGGACAAAGTCTAGGTATCATTACATTTAGATGAGATGATAGTATATATAAGTGGCCCTAAAAGTTCTTCTAGGAAATTCTGCCAACTGGTAAACACTTTTAGGCAAACTATCTAGATACAAGATTACCTCAGAGAAATAATACTACCCTCCCCCACATGTTTAAATGAAAAATATGAACTGAGATAGAAATCCAGCTATTAACACCTTTAATTATATCCTCAAATAATATAAATATCTTGGGGCAACTCTTTCCAAGCAAGTAAAAGATTTATGTGACAAAATTTCAAGTTTTTGAAGGAAGAATTTGCAGAAAATATTAGAAGATGGAATGATTCTCCCATGCTCATGGATCAGTAAGATTAACACAGGGAAAATGTATATCCAATGAAAAGCAATCTACAAATTCAATGCAACCCTCATCACAATTTGAACACAATTCTTTATAGACCTTAACAGGGCAATTCTCAACTTCCTATGTAAGAAGAAAAATCCAGAAGAGCTAAAATAGCTTGTACAGGCACTTGGGAAATCAATGTGATAGTTTCTCAGAAAGTAGGATATTGATTTAACTCAATATCTAGCCATACCACTCCTGGGCATATACTCGAAGGATGCTCAAAGGACACTTGCTAAAACATTGTCATTGTAGCCTTATTTGTAATAGCCAGAAACTGGAAATAACCTAAATGTCTCTACAGAGAGTAATGGATAAAAAAAAAATGTGGTATACTTACACACTGGAGTATTAATGAGCTTTAAAAAAAATGGTATCATGAAATTTGCAGAAAAGAATTGAACTCCAAAAAATTATCTTGAGTAAGTTAGCCCAAACCCAGAAATATAAATATGGCATGTATTTGCTTATATGTGGATATTAGCTATTACATAAGTGATACCCAAACTATAATCTATACACGCAGAGAGGTTAGGTGAGAGGATATGACTAGGGGCCTTGGTGCATAAATCTTCTTGGGAGGGTAGATAGACTTGATTAAATTCGATTTTACTGGGAATGGGAGTGGGTACAGGCAGGAGGGGAAGGGATCCAGTGCGGGTGAAGGGCTAGAGGAAGAGAATGGGAGGAGAGATGGCTGGACTTGCAAGGGGAAATTTTTAGGCATGATGTAGAAACCTAATGTAGTGGAGATTTCCTGGAATGTATGAAGGTGAGCCTAATGAGGACTCCTAGTAATGGGGACATGGAGTCTGATCTGTCTATCTCCTGTTCCAGAGACTTCCAGTTTCCTGACTGGGTTTCATTCAACTCAGCTTTTATTTTTGTTTTGTTTTTTTTTTTTTTTGTTTTGTTTTGTTTTGTTTTGTTTTGGTTTTGGTTTTTTAGTAGTAAAACATAACATGTAATATACTATAAGAAAATGTAGGATAAAACAAATACTAACACATCAGAATTGGATAAGCCAAACAAACAGAAGGAAAAAAGTCCAAGAAAAGGCACAAGAAACAGAGACTCTCTTATTCACACAATCAGGAGTCCCATAAAGAGACTGAACTGGAAGCCATAGTATTTACACAAAGGACCTGGTACAGACCCATGAGGGCCCTATGTATGCTGCCTCAGTATCTGTGAGGTCACATGAGCTTTGCTCAGTTGATTTAGTTTTTTATTTTATTTTATTTTATGTTTTTTTTATTTACATTCAAAATCATTTCCCCTTTCCCGTTTCCTCCCTCCCCGAAAGTCCCATAAGCCCCCTTCCCTCCCTTTTTTCCCCATTCAACCCACTCTCGCTTTTCTGTCTTGGCATTCCCCTACATCCAGTCTTTCCAGGACCAGGGGTCTCTCCTTCCATCCTCTTGGAAATCTATTAATATGCGAATTGTGTCTAGGGTATTCCGAGATTCTGGGTTAATATCCCCTTATAAGTGACTGCATACCATGTGTGTTCTTTTGTGATTGGGTTACCTCACTAAGGATGATATTTTCAAGATCTGACCATTTACCTAGGAATTTCGTGAATTCATTGTTTTTAATTGCAGAGTAGTATTCCATTATGTAAATATACCACATCTTCTGAATCCATTCCTCCGTTGAGGGACATCTGGGTTCTTTCCAGCTTCTGGCTATTATAAATAAGGCTGCTATGAACATAGTGGAGCATGTGTCCTTATTGCATGCAGGGAAAGCCTCTGGGTATATGCCCAGGAGTGGTATAGCCGGATCCTTCGGGAGTGTCATGCCCAGTTTTCTGAGGTCAACTCAGTTTTTGGCCTGTGAGTTCCCAAGGAAATCTCTATCAACTCAGGCTGTTTCTAAGACAAAAGGTTGGTCTCAGCAAACTGACAGCAAGTCCCCGTTGCTGAGGGCAGCACCTACACAACTCATTGAACATGCAGAAGTCAAGATGGTGCGGACATGGAGGTTTCACCCCTGTGTTCTAATCACTTTGGTGGGAAAATACTCTGCAGGCAACCAAAAGAGGAATGTGGATACCAACCCAGCCACAAAACTTTTGTTCTAAAGGCTATCCTGCCTGCAAAATGTGCTAGGATAATGGTAGCCCAGAATCTATGGGATTATCTAACCAATATCTGATTGCACTTCATGCCTACTCCATGAGAAAGAACACATACCTGCCACTACTTGGTTAATCAAGATGCTCTGGAAATCTAGGGTAAATCAAAACATTACTGGTCTAAAAATAATAAAATGACTCCTAATGACAATCTACTATACTCATAGATCAGTGCTTTATCCAGTTATCTCACGGGATTCCTCCATCAGCAGATGGGAATAGATGCAGATATCCACAACCAGAGTCTAGGTGGGAAGTCATCTTCAAATCCCTTCCCTTGGAGGTCAGGGAATCGTGAGGCAGAGGAGCCAGAAGGGATGGAGACTATCAGGAGTACAAGGCCCTCTGAATCAACTAAGCAAGGCACATGTTAAGTTCAAAGTTCCTGGAGCAGCAACTGTAGCGTCTATACGTTTCTGCATCGGGTCCTCTGTGTATAAATTATAACTTTCAGGATAGTATTTGTATGGGACTCCTGGCTGTGAGAACACTTGGATCTCTGGCTTTTGTGCCAGCAGTCCTTTCCTTCTATTGGGTTGCCGTGTTCAACTTTGATAGGACAGTTTTGTTTCATCATATATGTTATTTTGTTATGTTTAGTTTTATCTCTTAGAAGCCTATTCTTTTCTAATTAGAGACAGAAAGGTAGTGGTCTAGTATGGAGGGGAATTGGGGAGGAACTGGGAGAAGAGGGAGATGAAACTATAAACAGCATATATTGTATGAGAAAATAATTTATATCAAATAAAAGAGAAAAATAATAAAATTACACAAAGCCAAATCTTTCCCTCTTCAAGTGTTCTATTCATCCCGACATTTATTTCAATAACAAGAAAATAAACTAATACATAGCTATTACTTCATTCTTAGATAACTTTCTTTTGCTGAGATTAAACACCATCACTAATGTTTTTTCACAAAATAAATCATTTAACTGATAAACTTCCCCCAGCAATTCCACACCTACAAATCCCTACCAAACAATCCAACTAGGGTCCAAGTACTCAAATATGTGAGCCTATGGGGGCAATTAGTATTCAAAATAACAAGTTCTCCCTGGCTCACATAGAGTTGGGACTTTATTACAACACAAATGTTATTTTGATTTAACTATATAACATCCCATGCCATATCGGTCTCAACACTGCTTAAAATCTAAAGTTCAAAGTCTCTTCTCAGACTTGAGGCAATCTCTGAATTGTAAACCTCTGTAAAATAAAAAATTAAAGTACATAATTCAAATACACGTAACAGCTTGGGGATACAATTAAAAAATTTTATTTCATTTTATTTTATTTTATGTGTATAGGTGCTTTATCCTACATGTACGTGTACATACTACATGTGTGCTTGAGGTGTGTGTAGACCAGGAACTGATAAAAATGGTTAGGGTTTGGAACTGAATTTGAATCCACTGGAAGAACAGCAAGTGCTCTTGGCTGTTGAACCATCTTTTCTACTCCAAATTTCAAATTTTGTTACAGTGTTTTTTTTACAAACACATTAATTTTTAAACTTATCTGTGGACTCTAAAATTCTTGTCTTATACATGGTAGGGATACTTAATATAATGCATAAAAACTTTGAATATAAATAATACTACTTTAATAGAAGTTCATTTCTATTATTTTACATTATAGCAATTTTAGGTGCAAGGGTAAACATACATTTTGAAACCAAAAATGGTTATTAAATCAACTATGTTGAATATACATGAGAAAAATCATCTCTATTACATTTTGGAAGCTATCAAAACTCAAAATAGAATAGAAGGTACTGAGTTAGCGATTGCCTCATAGTGCTGCATGAGGCCATTATGACTGAAGAGGAGCAGGCCGAAGTTGTACATTCTTTTGAGAAATTGGCCTTAATTGTAAGAGGTGTCAGGTAACAGCCTTGCTATCAAACAGTTACTCATGTTAAAATTTCAGGACCTGTCAGAGAAATTGGTCATGATAGAACCATTTCCTATTATCCCTTTAGCCAAAGCATCACAGTGCCTTGCCCTCCTCTGTTCGAAACACTATTGAAAAGGGGAAAAAGAAATTCAGTAGAATTCATGAAAATGGTATTATTATCAGACAAGATGTCAGTCATAAGTACTTGTAATAAAACCTTTAGTGATATTTTTAACAGCAACAACAAAAAAAAGTACAGAAATTACTATGGTGAGCTTCAATAGAACACAACCTCAGAAGTATCTGACAGAATTTTTAATGATTAAGGCCCGAACGTAGAGAACTGAATGCATCCTTTCACTTGCTTTAAATCTGTTCTGCCTAAGAAAGCTTACTCTCAATTAATAATGGACAGAGAGTACCAATATACTGTGTTTGAATTGGACAGATTAGCCAAAGATAAAAAAGATTCTTGAGTTTCCTATAAATACATTTTTAAAGACACATGTTCATGCAGCAAAATATTTGTGTGTGTGTGTTAAGAAGCTTTGTACCATCTACTAAGGTTGAAATATTTATATTTCTTTGCATATTGTGAACATATTCAGATACAAATAGTATGAATGAAACATATTCTCACTATTTTCTTTCATAAGTATATTTAGATAAATGAATTGATAGTTTTTATTTCAATGTTGTTTCATGGTTTCATTTTCAATGAGATGTGAGAATCTCTCATGAGAATCTCACTTACATGTGTGATTTTATATATATATGTATATATATATAATTAGCACTCAGGTACATAATTATTTCTGCTGTCAATTTAAATTATTATAAGTGAATTAGTATATACAGTTACTGTATATAGCATAGTATGATGTCTCCATAGTATATATTTATATATTATATTTCACATGCTATGTTAGATAGAGATTAAAAGGGAGAAAAAGAAAGAAAGTCACATAATTTAATGTATTATTTTATTATTTTAGTCACAGCTCTACTGAACCTTTATTGGTATCTTCAATTATCAGGGCATTTATTTTATTCTGGAAATAATACAAAGTTAAATGAACTTGAATTTTGGCTAAAAAGGTTTACTGTTCAAGAGTTAATTTATTTGGTCTGTTGATTTTGGATGTATGCCGATTTCACATCCTTGGGTTCCAATTCTTTTCAGTTACACCATTTTTCTCATTTTTTGATAACTTCAAGTAGGAATGATAATTATTTTGTAATATATGGTGATTTATTTCTCCACAAAAATTGAGAAAACATTATTATTTAAATAAAGTTGTTTAGAACAGATTTCCATATTGCACAAACACACATATTTCTGTATCTATATTTAAACTACATTTTTATTAGAAGCAGTTGATGACTGCTATGGGAGAGTAAGTTTCCTTCAGATACATTTTCTGTAGTTGTCTACTTATGCCACAGCTATTAGCCCTACACGTATGTACATATAAGTAGGCAGTACCACGTGGAATGAGTGTGTTCTAAAACAAAACACATTTACAGTTGGGGAGGAAAAGTGGTGGAGGATCACAGAGAAGGAATTCGATGCGGAGCAATAGGGGTCAGTTTTATTAGAACACATTATAGGTATACATGAAATTATCTAACAACAAAAGAAAAAATGTGAGAAGTGGGGGGAAGTGGTGAAAGACTTTCTTAAAGATTTTGCCCAAACCCTATCTTTCTTGATAGTAATATTCAGGAAGAAAAGATGTCAAATATAGGTCTTTATATTCTTCTCACAATTTTGAAATGTCTATGCATTTGAAAATCATTTTAATATGTTACATATTAATATTACATTATTGTTTTCACCCAAAGATAAACTATTATAAAAGAAATATTGTGAAATTAAAATAAATGAACAACAATGAAGCTTTTCAGTTCTGGGATCTAAACCCAGGCCATTGGGCTCACTAGCCAAATTTTCTTCCATTAACACCCTACCATGCCTTTTTAAAAAGGAATATTATTCAGTGTGATCGTTACCATGTATCTTACTAAAGAAACAATGTAATTACAAAGAATTGAAGCCTTTCCTTTGACTTTTGTACTTACAAATGTGTGTCTTTCCCAGGAGCTGTGGCACTTTCTCTTTTATGAAAATTCCACAAAGGAAACAGTTGTATTTTAAACTTGTTCTCTTTCCCTTCGACCTCAAAAGTACTGGAAAAAAATTCAACCACTCATATTTTGAAACTGCTTATTTTTCCCCATCGCCTGGCATTTTTACTGTTCAGTCTTTCATCCTGTTCATTTCTATTTCTTTCCTCTGCAATAATTATCACTATTGCTTTCAAATCAAAAAATCCAGAATATCTTTACTGGTTTCTTAAACAGTGGAGAGTTTCAAAATCCCTGAGGACAACATTTTAGTTACTGCTTGATAAAAAATAACTTGTAACTTCAATAAGATCGGCAAAGGTAATGTTTCTATTATGTAGACAAAGCTCTTCCTGATCCCATAGGAACTCTCAGATTTTATTACAATTCTTGTGTCGGAAATGTATATTGTGTGTCTATCTTCTCCTTGACTCAAATCCCCAACTCATTTTCCTTGTCTTCTTCTCTGTGTATGTTTTCCAGTTTTCAAATACTGTTCTGGGTAATTTTGCTAAAATCTTAGATGTGTGTTGACATTTTAACTTTCTTTCCATTGCTCCTGAGATTATCCTTTATTTTTTTGTCTTCCTTTATAAACTATAAATTCTTAAATGTTTTAACTTTATGCACAAAAATACACTCCTTGGTTGTTAAAAAGTTTTCTTCATGAGTAAAACAGGTAAAAGTCTCCAGGTGGAGCTTTTGGTATGTTGCTTCAATTACACATTTATTGCTTAAAAAGACTTAATTTGTTAAACTTTCCCAACTAGACAGTTTACCTTTAACTTTGCTTTTCCCTCTGAATAGCTTCTTACTATTACTGAGGTCCCAAATACAATTCAGATTGACAAACTTTAACTATCCACCTAAACTCAGATCAATGAATAGAGAGAGCAGCTCCCAAAATCTCTATATGTATTTTATTTAATCTCCTTCATAATCATTTTAATAATGTATGTTCTTTTAGTTTATTGGTATATTTACTTTTTATTTCTGCTGCTTGAATGTAAATCCTATGAACAGAGGGATTTTATTGATTTCTAATTCTCTGCATCTAGAATCGTATTTGGTACAAAACCAGAACATAGTAATTCATCTCTCTCTCTCTCTCTCTCTCTCTCTCTCTCTCTCTCTCTCTCTCTCTCACACACACACACACACACACACATATATATATTTCTCATACTCTTCCTCTACTCCCTCTTCCTCCCTTTTCTTCTTCTTCAAGTGCTCTCTTGGGCTTCATTTAAAATATCGCTAAAAGATGTTTTGTATAAAACATGAATCTATTCAATATCTATCCTCTTAAATGAGAAGTGTCCTTTTTTTTCATTGACTTAAAAACATGGATATAAAGTCAGTTTGTTCTGGTACTTGTCTTTAAGTGACATAATTCTTATACAAATAATTTCATTTTTCCCTGTATTAGCTAACTTTCTTTAGCTGTGAAAAAGCACTGTGACTAAAATACTTACAGAAGAAGGAATTTCCTTGGCATCATAGTTGAAGAAGCTAAGAGTCCATCAGGGTGAAGCTTGACAGAAAACAGTAGGAAGGGGGTGCCTGGAGCAGGGAGCTGTGGTATCACATCCAGAACTCCAAGCATAAAACAGAGAATGAAGTAGAGAAGCCATGAATCTTTAAACTTCAAAAGCCCACTCCGAGTGATTTCATATACATACACCAGTGAGGCTGCATCTCATAATCCTACCCAAAAGATGCCACCAACCAGGGACCAAGCATGCAAATTTGAGAGACTATGGGGTTTATTTGTAACATGACCTAACGTTTCTCTCTGCAAACTTAGGTAGACAATATAAACAAATCAGAAACGCAAATGCAAACAGAATAGCTAATAATCCTTAATAGTACATTTTTATTAAAATAAAAGTATAGACAAGAATATAAGAATGTACCAAAAATATTGATTATCTTGGTTATTTATCAAAACTAAGATTGACAAACTGCAAAGTCTGTGAGGATGATAACAACTCTGGATGGATAATCCAGACCATTATGAATGGACTAATGGTAGCAGATGTGATTGTGGTCCTATCTAAATTGGATTATTGGCTAAAATGACTAATCTCTGGCTAGCTTATTACCTAGGGAAAGGCATAGCAACAATTCTGGATAGAACTGATGATGCAGATAAAGGACAGAAATAGCTTCTATATACTCATGGGGAATGAAAAAACCCATCTATTATCTAGTAATGTGGCCTTAAAATATGCACACCCTATTTAGCATACAATTGTTTTCAGTAATTAAGAAAATCTAATCCTTACCTCATTAAAATAATCAGCAACAGAATAATAAAGACTACTTTGTTGCTGGACATATCAAAATTTGAGCATTCCTTGAATCACTAATAGGGTTATAATCAGAAGCAACAAGGGATATGGTATTTCTAACAAGTGTCTTATGAGGTCACAAACCCGGGAACCTATTTTCTCAAGTAGTTACTCCATAACTTACAATGTATGAGAAATGAAAATGCTGCATATGACTAAATCCTCCTTCCTATGCTTATGACATACACCTTACACATAACACCATTTCTAATTTATCATCCATTGTGAGGTTTTTAAGATCAGGCTTTTCTGAGGTATAGGCAGCAGGAAGTTAATGTCAGTTAGATTTTCTGGGAAAGGTAAGAAGTGCTATCCCCTAAATTTTGTAACCTCATAGTTCTTTAGTAAATGTCTAAGGGTTTCTGTATTGTTACCAATCACAGGGAACTGATGAAGTGTTATACAACTTGTGGTGATCCTGGTCCTCTGTGCTCCCTCATATCAATTCCTTTGCATTAATTTTGTGCACAGAACCTGTAATGGAGGTGAAAATTCTTGTTATGAAAAAAAAAAGATATGTAGATATTTTTAAAAATTTGAAAAAATGCACAATATTTCATATTTCAATGGACAAGTTTATTCTAATTTTTAGGTGTTGAATTATTTTTATATAACTTCCATTATGTCTTCTTTTTTTCTTTTTGTTTAAATTTTATTTTATTTTCAAAGTTTTTTTTTTTATTTACATTCAAAATCATTTCCCCTTTCCCGTTTCCTCCCTCCCGGAAAGTCCCATAAGCCCCCTTCCCTCCCTCTTTTCCCCATTCAACCCCCTCTCGCTTCTCTGTCCTGGCGTTCCCCTACATCCAGTCTTTCCAGGACCGGGGGTCTGGGAGCAGGGTACACACAAGCTGCCTGAGACCCAAGTGATATTACGCCTGTCTGTCTCTGAGCCTGGCGGTCTCAGCTGCCCTGGTGCTGGAGCAAAGATGGCGGAGTGCACTCTGCACTCTCTAGGTGGTGCAGGTCACCCTGCAGGGGGGATGGCCCACAGCAGAGATGGCGCCCAGACGACCACAGCGCTGTCCCATTCTTGGGAGCAGACGGAAGCCCCAACAGGCCATGTCCCAAGCGATGTTATATTGGGGAGAACCTGGGTACCTGTCTCCTCAGTGCAGTCGATACCGGAACAGAGGTCGCCAAAGGAAGCTGGTAGGCTCCCGCCCAGTGCGGAGGTCCCCCTGCAAGGCAGAAGTCCCACAGCAGAGCTGGCGTGCTGGTTACTACAGATCTGCCCAGCTCTTGGAGCAGGTTACACACAAGCTGCCTGAGAGCCAAGCGATATTATGCCTGTCTGTCTCTGAGCCTGGTGGTCCCAACTACCTGGCCACTGGAGCCCCATTATGTCTTCTATAATTTATTCTTATATACATTCTCTGTTGCAGAATCATCTAGCATTAATCTGTATCTACTTCCTTATATTTCTTTAGTAGATAAAGGGGAACAGTTATGATTTGGAATATGCTGTGGCCAAAGAAGTCCTTATAGTAACATAAAATTTGATTAAAGACATGAGGAAAAAGAGAGAGAGAGAGAGAGAGAGAGAGAGAGAGAGAGAGAGAGAGAGAGAGAGAGAGAGAGAGAGGAAACCACATGGTACTAGAAACCACTGAGCAAAGTAATTTGAACACAGAAGGACTAATGTAATGTAAAACATAAAACTGAGTGAAGAAAAGATGTTAAAGATGGAATCAGAGACCCAAGAGTAGGAAGCTATGGTCATAACAACATAATTACAGCTTATAGTTGTATTATAATTAAGCAAATACAGAAACATTTTCTAGGTTCTTGAGAAGCTGGTAACATATTCATTTACTTATGCTTAAATAGCACATTTACCAAGATGGATATATTCATTGTGAAATCTATTAACTCTTATTAAACTCTGAACTGATAAAAATGTTTATACTGAGAGTCCTGGATACCCCATTTGTCTATGAAATCATTTCTTACAACTGTAACCTCCTAATAATTCTTCTCTTCCTCCTCCTTCTCAAGTACCTTACATCTTCTTCATTAGTTTCTTAGAATAGTTGTAACAAAGTCCAGTCAGTTACTTGAATCTATGGGTCCTATATCTGTAAATTTCTAAAACCTCTGTAGAAAATATATAAGAAAAAATGTTTTTTGACTGAACAAACAAATATTTCTATTTGGTTCATCCTGGTGGCTTGGGTCCAGCCTATCTAGGGGCAGTAAGGGAATGAAGAAAAAGAAAGGCATGTGGATTCACATACAATGAGGGGGTATTAAGTGGTGTACTTTAATTACTCTAATTCAGAACTAATATATTATTCATCTGCCAGTGAAATGAGCCAATTCAAGCCAGATTATACTATATTAACAACAGGTTTATTGGGAAGCTGCTTTGGGTGGGGTATAAGTTAACTGACACCAAGGGCTGATGCCAGGGAAGTCTCTATGGGGAAAGAAGGGAGAAGAGAAAGAGAGAAGGACACACTTGCAGAGAGAGAAGAAAAGGAGGAAGAGGGGGAGGAGAGACAGAGACAGAGAAAGAGACAGAGTGAGACAGAGATAGATAGATAAAACATGCACAAAATATCTGGATTATATAGGTAGGAGCCTCTGGGAGAAGGGCAGCTTAGCTCCTGGGCTGGAAAGTTCAAGGTTGGGGACAGGGTATGCGAGGTAGGGACTGAGCGATTCTGGGAGAATTTGGAGGCCTGGTCTGTATTGATAGGTAAAGTATGCACCTCCGTCCCTTGTCCCAGGTCCGAAACCAAACAAGAACAGCTGTAACTGTTAGTCCCTGTGCATAGTGATTAGCCACTCATAACTGCTTAAAACTACTCATTGTTGTAACTTTGAAAGCTAGGGATAACATCAAGTTATCACAATGTAAAATTTTTATTTTTATGGTGAGGACAAGCTTACAGACCTCCTTTACAAGAGGATGAAGTGGCATCTAAGCTATAGCAGATGAACTTTGGCAAGCAGGCAAAGCTTAACGAGAGCAGAACGTTGGTGATAAGCAATTAGTATAAACACATTGTTGCAAGTCTTTAATGTCATTGTTGTCAGGCAATTTTGGAAAGTCTTGCTCTCAGAAGGTCCTTGTGGTCTGTTGTTTTGACAAAAACATTCTACACAATATAACCATAATCTCATTTTACCTCCGTAATACAAAGTCAAATATCAAAACTCGGGAAACATGTCTGGAAGATGGACAATAAAGACAGTGGAGGTCTGGTTATTATTTAACCCTTACTAAAATTAATAGTTTAGGCAGAAATGGGTGAGTGAGCATCTAACACTCCTGTCCAGACTCCCAAGAAAAACTTTGCTATTTCTTGTGACCATGGACCATACGAGCAGTTGCTTTTCAAATTTCCCCAGAGTCAACTGGTCTTGAAGTCCTTGACAAGATGTAGCTAAGTCAAAATATACATGCACTTAGAATATGTTCACTCAGAACTTCCTCTGTTCCCTACACCTATTGTTTGTTAGATGTACTTAAGTTGTATACATGTAGCAGTCTTGTTTATATAAGGAACTCGCATGTCCCAGGCATTTATAACCATAGTGAGTCCTGAAATCTAGTCACTATGTATCTTAATCAGCTCTACTGCTGTGAAGAGACACCATGACAACTTTTATAAAAGAAAGAATTGAATTGGGACTTTCTTACATTTTCAGAGGCTTAGTCCGTTACTATCATGGTGGGAAGTGTAGTTGTGTGCAGGAAGATTTGATGCTAGAGAAGCAACAAAGAATTCTACATCGAGATCTGCAGGCATCAGGAAGTGTGTGACACTGGGCATGGCTTGGGCTTTTGAAAGCTCAAAACCCATCCCACTCACACACTTCCTCCTGTTGTTGTGTCTTTGAGTGGATCACATCCTCCAGGGAAACAAACCATGAACAGGTAAGAATGAGCACTCCATACAGCTGGAGTTGGTGAGTCAGAGTGTATCAAAATGTCTCAAAAATCTGACATTACGGTTTAGGGTTTAATACTCTGATGCATTTAAACATCACCAAACTTAGTAGGAAAATACTCCACATGACAATTCTCATAAGAAAGCTTCAGCTATGGTTACATCAAAATTCCCTTGCAAAGTAGACTTTTACAATAGGAATGAGTTTTATTGACTGAGAAAAAGTACTCAGGGCTAGGGCCTAGAGGAAGAATTTCTTTTTTGTTTGTTTGTTTGTTTGCTTTTTCAAGACAGGGTTTCTCTGTACAGGCCTAGCTGTCCTGGAATTCACTCTGTAGACCAGGCTGGCCTCAAACTCAGATATCTGCCTGCCTCTGCCTCCCAATTGCTCTACCACTGCCTGGCCTAGAGGAAGAATTTCTAATAAGCATAAGGATAGATTCTATTGATAGAGGATGCAAAATAAGTGGGCCTTCTTTCATATGGAAGGGTTCTATTCTATTCTCTGACTAACAAAACCCAAGAAGAGGGCCTAAAGAGTTCTCAGGATTTGGAGGGAGATTATAGTGAAAGCTGGCTCCTAATAGAATAGCAAAGTGTGACCAAGTGTTTTGATCTCTTTCACTGCAACATTCCAGTGACCAGCGTCATTCATTTTCTTCCATTGAAAAAAATTGACTCGAGCATTAACAATCCTGGATTTTCCAATGCTTACTCTAAGCTGTGCTTCCAATATGGTTCCATTTCTAATTTTTGAAAGAAAAATTAGAGGCTGTAATAGAGGCCATGTTTGAATGCATTGCCCAATAGCTAGTTTAAATAACATAGGCAAACATGAGAATTATACATATAGCTAACAGAGGACCAAAGGAAGGGAAAAGACATTGTAATGAAGATGACTACCCAAAGTTTACTAGAGATGTGTTTTTTCTTTTTATGTAGATCACTAATTTAATGAAAAAGTAGTATGGGAAAAATCTGAAACATTAAAGCAGCACATGCTAGGAAATGTTTGACCACTGAGATTATGATTGAGCAACAGATAATCTATTGTAACTCTATTTGTAAAATGGTGGTCCTTAGTTATCAGGGAAATGCAAATCAAAACAATCTTGGGATTCCACCTCCCACCAGGTCAGAATGGCTAAGATAAAAAACTCAGTTTACACCAGATGCTGGCAAGGATGTAGAGAAAGAGGAACACCCCTCCACTGCTGGTAGGATTGCAAGCTGGTACAACTGGAAATCAGTTTGGTGGTTCCTCAGAAAATTGAACATAGTACTACTGGAAGGCCCATCTATACAACTCCTAGGCATATACCCAGAAGTTTATCCAACATGTAATAAGGACACATGCTCCCCTATGTTCATAGCAGCCATATTTATAATAACCATAAGTTGGAAAGAGCCCAGATGTCTCTCAACAGAGTAATGGATATAGAAAATGTGGTGCATTTACACAGTGGAATACTATTCAGCTATTAAAAACAATGAGTTCATGAAATTCTTAGGCAAATGGATGGAACTAGAAAATATCATCCTGAGTGAGGCAACCCAATCATAAAATAGCACACATGTTATATACTTACTGATAAGTGGATACCATGCTTTATTTGCCAGTGCCGATCCCACATCACATCTTCTTGTCTCTAGATTATGTGTGACTAAATCTTTCCTATATCCGCCATCAGCACTGTTGGAGCTATTCATCAACTTATGATCATCTTTTGAGAGGTATATAGTCATCTGCTAACTGACCGCATGGGGTGCATTCTTGCACCTGCAACCCAATTCAACATAGCAGCTACAATGACATTTACCAAATATAAGTCAGACCATGCCATCCTAATATTGTAAACCACTCAAATAATCCATATGCCACTTGTAGAAATGCCTAAATAGAAGAAGTGCCTATAAGGACTAAAGAGCTCTGTACTTTCTTGTCTTTCCAAACTCTGTCCTTCCTCTTTTTCTTTCCTGAACTCTTCTCAATGTGTCTCATGTACATAAAAATGACAAATTTTGGGAGAACTCTTACATAGTTTGTATCTCACCTGTTAAGCCTTCCCTAACATGTATCTGTATCTACTTTGCTTATTTCAGTCTTAGCTCATTAATCTCTCTGATTAAAATTATTTATCATCTTTCTTTAAAAACAATACACCTTCATTTCCTGAACTTACACTGCTATCCCATATGACTGCTAACTGACACTCTACGATGCTTTAACTCCTGATGTGATTTTCAGATATTGTATATCATACAATTCATCATACATCTTTCAAACTCTTAACTGTCATTTGAGGTAAATTTCCCAATGGTGCTGCTGGAGAATGTAGTTTCATTTCTATTGATGCATGCTTAGTGATAAGTACAGTATCACCATCAACCACACAGTAAGAATTCACAGATTGAATGAATAACATCTTAGTCAATCCATAGAAAGACATGTCTGCACTGCTTAGTTAAAATGTAAACATAGACAATGATATTAAAATAAAAGGGAAATAAAATATTAATGTTTACATGCCATAATAACATTTTATACCCAATTCAATTCTCCTTATTTTGTTTTAAAAGCTAAATTCATATCAAATATTAATGACATTGAAAGATGATATCTAACAGGTGACATGCCTTGTGTAATGAGTAACCATTTTATTCATTAAATAAAACTGAATTATCATTCTTTAGCAGCTGATACACTGGTATTGTGGCTCAGTCAATAAGAGCACTTCCTACCTAGCCTGTGGATTTGAATTAGATCCCTAAAATCTACATAGAAGAAGGTGAGTACTGGCTCCTGCAAGCTGTGCTCTAATGTATATATGTGTGTTTTCAAATGTAAGGAACTGCATATGCAAACACACACACATACACACACACATACACACACACATACACACACACACACACACACAAATAGGTAAACAAATATAGTGAAAAAGGTTTCAGATCATGTCGCTGATTAAATTATTAAAGAAGATCTTTGTAGTATTTAGAATGGACTAAAATTGGTTGCAAGTGTATATTTATTATATTTAAGAAATTAAAACAGCATTACCATTTTTTCTCATAAGTGTTAAGGAAATTGGAAAATCTTTACCTGTTATTTTAACAAAACACTCTATCAACAATCAATTTTTAGCAGAAAAAATGTAAAAATTGTAGTAGGTCAAACATTTTCTTTTATTTTAACTTATGGTTATCTGAATAATAGGCAAAATATTTAAAAAGAGAGAAAGTGACCCACACATCAGAATATCAGTAACACCACAGAAAAAAATGCACGTCAAAGGAGTCACAGGAAAAAAACTAAGAGAAAAAAATGATAAGACTCAGACATCAGAAAAAAATACGTCACAGTGAGTGAGAAGTGGAACAATACTTTCAAATTATGAACTTCCAAAAGTTAGAACAATCTAATCTAATCTTCTCTCCTTCCATTATTAAATCAAAAGCATTATATAACATGTTGGTCCCTGCCTAACGGTCAGCTGTGGATTGAAAGAAAGCTCAAGAGACCTGACCAATTATTGATAATTTATTGACAACTAAGAGATTCCAGGCAGGAGAGGGCATAGCGTCTAGTTTGTGAATCCACAGTATATCAATCATGGTTTTATTTGTGTGATGAGATACCATGACCTAGGCAACACTTATAAAAGAAACTATTTCATCAAGACTGACTTACAGACTCAGAGGCTTAGTTTATTATCATCATGGTGGGAAGCAGGACAGCTCCCAGGCAGACATGGTGCTGAGGATGGAGCTAAGAGTTGTATGTCTTGATATGCAGGCAGCAGGGATTGTTTTCCATGCATGATGTAGCTTGAGCGAAAGGGACCTCAAAGCTCACTCCTACGCTGACACACTTCCTCAAACAAGGAAGCCCTATACCTCCTCCAGTAAGACCACACCTCATAAAAGTACCACTCTCTATGAGTCAAGCATTCAAACTATGGGGGTTATACCTATTCAAACCTCTTCACATAATAAATATCCAAGACTGTGACAGAGAGTTTCCAATCCAGCATGACAGGAATATCCCTACTAAAGTCCTGTGAACACATACATAAACATAAGGAAAAAAAGGAACAAAAAGTAATAAATGTGGAAAAGAAATTCAGAAAAGATAAACAGGGCTGGCAAGGGTACAAGAGAGATAAGATGGGAAAGGAGAGAGAAATGTACTGTATTGTAATTTACGTAAAATAGACAAGGGATAAAGTATATTAATAAATAAAATCAATCAAAAGAGTTACATAAGTAAATTCTTCAACAAATCAAAATAAAACTTACTTTTGTCACTAATCTAGCAATTACTTTTCCTGTTGTACATATTTCTTGTTACACATTTATAAAATTTTAATATTATTATGATGACATACTTCTTATTTTAAAAAAATTGAACATTGAAATACTTAAAAATAAAACAACAGTAACTTACCATTTGATTTACTAAACTACCTGTGGAATTTAATTTAAATGTTAATATGCAAAATACAATTAATTGAAATTTATAAACAATTTGTTAAGATGCAAGTATAAAAACAACACTAGGATTTGTACTTTTCTTCATCAGTCAACCACCTTAATTAAGAACAAAGGACATTGATGATTTTGATTGTGAATTTGTTTTAATATACTTTAATCATATAATTATATTACTGATTTTCACTAATATGTGCTTAATAAAAGCAAGACACTTCAGATTAATGTTTCCCCTAGATCTGCTAATGCATTTAACTGTAGAATTATTACTCTTAAGCTACAAGATGTTTTTTGATGAATAACTTATGTAGTTTATCATTTATCTTAATTTAAAACCTAGTCTATGCATCTGGTATCAGAATCTACATGCATTTCTAAGAAACAATAAGGAATAGAACACTTAACTCAAGATGTGTTTCTGAAACAATTTAGGCAGCAACTTTTTTTGTATAACATGATTAATTTATGCTTCTGCAGTTAAAGCTTTATATTGAGTTTTCAATTTGATTCATTTAAAACTCTTTAAAATTACTTCATTTTAAGGTTCAATGTTCTAATGTAATTGACTAATTGCTTACTTATATAATCAAAGTACATGCAAAAATTACCATATATTTCTTATTTTTGTAAAATACTTGCCTGGGAACTTTTTTCCTTATTTCAAATTAACAAGTAAAAATATGCTTTAAATATTCTTTTAATGTAAAATATGTGTTTAAAACGATGTCTTAAGTATATAGGACAGAATTGCTTAATTTTTACCTTCTTAATAAGCTTGTATTCTGAAATAAAGGTTGACATTCTTAAATGCTAATTATTAGATTGAATTTCTTTTTTAGTAAATCTTAAAGATAGCAATATAAAAAAATTAATAAACCTCTCAGTGAATAAAAATTTCTAAAATCCCAGCCTATTCTCTCCATTTTTCTCTCTGAGCTTCCCAATCTACATCTACAAATACCACATAGCCTGAAATTTTTCTGTTGTTCCATGAACTATTCTTAATAGTCTTTATTTGTCTGGCTGTAGTTGGTGAGATTTAGCAGAAAAGTGTCTACATTGGGCATCAATGAGGGGTGCACAATTATAATACTATAATAATCATTTCCTAGTATTTAAAAGTATTGGCAAAATAGCAAAAAAAAAAAAAAGGAATATGGTGCCAAGGAATGCACATTATTTTATTAGAAAGCTAATAGGTCAGTCAAGTTTAAGAACTTAGAACATTTCTGAGCATCAGTTGGAGCTTTTACTAAATACAGTGGTCCATCATTGTGAGCACTTAAAATTCTGAAGCATAAGGTTTACAATAATTTTTAGCTGAGCTGTGGATATATGATGAATACCAAGTTTACCATGGTTGTTTAATAAGATCTTGGGAGGGAAGGACTAGCGACGGAGGAGTACAGAGAAGGAGAGGGATAAAGAAGGAAAGAGAAAGAAGTGAGGCTGAGGTTCTGTTTTTATACAAGATTTTTTTAAATGTCCTTGTGCGTTATATGAAAATATTTCATAAAAGACACATTTTCCACTAAACCTCTATCCACTCATTTCTTCCATTCTCATTTATACCTAGAGATAAATGGCACATTCTCCTCTCTGGACAAATTTACTATAACATATATATGAGCATGTTTGTGTGTGTGTTTGATTTTTCTACCTATATAAATTTTATAAATCATATATGAGAGAAAGCATGATATTTATTCTTTGTATCCATAAAGTTAAAATTTATATTAAAATTAAAATACATTTTGACTTAAGTAGTAATACTCCATTTACTGATAGAGCTTTCTATTTCTTAACATTTTAAAAGTTATCACTGAATCTGGAAAGGAGAAAATGTGTACTCCCCATGATTATATGGAGATAATTAGACAACTCTCCATAAAATTGTAATTGGCACATTGTCTGGTATATAGTATTTACTATGGCAGAGATAACCTGGGCATTCATTTCCTTTTGGTTTTCTGGTCCTTTGCACACAGGAAAATAGCATTTCATTAAAATGAAACTACCTTTGGTTCCTCTGAGAAAGGGAACAAAATACTCACAGGAGCAATAAAGAAGACAAAATGTGGAGCAGAAACTGAAGGAAAGGTCACCCTACCTGGGGATTCATCCTATTATCATCCACCAAAACCCAACAGTATTATGAATGACAAGAAGTGCATACCAAAAGGAGCATGTCACGGTTGTCTCCGGAGGGGCTCTGCCAGAACCTTACACATACAGAGGCAGATGCTAACAGCCAACCATTGGACTGGGTGTGGGGTCCCCAATGGAGGAGTTGGAGGGCAGTCCAGAGGATTTGAAGGGGTTTACAGCCCCATGGGAAGAACAATGATGTTAGCTACCCAGACACCCCAGGTCTCCCAGGGAATAAACCATCAACCAAAGGGTGCACATGGTTCCATCTAAAAATATGGCAGAGGAATGCCTTATTGGACTTCAGTGGGAGGAGTGGTCCTTGGTCAGGTGAAGGCTCAATAGATGCCCCAACAAAGGGAAATGGGGGGGGAGGTCAGAGTGGGTCGGTTGGAGGGGCATATACTTGGAGACAGGGGTTAGGAGGAAGAGTTGGGGGTTTTGGGGGAAGGGGGAATCCAGGAAAGGTTTTAGCATTTGAAATATAAATGAAGATTATATTCAATACAAAAAAAAGAAAAAAAAATTAAACTACCTAGATCTATCAGAGAAAATGAACTATTACTTTTATATTGAAAAATTCAGGATCCAGTATGCTTGCTCCATGCCAGGCTCTCTAGAGAAACAGGTTTTGTGGTGGAAAAACAGACCATTGAGTCACATGAGGATCAATCATCGAGGTTCTGCTAGGAGGGAACTGGGTTGCTCTGAAGAGGGCCAAGATGGTTCAAGTAGGTGTCAGAGATAGATGGTTAACTGGTAAGTCATCAAGATCATGTCTAGTAGGTGACATGAGCCTGGTAAGCATTAGCTACAGTAGTAAACATATCCATGTGACTTATGAATGTGAGTGTGTATGATTGGAGTATGTCAACATTACATCAAAATTATGTTATAAGTTATATGTAAAATAATGAACAAAAATACACAGCTCTTCCTCAGATAACTCATGTAAAGCAAATAGTTACAATTACTGAGATAATTTATCTATAGCAGTATTTTCCCCATGAAACCTGTCCAAAATGGAGTTAATATTGATTTTTAAAAATCAATGTAACTAAAAATGATAGCCCACAATTTGAAAATCAGTTAATAGTATACACTGAAAGTAGTTGAACTTGTGAAGCTCTCTCCTTCACGGCTAAACCCAAGTGTACACAGAAACGTTCTTTCAGTTAATCAAAGTAGTAAAGAGACTTTGTGTTTATGGCAATAATCAATATCCATGATGATAGCACAGGAACTGTCCAAACTAAAGGTTTTGTTTCACTTTCTAGCACTGAAAAAAAATATTTCTAAGCACAAAAGCAGTCTACTGCACAGCACTCTGCTTCATGCTCTTCATCCATCAACCAGGTTATTACAAGCTGTGGAGACTTCATGATTATGGTACTTTACGTATTAATTACTAATGCTAATCAGGATGTTCTATCAATCTACTGGTGAGTACAGTGTTAGCCATATAAGATAATTATTTTTACTTATAGCAGACGTTTCTTGCTTATCACTGATTTGTAGAATTACATGCATTTTCTCAAAGTTATGTATGAAATTTGTAAAATCTTCCCCATTATCTCTATCATATTATTGCACTTCAACATTACTAGGTAAGTTATTTAAAGAAATCACAGCAGTTATCTCTTTATACAGGGATGTTACGTTCCAAAATATCTGCAGTTTCATTTACTAAAAGTGAATTTATTTTTATGGTGAAAATTAAATTTTTCCCATAAAAGTAAGAATAATTGTCTGCTCCTTGATTCAACTCTAGCTCTTCCATGACGATTATGTAGAGTGCTGAGTATTATTAGGACGAAATGGCAAATCAAGTAGATGTCTCATTACATTGTCAAAACACATGAGTGATGGATAACATCATTTCTTTCCAAATCAAATTACTTTCTTGTTAAGCACCAAATAATTAAAATTTACATAAGAAGACACATAAAATAACCATTAGAGGATCAAATGAATGATAAAGAAAGAAGAATAGTTTATTTACTTGTGTTATGGCGTGTGTGGCAGGGGGCTGAACAGAATATTATTTTGGAACAATGTTCTCTAAGTATTATATGATGATTACTTTCTAGAATTTTCAACAGTCATGGTTAGGTAATGTAGAGAAAATATACACAAGATTGGGGTCATTAAATTTGTATCATGAAGTGAGTGCTGGAAAAACCCTGCTCCTTGGAAGGATGTATAGACAATTGATAATTAGTACCAAAGAGGACTCAGAAAGTTTCAATCATCTCTAAAATTTATAGGCAGTTATTGGAGGGGCTAATAAGGTGCATCCATCCTCAAGGATATGTACCCAACTTCATAGATATTTGGGAAAGAATTTTTTTTAATTGTGTCACCTTCCTTAACTTTTTTTGTGTTTTCAAAGTTTTCCTTCTCTCCTGCTCTTTAAGATAACTCAGATAAACTCATTAGTTTACCAAATCACACTTGGGTAAAATCCTTTGATTTTTCAGTCAGTGATGTCCTGACTGGTGAAAGCAGAGATTTGTTCATGTCAACTCAAAAGAGTATTTACACAAAAATTATAATGACATAAAACTAGAAATCTAACTAATATTGTAAAACTATGTCAACAACTTCAACAGCTTCCCTGAAGCGAAGGCTTTTAAATTATATTTGTTTATCATATGATACCATCACTCACTTAGACCAATACTTTTATAGACATAACCTACTGCTTTTGTATTCTGTTATATATTCAGTGCATTCCTAATTTCTATTGATTCTAACACCAAATTCTATTTGAAATATAACCACCTTTGATCTCTAAATCGAACTTGAAATATTAGTGATAGAAAAAATATATACCTGAAAATGTCTACATGATACTTGTGGAGACTCTCTAGATATATTAGATCATATAACATTGTGGTATTAAGGTTGAAGACAGAATTCAGGTTGGATAATTAATAGACAGTGGGAACAGAAGAGGATCTTATATTATTTTAGTAGACATAATGTGGGCATAAGGATGAATATAGAAGAGGAGGAAGGGACATCTGGCAGTGTCAGGAAGACTTGGTTTACATTGTAGCCTTTGGAGGAACAGGAAACAGGTATGAACTAAAACCATTGGAGACTTGCAGAAGTTTGAGAACATATAAAAGTAACAGTCTTTTTCTCATTCTTTAGAATAAGATTGGTGCTGTCAACACTTCTATTATAGACCAAGGTTGCTCACTTTAGTACTAGGTTCTCAACAATTACATGAAAATAAATGTATATTATTTTAGTTTACTAAAATGTTATGGTAATTTGTATATGACCAATAAGAAACTGAGGTGTCTTCCTAAACTATTGTCTTAGTTGCTGCTGTAACCGAATGATTAGACTCACTAATTCATTTATTTACCCTTCTGTCCATTTTCCATAAAGTACTCTAGACAATTGTTTTAAGTCTATGTTCCTTAGTCACTTAAACATCTGGAGAATTTATATCATGAGGAAAAAAACAAATTCAATATTTTAACATCATTACCTTTTGCCAAACATTCTGACCACTCTCCAAGTCATATTTGTTTCCTTCCTTCTATTAGGGTCTTTTGTGGTGAATATCTGCATCCATCTGTAGTTATCGCTTATAATCTTTGAATATCATATATCTTTCTCCCAAATATTCTAATTCTGAGTGGTACTTAGAGATGTATCAGACATATAACAAATGCTGCACATGTGTTTGTTGAGTAAAAGAATGAACATATCTAGCAAATTCAATTAAGACCTTAAATATTAAGATCATACATGATTAAACATTAATTCATTTTCTTCTCAGGTTATTAAGTTCATTAATTCTCCTACAGCAAAGACATTTGTTGTCATTTTACTAATAATATTCCATGATGCAATTATAATTTGCATAGTACATTTCTAATAACATCGATATGTTTCCCTTATCACAGAGATTTACAATAGGGCTATTATATTATGACCTCTAGGAGGTTGTAAGGAGCTAGGTACTCATATATTTCTTCTGAATAAAGTTATAATTATCAGTGGCTAATCAATGGTAGTGATTTGTAAAGGTAGTATGGTAAGTATATCCATATACTCTTAATCTAAACACTTGATGAAACTAACAATTAAATTCATTATTTTAAAATAAGTTTTTAATTAGGAGGAATATCCTTCAATTAATATGACTTTGCTAATAAGACTGTAAAGTGCTTCAAAACATCATCAGTCTTAAGTCCATTTATTACCCTAATTAGTTCCATTGGAAGAACCATTTGGCATAATAATTGGCTATGGGTGCATTTCTATGACTGATTCTCCATTGTGCTATGTATGTTGCTAGTAAAATGCAAGATTATGAATCTGGCCTAAAATATTCAAAGAATGTATTTTCTAAAACCCATGAGCTTAATATGTATATTGACATACCTCAGTTTTCCTCTTTTACTTCCTGGACTCTTCCATTTTCTAGAGATTATGCAGGAATATCAAATCTCTTGAAAGTTTTGTTCTGCACTGGGAAGAAATGCCACAGCATCAAGTTGTCTATACAACTCTTTAACCTAAAACAAGAAGTGGCAATCTCATCTTTATTTTTTGTTTCCTTTTATGGAAAATAGAGTTTTTTTAGCCTATTATATCCCGATTATGAATATCATCTCTCTATGTATTTCCCAGTTCCTCTCCTCTTTCCCTCCCATCTACTCCCTTTTTATCTGTTTGTAGAAAGAAAAACAAAACAAAACAGGCTTCTGGAAGAAAGTAATAAGATAAAATAAAAATTATCCCATTGGAATTGGAGAAAATACACAAATATAACCAAAAGAACCCAAGAGAAGGCACAAACATCAGAGATAGACTTGTTGGTACACCCAGGAATCCCACAAAACCTCTAAATACACACACACACACACACACACACACACACACACACACACACACACTCACACACGTATATTTGCCCATGCAGGCCCTATGCATGCTTCTGTAGCCTCTGTGAGCTCATATGAGCTTTGATCATGTTAATGTAGAGGGCCTTGTTTTTTGGTGTCTTCAGTTTTCTCTGTCTCTTACACTCTTTCTGCATCTTCTTTGGTTGAGTCCCCTTATCTCTGAAGCTGGCGATTCAATGGAGATATCCCATTTAAGGATGAGTGTTCCAAAGTTTTATTCCTTGAATAAAGACTGGCCGTGTGTCTATATTTGTTCTCATCTGCAAAAGGGGGACATTCCTGAAGATATGCTTGGACAATAGTAGCACAAATCTTGTGGAAGAACCAACCAATATCTGATATGACTTAAAGTCCACTCCACCAGATGGAACCCATACTTGGTCTGTTTCGGTGATCAGGAACCTGCAACTAGATAAATCATGAGTCTAGGGTAAAACCAAATACTACTGTTCTTACACACACACACACAAAAAGTAACTATAAAATGACTCAGTGAAATTCTGCTATACTCAGAGATCAGTGCCTTGTTTAGCTATCACCAGAGAAGTTTACTACTGAGAGAGCTGAGCTAGACTGACTCCATGACAGGTTGCCAGATGTCAGTTCAGGGGACTAGACCAAATTTTCTGTTTCCCAGAACTGAACAAACCAGTTCCATGAAAAGAAACACAGTTTGTGGGCAGCCAATCAAGAGCTGCCCTGCCACACACAAAAATATTTTGTCAGTAATGATTCTGGAAAGTCCCCAAACCTTGTCCAATCCTAAAGACACCTGTACCCCTAGAGATAAAGCCAAACAATCAGGATAAAGGTCACTTACCCCTCCCTGGAATTCCTGGAATCAGCTTTAAATTGAGCCTGTGAGCTAACCTCCAGGTCACCATTTTGATTCAACGTTGACCCGTGCACGTTGGTAATTTCTGAAAAATAAATGTTTTTTGCCTTTGCATACTATTTGAGTCTTGCATCTTCCTTCAGTGATTCTTGGACCCTAACACTGTAGAACCAATTAATTTTTTTTATTGTATATGTTTGTCAACTTTGTTTACTGTTCAGTAATATTGCATTAAGCAGAAAATATCAAGACCTGCTCTTTTAGTAACAGTGATGCATTTATATAAATAGGCAAAGTAAACCCCAATAGTTTAGTCTATATAATCTGAGACTGTATAGATTATATGTAGCAATGAATTAGTTAAACTCCTTTGATTTCCTGCACGGCACACCGTGAGCATGCCAGCTAATTTTGATATACCTTGTCTAGCTTAATGACTGTCTAGCTTATAATACATGTCTAGCTTAATTTATTATATATATATAATATATACATATACATGTATATATATATAATATATACATATATATAATATATACATATATATATATGTATATATATATATACATATATATATATTATATATATATATATATACATATTTAACTAAGGGATATGGCATCATTTTCCAGGAAAGAATTATAAATGGAAGCAAAAGTCCCAAGAAAGGAAACATATTTGTGTGTGTATTTGGTTATTAAAATTTAACCACGAAATATTTAGTTAATCTTACAAATATTTAGTGATTTGAAAATGAATATTTTCAAATAATTAAGATTGAGGAATTTATTGTATGCATTTACCACACTTTTAAATAGCTATGCTACTGGTGTTTTGAAAGTCCTAACTCTTCCAAATACTTACAATATAAGTAAAATGTAAAGGAAAAATAAAATAATGATTAGTATATTCTTTAAAAAATCTGATGGCATTTCCCATGGATAGATTAATCTACCAATCAATAGAGATGTATGTGAATATAGGCATAAATATTGACAGGTTTGGGGCTATTTTCTGGCTTGTTTTCATTAACATACATTTGGAAAGTTGTGCAAAAGCCTCTATTTCTTGTATTCAAAATTTTGTGCAGTTTCCGGCCTAGAGTTGTAAGAAGCAAAGATGGTTAGGATGATAAAAGTTTGCCGCAAGGCATGAGGAGCCACAGGGGAGTTTTGTACAATAATTATATTGCCGCCACTGGAGAGTCAAATCTTTTATTGAAGTTTGTAATTAGGGATTGTTGTTTAATATTCTCTTGACCTATAGTAACACCTGAATGTTTTATTAACAAAAAACATTTTTAAAAATGTGTCAAATTTATGAAGATAGTCTATTATCATAGTGGAAATGAACAAAATCAACATTGGCAGTATTTTGGATAACCTTAATTTGTAATTAGTAATTAAATGAGGGTGAAGAAAGTGTCTAGGACCTAATTAAAACTCTACATCTGCTGAAAGAGTATCAAAAGTCTATAGAAAATAATATAATTTTCTTTCAGTAACTTCTATCTCAAAATACAGTGCTAACACCTAGTAGAAATAGTAAAGGCATGAAATAAAAAGTAACAATAAATCACCATGCATCCTATGAATGACCAGTTTGCTTAGTGTAGCCTGTCTGGTAATGTAAGTACAGTCTGAAACCTTGGTGCTCAGGCTAGCAAGATGGTGGTACTAGCAAAAAATGTCTGCATTCAAGTCTGATGACCTGAATGCGATCCTGAGGTTCCATGGAACAGAAGTAGGGAACGACTCTTGCAATTTTTCCTTTTGTCTGCTCAAGTTCTCTCTGGCATTTGTGCCTCACAGCACACATAAGAAATGAATAAAAAAATGTTATAAAATGGTTACAGTCTAATGAAATTCTGAGAGAATAAATATGTATCTCTTAATAATATCAAGTAATTAATGAATGTGATTCATATGATAATAAAATGATAAATAATGTGGAATCAAGTGTTTGATGCAACATGTTTGGAAAGTATATTTACTACATTTCTTTATTCAATGAAATACTGACCATATGTATGCACAATTGACAATAGCAGAAAACACTGAAAAGGATTTAAAATAAAATAAATTAATAAAATAGTTTACCTCTTGTAGCATATTCACACCTTCTTAATTTAATTTTTATTAGATATATCACTGTATTAAATGTAAGCTTTCACATACTGTTGTTCACCATGATGTATTTGTATGTGATATTCTAATGCATGTTCTAACACCCTTTATATAATAGATAGTTTGTGTTTGTTCATTATGCCAAAGGTGGGCACCTGTGTCTGGCAATGAGCGTCACTTTGAAGATTTATGTTTTCACACAATTGGCAAGATTCGTATTAAGCTGAATCTGCTGCTCAGATGATCCCACCTTGAGTAATGTATCATGCTTGTGCCTTTTCAGCAAAGATCTATTACCAGAGCACTGGGGCCTCATGACAGTTGTAGTGATATATGGTATGCTCCATCATGGACATTACGCTTTGTTGTATTCCTCAAGGCATTGTGCACTTGCTAAAGTGTGATACATGGGGAACAAAACTGGGTTGACACAGCTTGTCATTCAATGAGAAGCATGTGGAATAACTACTTCTTTGAGGAGGAAGATTAAGGAAAAATCACGAATGAACTGTTAGACAGATCAACTTTCTATGAAGAAACTCTAAAATTAAATTAAGAACTAAAATACATTAATTGAATGTTAGAGGCCACATTAATACACAAGTTTTTTATCATTGTTTATATACAATATTTTAAATGTTAGCACTTAGAATCCTGAGAAGAACACAGTATTAAAATGAAAAAGGTGCCACTGTGTATATATAGAAGAGCTTATTGTGGAAAGAATTATGTTTAAGCATTTTAAATGGGAAAAAAGCATTTACAAGTGAAATAATTATTTCCTATATTTTGAAATGAAAATAAGTACATATGCTTAAATAAGTTGCATGAAATGCAATAATCTTTTGCTAAATGTGTACCATTCTAGAAAAATATTCACCTCCTAACAGCATTTTTAAAAACTTTAGAAATTTTTTTTAAATGTCTGAAAATAAAATTCTCCACAGAACTAGAAAGATCACATGCACTGCGAATCTAGAATCTTTGCAATTAGGGAGCTCCTCATAAACATACTTTCTTCTCTTAGTTTCCTTTTTATATAATGCATTTCTTATATAAACTTCATTTGAGGGTCTGAAGAGATTTCTCAGTTGCCAAGAGTACTTACTACTCTTCCATATAATCTGAATTTGGTTCCCTGCATTTTAGTCCTGAGGTTTATGTATTAGTCAGGGTTCTCTAGAGTCACAGAACATATGGGTAATCTCTATATAGTTAGGGAATTTGTTGATGACTTACAGTCTGTAGTCCAACTCCCCAACAATAATCAGCAGCAGCTATGGATGGAAAGTTACTCAGTTCCATGAGGCAAGCAGGCAAAGAAGAGTGAGTGAGAATCTTCCTTATTCCAATGTCCTTATGTAGGTCTCCAGCAGAGGGTGTGGGTTAGATTAAAGGCATGTACCACCACACCTTTAATCCCAGATGACCTTGAATTCAGAGATCTCTCTGTCTTAATCTTCTGGAATTCATAGCCACAATGCATCAAGATCTCTATGCCAAGATCTAGGTTAGAAATTTGTTTCTCTCAGGCTACAGATTAGGATCATAGGTGAGCCTTCCAATTCTGGATTGTAGTTCATTCTGGATATAGTCAAGTGGACAACCATGAATAGCCACTACAGTTTACAAACTCCTGTAACTCCAGCTTCCAGGAAATCCACTCTTTTCAGGACTCTCCGGGCTTCTAAAGATATATATCATACACTCCTAAAAACACACATACACATAATAATGAATAAAAATTAATCTGTATGTATGTTTCATTTTTCTAGCTGTTTCCATTTACCTGTCAATTTAATAATTTCATTTCCCTTTGTGTATATGTGATCATCCATTAATGAACATCTAGGCTCTTTCCCACTGTGCACAGAAACATATTAATAAATCCCTGTCACTTGTAATTTTCTGACGTTTCTGTGGTTGATCTCAAGTTCTATGTAATGTAGTCTAAATTGCTACTTGGAATGCTTTAAATTAATTTAACTAGTATTTGTTTTGTGGCTTAATGTATGATCTATTATTATGAATTTCCCCTGTGGTGTGGAGAAAAACAGAATACTCCACAGCTGTTGATTAGTGGCTGTCATGATGCTTGGCAGATCCTCTTGGACCTTGTGTTGCTTAAAACCTTTTGTTTCTGTTTCTTTTCTTTCTGTACGATTTGTCCATTGCTCAAAGTGAGACATTTTGATTTTAACTATTCTTTTTATATTGCAGTTGTCCTCTTCATTTAGAGCTAATGAGATGTTTTTCTTAGACGACTGGATGTTTGGCAGCAGTTATTCCCTTTTGCTTCTTCTGCTTATTCTTCATTCTGTTTGACTTAAATGGGTTTATGGACTTCCTTTGTGGCATTTTGCTCTACATTTAAAAAATGCCAGACCATGTGATTTAAGTAGGCTTTCATTTGTTTTCTGAAACTTAGGTCTTTGGATAGTTTCTCATACTGATCAGATTTATTATTTTTCAGTCTCCATTCTTATTGCTCTCCTGAACTGATAGCATCTCATTTTTTTTTTACATTCAAGATCCATTCTTCTTATATTTCAATTTCAACAATAGTATTTTTATTTTAATTTTCTATTTCTGATTTATTTTAGATTATTTTTAGCTTGTTTTCATTTTTATCCTTTTAGTGAAAATAGCATTTTTCTTCTCCAGTATATCCTGATTACACTTTCCCCTCCTACTCCTCCCAGTTACTCCCTAATATCCCTCCCCTCCAAATCCATTCTGTCCTGTCTTTTATTAGAAAAGAACAAGGTTGGCTGAGAGCATCCACCTCTGTATTTGTCAGGTACTGGCAGACCCTCTCTGGAGACAGCTATGTCAGGATCCTGTCAGCAAGCGTGCGTTTGCATCATTGGACTGAGCACAAGGTCCCCAATGGAGGAGCTAGATAAAGGACCAAAGGAGCTGAAGGAACTTGCAGTCCCGTAGGAGGAACAACAATATGAACCAACCAGTACCCCCAGAGCTCCCAGGGACTAAACCACCAACCAAAGAAAACACATGGAGGGTCCCATGACTCCAGCTGCATATGTACCAGAGGATGGCCTTGTTGGATATCAAAGGGAGGAGAGGACCTTGGTCCTAAGAAGACTGGATGCTCCAGTATAGGGAAATTCCAGGACCAGGTTAAGGAAGTAGGAGTGAGTTGGTTGGTGAGGAGGGGTAGGAGGATGGAATGGGTGTTTTCGGGGTGGGGAGGCAGGAAAGGGAATAACATTTAAAATGTAAATATCTAAACAACAACAACAAAAAACAAAACACCTTTGCGTCCTGGGGATGTAGTTATATAGGTTAGTGTTAGATTGTCTACCTGCCATCTGCTGTGAGCTGTACCTTGGTTTTGATTCCCAGCATCACAAAAATAAAGAAGCAAATAAAAATAAAAACAAAACAAAACAAATAGAAAAGAAGATAACAAACTAACATTACACAAAAGACAATGAGATGAAATAGAGAACATTCCATCAAGGAAAACAACAGAATAAAAAGTTCCCTAAGTGCAGTCAGAAGAAACAGAGACTCACTCATTCACTCATTTAGGAGTCCTATAAGGAGAGCAAGCTGAAAGCTGTAAGATGTGCAGAGAGCCTGGCACAGACTCGTGTAGACACTGTGCTTGGTGCTTCAGTCTCTGAGTGGTATGAGCCTTACTTGGTTCATTCAGAGGGCCTTACTCTCCTGGTGTCCTACATCCCTCTCGATTTTACACTCTTCTTTTAGGTTTCCTGAGCTATTCAGGGAGGATTTAATGAAGATAACTCATTAAGAGATATGTGTACCAAGGTCTCTGTCTCTCTGTCTCTCTCTGTCTCTCTCTGTCTCTCTTTGTCTCTCTCTGTCTCTCTCTCTCTCTCTCTCTCTCTCTCTCTCTCTCTCTCTCTCTCTCTCTCTCTCTCTCTCTCTCTCTCTCTCTCTCTCTCTCTTTGTAAGGTCAGGTTCTAGATCTTTGCTTCTGTTCCCATCTGGACTGAAGGAGGATCTGATCTATGCATAGAGAAGAATGCCATCAGGATCCATTTAATTGACTGTTTGTTTGTTTTAGACCAACAGTGTTTGGTTTTACCCTAGGGCTCTGGGCCATCTTGTCTATGGTCCATAGTCACCCAAGCTGTGTCTACTATGAAGCGAGCCATAAGTCAAATCAGACATTGGTTGGAGACTCCCACAAGATCTGTAACACCACTGCTTTAATATCATTTGTACAAATTTTAGGTCAAAGGTTTTCTGGCTGATCTGATGTTTATACTCCTCTTTTGTGAGCCTGAAGAAGACACTAGAATGTAGGGGTGAAGATTCCACTTGGGCACGGGCTTGACTTTCATTGAGTTGCTTGGGTTTTGTCCTCAGCAGTGAGGCCCTGCTGTCAGTTTTCAGATAGAAACCCATTGTCTTAGCAACAGCCCATGTTGCTTGGGGATTTCCATGTGACTACCTTGACCTAAACCACAATTGAATGCAACCCAGTCCCAGTACTGGAAGTCTCCTTTGGGGACAAGAGATAGGCAGGTGAGACTCCATCTCCCCCGTTGTTAGGAGAACATATTAGTATTTCCATGGCTTATTTTAGAAAGTTTCCATCACACTAGGTTTTATCCCATTCTTAAAATGTCCCAGAGTTACAGTTGTCTCAGCATTCTGTCACTCCACCCTTTGTTTCCTTTCCTTCCTCACCTGATCCCCTTGTTTCCTTTCCCATCCATGTTAAGTAACCAGTGAAATCTATTTTCCCCTCCCAGTGAGGTCCATGCATTCCTCCGTTCCCTTCTTCTATGCTGAACTTCTCTAGGTCTACAGGTTGTAAATTGTTCACCATTTATTTAATGGCTATATCCACAGATAAGTGAGGACATACCATACTTATCTTTCTGTGTATGGGTTAAATCACACAGTGATTTTCCCTAGTTCCAACCATTTGCCTACAAATTTTATTATGTAAATTTTAACAGCTGAGTAATATTCCATTGTGTAAACTTGCCACATTTTCTTTACCTGTTCTTCTGTTGATGAACATCTAAGTTGTTTCTAGTTGCTGGCTACTATGAATGGAACAGCAATGAGCATGTTTGAACAAATGTCGTTGTGTTTGGATGAAGTATTCTTTGGTTATTCCCAAGTATTGTACAGCTGGATCTTGTGGTAGATCAATTTGCAGCTTTTCGAGAAACTTGACACATTGATATCCAAAGTGACTCTACAAGTTTATACTCCCAACAGAAATAGGGGAGATTTCCCCTTATTCTATATCCTGTCCAGCATGAGCTGTCATTGTGTTATTGTCCTTCATCATTCAGATAGATGTAAGATGGAATCTCACAGTAGTAGTTTTGATTTGCATTTCTTTGATGGCTAGACATGATGAACTTTTCTTGATTTGTTTGCTATTAGAGGTTTCTCCATTGAGAATTATGTTTATATCTGCACCCCATTTTTAACTGGAATATTTGGTGTTTTAAAACTCTAGTTGCTTTAGTTCTTTACATATCTTGGATATTAGTCTTTTATTAGATGTGGAATTGGTAAAATATTTTACCCATTCTGAAGGCTGAGAAAACTATTCTTAACAATAAAAGAACTTCTGCAGAAATCACACTCCCTGACCTCAAGCTGTACTGTAGAGCAGCTATAGTGAAAAAAAATTTGCATGGTATTGATACAACGATAGGTTGACCAATGGAATAGAATTGAAGACCCTGAAATAAAATCACACACTTACGGACACTTGATCTTTGACAAAGAAGCCAAAAATATACAATGGAAGAAAAGAGAGCATCTTTTATGTTATTATTGAAGGCATATTCTCTGCATTGATCTGAGCTTTTTTTCTTCTATGCCTATAATTAGAAGTCCTGAACTTTGTTATTCAAGAAATCTCTGGTTGGATGAAAATTACCTCTTATATTTTCTTCCTTCACATAATGTTGGTCTGTAAAATTTTAAATAGCTATTATGTCTACATTTTTCCCATTTTCTTATAGACATTTAGCCTATTCTATTTTACTTACACTAACATGTAATGCTTATGCTACCATACTTTATTCATTTATACATTTGTTTTCTGTTTTCTTTTAAATTTGGTTCCAATGTCTAGATTAACTATTTGTTAATTAATATTCTTTTATGCAAGTATTTTATTATCTAAACCACTTTAATATTTCATTTGTCATCTTGATCCAGTGCTATCCTTCTCCAATTGAAAAACTAACATGGTTCTTCTCCCACTTCTTTGGCAAACTTTATTAAAAGTACTGCTAGAGATTTTAATTTGCAGTTGTACAAAGTTAAAATAGCTAACAACTCTCAATATTTTGAATCTCACACCCCTCTGTTCTGTTGCACATAAATAGACTTTCACTTTAACATTTATCGCTATAAATGTTTGGCAGTATATTTTCTTTCACTAACTACCGAATTATTATTAATAAAATCAAAGTAGAAACAAAAGCATGTGCTGGACCGTGAAAGGCAGTCTATGTTCTGGTTGAGCTAGGTTTAAACACCGGCAACCAAGTGGACTTAATCTACAAGGGATGGAAGGCTGTTTGCCCATGCTCCCAGACACTAGGCTGACACCGCAAGGCCTCAACTCCATAATTCTGTGGCCATCAGTCATGTAGGGCCACACCCTAGGCCCCTAGTATTCTGCCTGGTCTCCATCCCCACAGTTTTCTGGCTACAGTCAGGTATGCCCTGCCCCACAGTCTCTTCCTTTCTCTTCCTCTCTTTCTTGCCCTCTTGGGCCTTTCTTTCCCCATTCCCTTCCCCCCTCTCCATGTGGTCCTGACCGGATTCAGCTTCTCTACCTTTTCTCTTTCCCTCTACCTTTCTGCAATAAAGCTGTAAAATCATGGGCTGTCTCCTTTCATCTAAACCGGTCATGCTGGAGCAAAGGAACAAGCCTCTCAGCATTTCCAGCCACCAGACTGGACTTAGGACTTGCACCCCCCCCACCCCGTCTAGGTCTCCTCCACAGGTATCCAGGCCCACAAGCATATGGCACAAATCAATTTCACAAAATGAACATAAATCTTGAATTTGTAGCAGTATCATACAGTGACAAACTGTAATCATAACTATAATTTTTATAGATAGTTTGAGAACCGCACAATTTTGTTCTTCATAAACTTCTAGGTCTAGCAAGAAAATGAACAAAGAAACATAAAACTCCATCTTATATCATTAAATATTTAAGGTAATTTCACTTTAATAATTCATGATAATTTAAGAATATATCTCTATTGCTTATTTAATACTTATTTATTAACTATAAATATGATTATTAGTTTTATAAATATGTAAGTATATCCCAAAGCAAGATTTTGCCATTGGAATTTGATCCTTTATTTCTTTTGAAGAACATATATCACTATGATTACTACACTATGATTTGCTGTGAAAAGTCAAAAAAGTGGAAAGATAGAGGGTAATTCCATATCATAATTTTCAGAACAGAGCTTACTTTTGGAACTTATCTTTCTTTAAATTCTATTTCCCTGTCTTTTTATACAATGGCATGTTTCATCACTGAAAGGCCAAGAAAATAAGTCTACAAATAAGCATTTATATTTTCTTAGACAACTTCCATCAAAGATAGTTTAATTTTTCTGTTTTCATTTTTTTTCAAATTTGACCTCATAATGGTCTTTTTCAAAACACCAAAGGTTATATAAAAAAGAAATTTGAAATAAAACAGCATTAATATGCAAAGAAATGCTTTAAGTATAGAGATTTTCAAGATGAGAAGGAAAAAGAAAACTTGTACAGTGCTGCCAAACCTAGTTACACTAAAGACAAGTGAGAAAAAATGTAGATTGCTTCCTGAGCTTTCAAAACCATCAGACATTCAATGTGTAGTAATGACTGAACATATTCACTGTACTTAAAGCCCATATAAAAAGAATAGCCTAGAAAAATTAGAATTAAAGAAGATGTGTGAAATTTGCCTAAGTACAGAATGCACATCTATTTTGAATTTTCTTGCTTTTATTGAAGACAAGTGGCAGATAATTTCACAGCTGTCAGTTAATGTGCATAATGAATGCTTTATAAAAGGAAGAAAGCATGAAGTTATATTCATGTACTCTAAGTATGTAAAATAAATTCAAAAGGATGTCAAGATCTGGTATAAAATGAAAAATGCAGAAACACTTTAGTTTAATGATGTGTGGGAGTAGGGTGACGTGGAGATGTCAATGAATATTTTCTTACTGTTTAGTTACATGGCATTATTAACTGATAGAGAGTACCTTTAATTACTTTTAAACATTATCTTGAAAATCAACTTAATAGTACATTTTGGCAGATCTAAGTTTTTAGAACCCACAGATAAAGTTTTATAGAAACATAGATAAGGACCTTCTCTAACTGTATAGAACACATACTTATATTAATAAAACTATGCAGTATAATAGTAGGCAGGTTTGTGAGATCTAAATAGAGCACATCTAACATCTTAAATGACAATAAATTCATTTATACCAGAAATGATTCATAAAGCCTGAAATTAAAATGCCTCTATGTTTTATTTTTATTATGATTGTGTTTATTACTGTATTAATTTAAAAAGGCTGTAGATATGTAATGTATATGATCAACAGTATTAGACATGAGTTGTAACATAAAAATTCATATAGATACTTCTTAATTGATGATGAAGTGTCATTTACAGTTGGTGCAACTCCACAACCATTGAAGAAATTAACTTGTAAAAACAAATGTAGGGACACAGTGTGAGAAAGTAGAAGAAAACTGCAAGGGTAACCAATAAAATATGTATGTATATAGTGAATAGATCTAAGGGAAAGAGAAGCACACCAGTTTGTGCATTATAAAAAGAAGTAGAACTGGAGAAGCAAGAGTCAAAAGTAATATCCTGTTATGTGTAGACCACCCTGCCACTGGACACCATGGTAATATCCCAGTCAGGACTGTCACTAAGGGCCATGTCTGGGTCTGTGGTCTTGAAGGAGCACAGGCCTATGTCAATGGCTCCTATGACCACTAACAATTATGAATCATGGCTCATATGACCACTAAAGACTATGCAAACATCCCTGGTTTACACTGCCACTTACAACCATGTTGATGTCCAAAAGTTGTGCACTACTGACCCCAAGACCTCACTGGTTCCAGCATTCAGGAGAGCTGTTCTCATCCATTGCCAGTTGTAGCACTTGAGAGAAGGTGCTACACTTGGGCAGCACAGTAGATCTACCTCTGCTGTCAAAGGCATGGGTGAGCCAGCCCTGAGAGAGGAAGAGCAGGATAACTGGTCCAGTCCCTTTTTGGTTCTAGTACTAGGGAGAATGTGGCCATGCACCTTGACTGGGAAGCATAGTAGAGGCTTTGGCAGTCTGGGTGTGACTGAGATGGCCATGATGGCATGAGAGTGGGAGAGCTGACTCTGTCTCTGTTCTGGCTATAGCACTGGGTGAGCTTGGTAGTGCTGGAGAGCTCACTTTGGTTGTGTAGGTACAGGAGAGCTGATAGTCAGCTATCACCCATATCCACATTAAGGGCTTTGAGTTGGCCCACTCTAACACCTCATCTATGAAACTGCTGGAGTGCTTGAAGGGACCAGTCCTATAGATCCAAAGCAGCAGGATCTTCATGGCACAGGGCAAAATAAGATATCCTATAGGAGTTCTGGTGAGGATCTTGTATTAATGGTGTAAAAGAAACTAAGGGTCTTGAACTAGAACAATGACTCATTGAAATGAACATTTGGAAGTAAAGATGTGTGATAAAAAGGTTATACTGTGGGGCACACTGTGACATACTATCGCTCCCACTATGATATTTTTAATGTTTTATTTTGTTTATTTTTAATTTTTTCTTTTTTGTTTTCATCTGGGGGGGAGTGGCATAGTTCACAAGGCTGAGCCTGGATACAAAAAAACTGGGTGGGATTGGGATATATGATGTAAAATCCACAAAGAATCAAGAAAACACTTTTTAAAAATCCATCTAGGTACCTAGTATCTGGAACATCACAAGTTATCTGCACTACAGAGTACAAGTTATTATATCTGTGATCTTTTGTTTGACTGGAGCTGAGACTCATTGCCACTTGACAGAATTAGTCAGAGATAGTATATGCCCAACTCTCATGAGAACAGCACAGAAAAGAGAACAGCACACACAAAAACATGTACAAACACAAACACATACATACCCCCCCACACACACACAGAGAGAGAGAGAGAGAGAGAGAGAGAGAGAGAGAGAGAGAGAGAGAAAGAGAGAAAGAGAGAGAACAGTTTTTTCTCTTTTTCTGTTTTTATTGGATGTTTTCTTTATTTACATTTCAAATGTTATCCCCTTTCCAGGTTCCCCCTCCCAGAAAATCCCTATCCCATCCCCCCCACTTCTATCATGGTGTTGTTCCTCCACCCACCTCACACCCACCTCCCTGCCCTCACTTCCCCTACAATGTGGCATCTTTCAAGCCTTCATAGGACCAAGTACCTCTCCTCCTATTGATGCCTGACAAGGCAATCCTCCGCTACAAGGGCAGGTGGAGAATAAAATAACCCTATTAAAAATGGGGTAGAGAGCTAAATAAAGTATTTTCAACTGAGGGATATGGAATGTCAGAGAAACACCTAAGGAAATGTTCAACATCCTTAGTTATGAGGGAAATGCAAATCGAAACAACCCTGAGATTCTACCTCACACAAGTCAGAATGGCTAAAATCAAAAACTCAGCTGTCAACAAATGCTGGTGAGGATGTTGAGAAAGAGGAACATTCTTCCATTTCTGGTGGTATTACAAGCTGGTACAACCACTCTGGAAATCAGTTTGGCAGCTCCTCAGAAAATTAGACACAGTACTACTTGAGGACCCAGCTATACCACTCCTAGGCATATACCCAGAAGACACTCTAACATGGAATAAGGACACATGCTCTACTATGTTCATAGCAGTCATATTTATAACAACCAGAAGCTCTAAAGAACCCAGATGTCCTTCAACAGAAGAATGGATAAAGAAAATGAGATATATTTATACAATGGAGTACTACTCAGCTATCCAAACTGATGAATTCATGGAATTCTTAGGCAAATGAATAAAACTAGAAAATAATCCTGAGTGAGGTAATCCAATCACAAAAGAACACACATGGTTTGTACTCACTGAAAAAATGGATATTAGCCCAAAAGCTCAGAGAAAACAGTATTACTGAGATAGTTTTACAGAGACAGGTTCAAGGTAAAAAACAGAACAAGGCAGAAAATGAGAAGGATCCAGAAGATTAGAACAGATGGCAAGAGTTCATTTGAGGCCAAGCAGAACAATTCAATGAGAAGCCTTCAATGAGAAGCCTTCAATGAGAAGTTGAGAGAAGCCAGATTGAGTCACTTAGCTTGGAGAGGAGTTTGAGCATGAACAACTGATTAGAACCATCTAGCCAGAATTCAGAGAGAACTAGAAAGTATAAGCTTATTCAGCAGTAAGTCTCTAAGGTGACAATTCCATCTGGCAAAAAAAAAAGTTACATTTACACACAATCTTTACTGAAAACATAGTTTTGCACCAATTTAAGAAAAAAATGTATCTATATATAATATAAAATAAGCATATAAAATACACACAGATGTATATTTTATATAAAGGCAAACTTAATCATACAATGAAATTCTGAGGTTATATTAATGGTTCACTCAGTTGTTTTATGCAGTTCTTTATTATTTTATTCATTGTACATTTCTGAAACTCACCATTAATTTGTAATCTTCTGCTTTAAATGCAAACTTTGGCCTTCTCCTACTATCTAGTTTGATAAAAGAAAAATATAATGTGATGCAGGCAATTGAGAGTTTTGTTTTAATTTTTCATACATGTAAAAAAGAAATCCAAGTGAAATTAAACTTTTTAGACAGTTGCCTAAGATTTCCAATTTTACTTTGCAAGACTAGTATACTAGAATTATACCAATTTTCACACTGGAGATTAAATCCAATATTTCATTCACATTTAAGAAGTGTTCTACCTTTGAATCATAGCTTATATCTCTTAATAATAAAAGCAAACTTCTACCTATTCTTTATTAAGACATTTTGATTTCATAGTGATGTAAATATCCAAACTACCATACTACTGTTACTCTTCTCATACCTGTTTTTTTTATTGCTGTTGTTTTATATGAAGAAACTGGTATGTATTCAGAAACAGCTATTTTTGCAATATAGCCAAACTGTGAGTGCCATTGAATAAAACCAATGAGTAAGTACCATGAGTATTAACCAACTGATACAATATTTAACCCCTAAATGTGAGAAATAAGCTGGAATTTATCGAGAAAGAAAGGAATTTATCTTACCCATATGATCCAAGTATTCCTCTTGACAGTTTACACTGGGTAACATTATTATAGTTTCATAAATGTAGTATTACTTGATTTTCAGAGCTAGCACAATATGAACTTTCAGTAGATTAATAAGTATTCTGTTATAATGATGACATTTTAATAATGGTAATCATGGAAAGTGACTGAATTATATTGAATGATTTCTAGGCACTTTTGCTTATTATTAAATGGATTCTGAACAAATACAAAATAAGAGAATCCAGCTCAGAAATTATTGTTGTAAATTATATTTCAGTTAGAACTTAATACAAACTGCTGGCCAAGTAGATACCAATAATAAACATGCAGAACTAAATTATCTCTTTGGATATCAGAAATAGTACATTTCATATTTGAAGATTTTAATGTATCTACTACAGGATCACATTGGAAAAGTACGCACAATCCATGTCTTCCATATCCTAATATATTCCAATACTTAGTACCCAGGAGGTTACATGATTTTGAAAAGTTGTAGAATATTTAGATTATGGAACTTAATTGAGCAAAAGTAGACTCCTGGACTGCAGGTCTTCTGGGTTGTAGCTTATCCCCCAGTTCTGATAATCCTTTTTTCCTGATCTTGAAGATATAAGCAAGCACCCTTAAACTTAAACTATAGGTGAGCTGCCACAACTAAATTCCAGCATTCTTTCTATACTGTGATGGACCTTATGTTCTCAAACTATGAATTAAAACTTGATCCTTTTTCCCCTGTTCTGTATCTTTCCTGTGTTTTGTCATGGAAGCAAAAAAGGTAATTAATGTAAGTACTTTAAAATGCTATATAAATTACCCACTATGCACATATATAGTTTCAAAACAGACAGAAATATACAATCAGCACTAGATCATTATTATGTAAATCTGAGGCAAAACATAGTAATTCAAATAGTAATTTCACATAGTAAAATTCAACACTAATCCTGGAATCAATTCAGAAAGTCTGGTTTATGTGACTTATTTTTAGTATCCTTCGATTCATAGATTGATAGGTTGGAAGCTGTAATTACTTATAACTCTATGTGTCTTGACTTGCCAAGTAGCTAGTAGATAATAACTAGCAAGTTTTTCAAGTGATAAATGAGGTTGCTAATCAAAATATTTAGATATATCACTAAGTATAGTTAGATGGAAGTATAGACCTTTCTTATTTAATGGCTTTAAGTTATTTCTCTACACACATCTGTTGACATTTGTTCTTTGATATACTTTGTTTTTCTATCACATCATTTCTCTTAGACTAGTTAAATTTAAAAACAATAAGTGTTTTATATCTGTCAGTTTCAGAAATAAGTGAGTAATGCTGGTTTTCCAGACAAAAATCCCAGTGGTTTAATAAATAAAAGTTATTTTTCAAGTTATCTATCCCTCTTGGGATAATGGTATATCTATTTATGCATGTCCTGAAGACAAAGGTTGCCTGGGGCTTCACATATACCAATGTCTCCAAACTAGTGAGTCTCTTGAAAAAAAATTACTCCCAGATATTTTGTCACAGCAAAAGGAAAACAGTGGTCTCAATGAATTATGTGTAGGAACAGAAATCATTTATGAAGGAAAAGCTATGTTTCTTTTAAAGAAATTTGAAAATAATCGAAGATATCTTATGCTTTAGGGTGAGAGAAAATGATAAGTGTTTGAATATAGAATTCTCTCTCTCTCAAAACAAAACAAAAACAAAAAGGAAAACCTATAGGCTGGAAGCTATAGCCCCATTTTTTTTTTCTATTAGGAAGTGGTGGAAATTTTAAGTACAATCTCAAAGATAGATCTTTGGTCATGAACCCATGTGTTTAAATGGGATATAGGTACTCCAATATTAATTCTCTCTCTCTCTCTCTCTCTCTCTCTCTCTCTCTCTCTCTCTCTCTCTCTCGCTCTCGCTCTCGCTCTTGCTCTCGCTCTTGCTCTCTCTCTTGTTTTTTTCTTTCATGACTCTATGGAGTAGAATATATAACCTCTCCCATGTTCACCACCATGATATACTGCCTTACCACTGGAACAAAGGCAACATACAGAGTAATGATGGTCTAAAGTCTTTCTCTCTCTCTCTCTCTCTCTCTCTCTCTCTCTCTCTCTCTCTCTCTCTCTCTCTCTCTCTGTCTCTGTCTTTCTTTCTTTCCTTCTTGTTTTATAAGGATAGGATTTTTCCTTGTAGCTTTGGCTGTCCTGAAATTGGCTTTGTAGAGCAGACTTGTCTCAAACTTACAGGTATTCACCTGCCTCTGCCTCCTCAATGCTGGGATTAGGCACAAGCCACCACCACTTGGTAGATTGTCTGAAGTTTCTAAAACCATGAACCAAAATAAATATTTCTTCATTTAGGATATATATTTTATATTTTATTTATTTTATATTGTAATAGATACAGAATAGCAATCAACACAGTAGATAAAACTTTTGTCTAGACTTCCATCGTCTGGCCCATGTCTCTGCCTTCCTTCCTGAGGAGGCCTACAAGGCCCCAGGAACTTCCACATTAATTCCCTACCCTTCTAATTCCCTGCTTGCTGAGTCCACCTGGGGCTCAGTGAGCAGAAGTGAGCTTCTTTGAGCTGGTCTACATTTTTAGGCTGACAACTCTGCTTGCCTCCCCAAGGTGTCCTCCATGCAACAGGAACATCAAACCAACACTAGGGACAACCAGATTGCTGAAGACCAGTTTCATAACACAATTTTTAAAAAGCCAGGGGAATATAGAACTACTAGAGCCCTACTACAGCCAGCCATGAATATCTTAAAATAGCCAAATCACAAGAAGATGATTTTAAATGTAATCTTAAAGAGTTGAGAGAGGTCTTTAAGGAAAAAAAATGCATAAATCCCTTAGAAAATATAGGAAAATCCTATCAAGTAGGCAAATAAATGCATAAAATTATTCAGAACCAGGAAAAAGAACTAAAAAAAATAAAGAAAACACAAACTGAGAGAGTTCTTGAGATGGAAAATATATGTAAGATAACAAAAACTACATATACAAGCATCACCAACAGAATACAAGACCTGGACGAGAGAACCTCAAGAATAAACTACAATTGAATAAAATAATATATTGGTCAAAGAATACATTAAATCTAAAAAGTTCCTGACATAAAACATTCAAGAAGTCTGAGACAATATGAAAAGACAAAATCTAAGAATAAAGAAGTAGAAGAAAAAGATTCCCAGCTACAAGGTCTAGAAATTATTTTCAACAAAATCATAGAAGAAAAAATTCTCAATTAAAGAAAGCTATACCTATAAAAATATAAGCTTACAGAAAACCAAATAGACTCATCCAAAAAAGAAAATCCTCCTGCCACACAATAATCAAGGCAATAAATATACAGAACAAAGAGATAATATTAAAAGCTTCAAGGGAAAAGGGTTAAAAATAGGTGAAGGTTAACCTGTTAGAATTAGATAGGACTTCTAAACATAGTGTCTAAAAGCCAGAAGAGTCTAGGTACATGTCTTGCTGATTCTAAGAGACCACAGATAACAGCCCAGACTACTATACCCACAAAATTTTTGAATCACCATAAATGGACAAATCAAGATATTCCATGACAAAATCTAATTTAAACAAAACCTTTTTCACAAATGCAGACCTACAGAAGATAATAGAGGGAAAATTCCACTCAAGTAGGCTAACTACAACCTAGAAAACACAGGAAATAATAACCTCAGCAAATAAAAAGAAACACACACACACACACACATACACACTACTGCCAGCAACATCAAAATAACAGGATTTAACAATCATTGGTCACTAATATTTCTCAACATTAATGGACTAAATTGTCCAATAAAAGGACTCAGGGTAACAACATGGATACAAAAACAGAACCAGTCACTCTCCTGCATAAAAGAAACACATCTCACCATCAATGTTCGATTATAACACAGACTAAAGGACTAAAAAAAAGTTTTCCAAAATAATGGAAGCAAGAAACAAGCTTGAGTAGCCTTTTGATATGTAATCAAGAGATGGAGAAGGATGATTCATATGCATTAAAAGGGAGAATCTACCAAGAAGACATCTCAATTATGAATATCCATGCCCTAAATGAAAGGGCACCCGTACTCATAAAATAAAGACTACTAAAGCATTAATCACACATTGAACCACATATTGATAGTAGGAGATTTCAATGTCCTACCCTCACTAATGGACAGGTCATCAAGAAAAAGACTAAACAGAAAAAAATGAAACCAACAGAGATTATGAATCAAATGGTTTGAACAAATATTTACAGAACATTTCACTTAAAACAATTAATATGATTTCTTAGAATCTCTGGGAACTTTCTCCAAAATTCCTCATATAATTAGTCACAAAACTATTCTCATTAGATACAAGGAAATTTAAATAACCTCTTGTATTTTATCAGACTACCATGGATTAAAGTTGGAAATCAACAACAGCAGAAACAACAGAAAGTGTACAAACTGAGTAACTTTCTACTGAATGACCAGTGGATCAAAGAAATGAAAAAAAAGTCTTTAGAATTCAATGAAATTCAAGGCACAATGTATCCAAACTTATGGGGTATAATAAAAAAAGGTGCTAAGTAGAAAATTCATAGCATTAAGTGCCTTCATAAAGAAATCGAAGAGTGTTCATAATAACGATTTAAAAGGACACTTGAAAGCTTTGCAAAAAAAAGAAGCAAACCATCGAAGAGGAGTACATGACTGGAAATTTTTCACCTCAGAGCTGAAATCAATCAATTAGAAAAAAAGGAGCAATGTAAAGGACCAACAAAACCAAGAGCTGGTTCTTTGAGAAAATCAACAAGATAGAAAACCTGACAAAGGAGCTAAAACCATCCAGTAGAAAAAAAGATAGCCTTTTCAACAAATGGTGCTGGTTCAACTGGAGGTAAACATGCAGAAAATTGCAAATTGATCCATTCTTATCTCCTTGCACTAAGCTCAATTCCAAGTGGATCAAGGACCTCCACATAAAACTAGACACACTGAAACTAATAGAAGGGAAACTAGGGAAGAACCTTCAACATATGGGCACAGGGGAGAATGTCCTGAACAGAACTCCAATAGCTTATGCTCTAAGATCAAGAATTGACAAATGGGACCTCATAAAATTATAAAGTTTCTGTAAGGCAAAGGACACTGTCAAAAGGACAAAGCGGCAACCAACTAACTGGGAAATGAGCTCTACCAACCTTACATCTGGCAGAGGACTGATATCCAATATATACAAAGAACTCAAGAAGTTAGAATCCAGAGAGTCAAATAACCCTATTAAAAAATGGGGTACAGCCGGACAGTGGCGTCACACGCCTTTAATCACAGTACTTGGGAGACAGAGACAGGCGGATTTCTGAGTTTGAGGCCAGCCTGGTTTACAGAGTGAATTCCATGACAGCCAGGGCTACACAGAGAAACCCTGTCTCAAAAACCAAACAAAAACAAAAACAAAAAAATGGGGTCCAGAGCTACACAAAGAGTTCTCACCTGAAGAATATCTAATGGCTGAGAAGCACCTAAAGAGATGTTCATCATCCTTAGTCATTAGGGAAATGCAAATCAAAACAACCCTGAGATTCCATCTCACACCAGTCAGAATGGCTAAGATCAAAAACACAGAAGATAGCAGTTATTGGTGAAGATGTGGAGAAAGAGGAACACTCCTCCACTGCTGGTGGGATTGCAAGCTGGTACAACCACTCTGGAAAGCAGTCTGGCGGTTCCTCAGAAAACTGGGCATGACACTCCTGGAGGATCCGGCTATACCACTCCTGGGCATATACCCAGAGGCTTCCCCTGCATGCAATAAGGACATATGATCCACTATGTTCATAGCAGCCTTATTTATAATAGCCAGAACCTGGAAAGAACCCAGATGTCCCTCAGCAGAGGAATGGATACAGAAGATGTGGTATATTTACACAATGGAATACTACTCTGCAATTAAAAACAATGAATTCATGAAATTCCTAGGCAAATGATCAGAACTGGAAAATATCATCCTTAGTGAGGTAACCCAGTCACAAAAGAACACACATGGTATGCAGTCACTGATAAGGGGATATTAACCCAGAATCTCGGAATACCCAAGACACAATTCACATATCAATTGATTTCCAAGAAGATGGAAGGAGAGACCCCTGGTCCTGGAAAGACTGGATTAGGGGAACACCAGGACAGAGAATTGAGAGGGGGTTGAATGGGGAACAGAGGGAGGGAAGGGGGCTATTGGGACTTTCGGGGAGGGAGGAAACTGGAAAGGGGAAATCATTTGGAATGTAAATCAAAAAACTTAGAAAATAATATTTTTAAAAAAAAGAATTGCTGTTCTAAATCTCGGAATATCCAAGACACAATTCACATATCAATAGATTTCCAAGAAGATGGTCCTGGAAAGACTTGATGTAGGGGAATACCAGTACAGAGAAGCGAGAGGGATTTAAATGGGGAACAGGGCGAGGGAAGAGGACTTATGGGACTTTCGGGGAGGGAGGAAACTTGAAAGGGGAAATCATTTGGAATGCAAATAAAAAATATAGAGAAAATAAAAAAAAAAAGAAAACCTCTTAGCCAAACTAAGTTAAAGGTAGAGAGACAGTATGAAAATTCACAAAGTCAGAAATGAGAAGGGGGACATAACAAATCCAGTGAAATGTTAGGTCTTAATTCAAAAGACTGCACTTCACAAAAATGTAAAATCTAAATGAAATGGATGGCTTTCTTGTTTGATATCACTTAGCAAAATTAAATCAAATCGAGTAAACATTGTAAACAGTTCTGTAACCCCTAAATCAATAGAAACTGTTATTAAATATCTCCCAACCAAAAACCACACAGAACCAAATAGTTTTAGTGTAGAATTCTACCAGGCTTCTAAAGAGGATCTGATGCCAATACTCCTCTAACTATTCCATAAAATAGAAGCAGAAGGAACATTGTCATATAAGGCTTAATTCACCTTGATACATAAACCATACAATGATTCAACAAAGAGAATTTCAGACAAATTTCTCTTATGAACATTGATATAAAAATATTCAATAAAACACTAGATGTCTGCATGTAGAAGAATGTAAATAAATCAATATTTTTTATACTATACAAAACTCAAGTCACAGTGGATCAAAAGACTTTATAATAAAACCTGATACACTAAATCTAATGGAAGAGAAATTGGGCAAGTGCCTTGAACTCATTGATAGAGGAGACAACTTCCTGAGTAGGATGCCAATAGCTTAGGTACTAAGAGTAACAATTAATTGTAAAGAGATATATTGGGTATTTTATAAATGAATTGCTTGTCACAAAAAAAGAAAAAACATGGCCTATAGGAAAGGGAAGAAGAGAAGTTGAGACATCTGGTAAAATGGGATAGAGCAAGGTGTTGGAGAATTTGGCCCCTGGGAACTCTAAGGCAGAGAAGCATGGAAAATATCATGCCACATATCTGAACATAGATTATAGTAAATGGGATATTAATTTATGAACTAGTCAGATAACAAGCCAAAGCATATGTCCAAGGTAGTTCAAAATATATTATTAGTCTCAGAGTTATTTTTCTTGAAGCTTGAGGCTGGGAGGAAAAACACACACTCAACAAATAGCACACTGAAACATGGAGCTTAAAATCAGCTTATAGTCTGAGAAGTCCTATATGAAAGGCAATTTCTTAGCCAAGTGTATTTCAGAGGTGCAGCTTATTTTTTTTTTTAATTTTACACATAGGAACACTGTCTCTCTCTATAATATTATATAGAGATACTGTTCCTCTCTTCAGACACACCAAAAGAGGGCACTGGATCCCATTACAGATGGCTGTAAACCACCATATGGTTGCTAGGAGTTGAACTTAGGACTCTGGAAGAACAATCAATGCTCTTAATTGCGGAGCCATCTCTCTAGCTTGTTTCTCTTGAAGAATCTGCCTTGCATCAAAGCCAACAGAGGGATAGTAAGTGGAGGCTGCATTGAGGTCTCTCTCAGACCAGACCTAGAGGTCATCATTGTACCTGCAACTTTTCTCTTAAAAAAAAAAAAGATGGAGAGAGCATTGCAGCTCATTGGAAAACAGCAGCTCTGTTTGACTCCTCTTGGGTGAAGGCCTGAAGCCCCAAAGAGACATGGTAGGTTTGAGCAGCCCAGCCAGGACTGACAAAGCAGAGTCAGGAACCCTGAGCTAGCTTAAAGGCTAAAGAGTTGCTAAGGGCAGCCTGAGGTATAAACTGAAAAGCCCCAGACCTAAACTGATAAAGCAAAGCATTAAGTTTGGAAAACAATAAAAAAGAAAGGAAGCCAAATATAAAAAGTCATAGGAGGACATGTTTGGTTTAAATACAGGAAATTGGAGTTCTTAGGGAAAGAATTAGAGATTAAAGCTAGACACATTTTTTTTTCTGTATTAAAAATGGAGAGATTCATAATAACACAATGTATCTGGATTCTATACAATTTTGGTTTGCTTGTCAGCATACAAATGATCATTTTATTCAATGACAATAACAGTTTTTTACATCCTCTTTAGGAGAAATCAGAATAAGGTAGACTTAGAAAAAGAAGACACTGAGATGTTTGATGCTAGATTAGAGGCATTAGAACAGAGATTAAAGAATTCTTCAGATCTGTATAAGGAAACTTTGGAGGAGTTCAATCTGGAACCTACAGTAACATCAGAGAGAATACTTTTAGATGAGAAAAATCTACAGGGTTACCAAGAATCAGAACGGTAAGACATAGAGACAATTTATTGAGTTAAAAATCTAGATTCTATTTGTTGATTCTATCTCAGAACAACACCACACAATAGATTGTGTGCTTTGTTTTGTAGAGCTTGCAGAATTAAGGTATGTATAGGTGCTGATATACCATACTATTGATACATTTTCAGAATTACAATGGGTATTTATATTCTGAAAAAGATGATTCTAGTATTGCATTCATCAGAGATAATGGCTAGCTCAGAGATGCCTTTACAGAATAAAACTAATGATGCTCAGGCATATATATACATTACAATACAATGAATTTTAGAAATTATGGCATAAAAACCTGTTAAAGATATAGCTTACAACCCTATATGTCAAGCAATTGTGGAGAAAGCTAACAAAACTTTAAAGGAAATGCTTATAAAACAGAAGAGGGATATGGAATATACCAATGCTTCTGGAGGGCAAAGGATACCATCAATATGAGAAAATGGAAGCTTACAAAATGGGAAAAGATCTTCTGCATCTGACAGAAGGCTAATATCCAAATTGTATAAAGTGTTCAAGAAATTATACACCAACAAACCAAATAACGCAATGAAAAAATGGGGTACATAGCTATACAGTGAATTCTCAACAAAGGGATCTCTAGAAGTCAAAAAGTATTTAAAAAATGATTAGCATCCTTAGTCATCAGGGAAATGAAAATCAAAACATTCCTGAGATTCCATCTTATACCTGTCAGAATGGCTAAGATGGAAAACCCAAGTGACAGCACAAGGTGTCAAGATTGTGGAGCAAGGGAAACATTCTTCCATTCCTGGTGGGAGTGCAAACTTGTAGAGTCTCTTTGGAATCAATTTGGCAGTTTCTCTGAAAATTGGGCATAGTTCTACCTCAAGACCCAACTATACCACTTCTGGGTATATAATCAAAGACTCCCCACTACAGTACAAAGACACTTGTTCAACTATCACAGCAGCTTTATTCATAATAGCCAGAAACTGGAAACAACCTAAATGTCCCTCAACTGAAGAATGGATAAAGAAAATGTGATACATCTATACAATGGAACACTATTCAGCTACTAAAAACAAAGACACCATGAAATTTGTAGGCCAATAGATGGAACTAGAGAATATTATCCAGAGTGAGGCAACCCAGACCTAGAAAGATATACATGTTATTCACTGATAAGTTAAAATTAACCATAAAGTCCAGGTTACCATGCTAGAAACCTCAGATCCAAAGAAGCTAAATCACAAGGAATGCCCAAGGGAGTATGATTGGGTTTTACTTAGAAGGGGAAATACAACAGATAACAGCTGGAGGTGGATGGAGGAAGAGAACTGGGTGAGAGAGGGGGTGTGGGGATAGTTGGGGGGTTGGGGTGTGTGAGAAGGATGGAAGAGAGAATGGAAATCTGTGAGAGGGCATCTCTAGGATGAAGCAGAGTGCTGGAATGGGGGAGGGTCTCAGGAGACTCTAAGGATAACCTAGCTGAGAAACCTAGCATCTGGTGGTATGGAGACTGAAGTAGCCACCTCCTATAGTCAGGATTTCCAGTAGAGGCAGAGGAACATCAAACCACCCATAAAACCTTCAACCCCAAAATTGTCCTTGCTACAGGATGTACAGGGATAAAGATGAAACAGAGACTGAGGGAATGGCCAACTAATGATTGGCCCAACTTGAGACTTATGTGAGAGAGTCAACTCCTGATACTATTAATAATACTCTGCTGTGCTTGCAGGTCGATGCTTAGTAAAACTGTCTTCTCAGATGCTTCATCTAGCAGATGATGGAAACACATACAGTGATCCACAGGCAGATATTAGGCAGAGTTCAAGAACTATTATGGAAGAGTGGGGAGGAAGGATTCAGGGAGCTAGAGGGGTCAAGGACAGTATAAGAAGACCTAAAGAGTCAACTAACCTGGACCACGGGTGCTTACAAAGATTAAACCACCAACCAAAGAGCATACAGGGGCTGGACTTAGGCCTTCTACATATTTGTAGCAGATGTGAAACTTTATCTTCATGTGGGTCCCCTAACAATTAAAACCGGGCTATCTGAGTCTGTTGACTGACTGTGGATCTCCTTTTTCTTCAGTCGGAGATGATGCACTTAGTCCTGCTGTGACTTGATGTGCAGGTCAAGACCCATGGGGGCCTTCTTATCTGAGGATAAGAGAAAGAGAGAGGATAATGGGGAAAGGGTACATGAGGGTGGAACTGGGAGGAGAGGAGGAACTGTGCTTTGATCTGGATGCAAAACAAATGAATAAAACCATGAACTTTCCACACAGCAAAAAATAAAAACCGTTTGCCTATGAAATTCTATATTTGATATCCAACCTTTTACATAAAAGACTAATTGAAGACATTCATGATTTTAAGAGATGGTATCCATTGATTTATTTCATTCCATTTCTCAGTGATGCTCATTATAAACCCTATATCCCTTTCTGGAATATCCTCTTCCTACCTTCAACATGAATACCAGCATCTCTACTTTTTCACAGCAAAAAGACCATTTCAACAATTCAGCTAGGTATGACTCTGAGTCTGCAAAATAATCAACATAAAATTCCAGTGAAAACTTTAATGAATAAATCTGCATTAAACAGCAGTTGATGATGCTTAATTAAAACATCATTAATTGTTGCTAAGATTACTCAAAATGTTTTAAAATTTAACCATGTTGAAGAGTTAACTTAATACATACCTGAGAGAAGATTTTATAAGAATGAAAATAATCATAACCACCAATTAATGAAAATCTCTTTAAAACTGTTTCATTTCTTAGCTGTGTAGTGGTAGTATACATCTTTATTTCCACAGGGATTAATTGAAAACAGAAGCAGGCAGATCTACGTGTTTCAGGTCAGCCTGGTCTATAGGGTGAGTCCTAGAATAGCCAAGACTAAACAGAGAAATAGTGTCCTAAACAAACAACTAAACAAACAAATGAACAAACAAAATAACCAAGCCAAATAAACACATGAAACAACTTTTATTTATCTGAGATAATAATTATACTACTCTCCCCTTAACCTTTCCCCTAACTCCCAATTACTTCCCTCCACTTCTGCTTCAATTTACTCCCTCCAAAGCTTACTTCACAATAATAATTATTCTATTTAAAATTAATGTCCTCTTTTCATTCCGAACTATTGTATTTTTATTCCTAAGTACATGAGTACATCTGTTCAGTTCAATTTGTATGACTCTTTTACATGTATTTTCTTGGCTGATCATCAGATGTTGGATAAACAATTTGTGTGCTCTTTTGTTGGGAAGATTCACTTTCAACATTTCTTCATTTCCTGTAATTCTTTAGGTAGAATTTAGGAGGGTGGGTAGAGGAACACCCTCATAGAATCAGGGGGAGGGAGGATGGGATAGGGGGGTTCTGGGAGAAGGTGAAACCGGGAAAGGGGATAACATTTGAAATGTCAATAAAGAAAATACCCAATAAAAAAAAAAGGAAGGCCTGCTGGATCCTTCAATATCAGCATGTCTAACTACATTCTGCATTTTTGTCCTTTTACTCACATGTATATGAAGTAATCTCCCCTCACCAAGGAAACATGTTAGCAACAGGTGAGGACCATAGCAGAAATTCACAACCCAAAATAAATGTACAGCCTGGTCCCAAAAATACAACTCTGTACCTAAGACATAGGGATCATTGCAGAAGATGAGCTGTCAATATTCTAAGAGCCAGAGAAAATCAGGGACTTTTCTGTGAGACTGAGTTTCTATGAGTGTCAGATGCTATACCCATAAAGTTTTTTTTTCAAGCAAACGAATACTTTTATTAACATGTAAGATTTTGTTTTCAACATGGTAAGGGTTTTGACCTCAAATGCTTATCGGGTCTGCCACTCGTACATTTATAGCTTGACTACATATGAACCTTGAAGACGCCTCTTCCTTTAAGTTTTGGGTCCATTGCAGGTTTTCTTTCCCAGCCCACAAGGGTATTGCAAAGATCTTTCATTTTATGCCCAGGATCTCCTCAAATATATGGGGATACCAACTTGTACAGACTAACAAGACCTCATCTCCCATACTGGGTTCTATTTCATTTAGAAATTTGTATTTCATTTAGAAATTTCGCCTTTTACCCATAAAGTTTTACCAATAAAAATTCTTCATTTGTGTATACACTGAGTTACTGAAAGATTCCTGTGTCATTTGATGCTTTGGTACTTAGAATTATTGCTATTGAATTAGGAATATATGGTTTCCATGCTAGAATACTTTAGATAAAATATAAGGAATCATTATATTTCATAAATATAGCTATTATTCCTACCCTATTTATTTCTCTTGGAATTATATATGTGTGTACCACTAAAAAGTCCAGTGAAACTTTTCAAATTTAGTAGCGATGGTGGAAGGGTGTGGTGTGTATTTTTGTGTGTATCTGTGTGTGTGTGTGTGTGTGTGTGTGTGAGAGAGAGAGAGAGAGAGAGAGAGAGAGAGAGAGAGAGAGAGAGAGACAGACAGACAGACAGAGAGAGAGAGAGAGAGAGAGAGAGAGAGAGACAGAGACAGAGACAGAGACAGAGACAGAGACAGGGGGGGCAGAGGCATTGAATGTGTATTTGCTTGCAATTATATAGAAGTGAAACCAGACTATCCCATGTCCACTCTCTTTCTATATTATGCATACTGTTTGTTAACAGATAAACCTTTAAAGTAAAAGTCATGGTATTTGAAGAAAGGATTCTGAACTTAAACATTTAATCAAGAAAACTTTGGCATTCCTCTGAAGGCAGAATTTCACCTGACTGAAGTCGCAAGTGGTTATGTGTTGTCAGTAGTGAATAATATTATCAAGCCTGATAAGATGGGCAGAATCTTGTTGCTTCTAGGTAGAGTCGTTCTGTTTACATCATGTAGATCTGATTTGAATATTTAACTTCCTTTTGGAAGAATCACTATTAAATTATCAGAAGTGTTCTTAATTTTACTTAGCTGAACAAAGTAATGATATTTGTTTGGAGACATATCTGCATGAAAGGATATGATACAAATAATCTGTTCAAAATAGTCTCATGGCCCTGTTCCACCTTCCTTTAAAGCATCTGGTACCATTTCACATGTCAGGACCATTTGCCAAATGAGCTGGGCCTGTTTTATTGATGAGATTGTTTTGCTCTCATGGAACTCTTTTAATGGAAAACAGCATCATTGATTTAATAAGAAGGACACTGTGGGAGAAGACTTAACAATATGCTATTTCCTCTTCATCAAACCACAAGCAGAATTTCTAAGGGAAATTTACTAAAGTTGATGTTTTTTATCTGGAGGACTGCTGCAAAATAATGGCAGTGAGATTGTGCTATGAAAAAAGTTAAATGTTACTAAACCCAGTTTCTGATAAAGAATTTAAAAAAATCTTTCTATAGTGTTTGAGAATTTGTAGATTTTGCAATTATTTCAAACTTTTGTTTATGAAAACAGATCAACTCTACTTAGAAGTAAAAAGATTCTGCTCATCAGACATGATAACATGATTCACTATAGAGAGCATAGATCTTCTGGGGACTTGAGTCAGTTGAAAATATTTTCTAAAGAAATTCAAGAAGTATTTTCATTGAGGGCTCTGACTAAATTTTTAAAAAGCACTAAAATATTATATAGGGTTATATGTTAGTGCCAATTTTCCTCTATTGTATAAATAATTAATAGAAATATCTTTTAAATATATTGATAACGTTTGTCATAATAATTTTACATATTAATTTTAATGATATGATTATGAAAATTGATATATATGTTAAATATAAAGGTTCTAGAACTACAAGGAGATAAAATCCTTGCTGAGACATATTTGCAGTGTGTTGACTTAGCCTGATATAACAATAATGTCTCTACTTGAAGTTTTCCATTCAACTCCAGGAAATATTACAAAGAACAAATTATCCAATTATTATTGTAAAGGTTGACAAGGAGTAGGCTTCAAATTTTATAGCAAAGCTATATTTATCTTGTTACTGAAATCATTATATCATGATGCCAAATATGATGATATAGAGATGTAGATGGCGAAGTAGATATATCTTTTGCACTAGAATTATGTAATTGAAGTTCTAGTGCAAAGTAAATATAGATTGTATATGACTGAATTTCAGATTATCTGATCCAAGCCCTTCAGCCCAAGGAGTAATACAAATTAAATCTTTATTTGATCTCAGACTCTTACACGTATATTCCCTGGAGTCCTACAAACTTGCAGCACAGAATATATGAGAACTTAAGTATGTGCTTTCATAATAAAACATTTTGCTACTTGTAACTCTCAAGATTCTCCTTGAATGATCTGTGTAGCTCAGGGGCAGAAAGTTTGCCTTACCCAGTGCTTAGTATACTCCATAGTACCATGGTCTGGAGGTGAAACTGACAGATGGGTCAATTAGATTCACTGCAACATTTGTAAGTGCATTGACACCATGTCAAGACTTCCAATTCCATGGCTGAGTTTGCATTTTTTAAAAATTATATTTAAAAATGGGGTACAGAGCTACACAAAGAGTTCTCACCTGAAGAATATCTAACGGCTGAGAAGCACCTAAAGAGATGTTCATCATCCTTAGTCATTAGGGAAATGCAAATCAAAACAACCCTGAGATTCCATCTCACACCAGTCAGGATGGCTAAGATCAAAAACACAGGAGACAGCAGTTGTTGGCGAGGATGTGGAGAAAGAGGAACACTCCACTGCTGGTGGAATTGCAGGCTGGTACAACCACTCTGGAAAGCAGTCTGGCGGTTCCTCAGAAAACTGGGCATGACACTCCCGGAGGATCCGGCTATACCACTCCTGGGCATATACCCAGAGATTTTACCTGCATGCAATAAGGACACATGCTCCACTATGTTCATAGCAGCCTTATTTATAATAGCCAGAAGCTGGAAAGAACCCAGATGTCCCTCAACGGAGGAATGGATTCAGAAGATGTAGTATATCTACACAATGGAATACTACTCTGCAATTAAAAACAATGAATTCACGAAATTCCTAGGCAAATGGTCAGATCTTGAAAATATCATCCTTAGTGAGGTAACCCAATCACAAAAGAACACACATGGTATGCAGTCACTGATAAGGGGATATTGACCCAGAATCTCGGAATACCCTAGACACAATCCGCATATCAATAGATTTCTAAAAAGATGGAAGGAGAGACCCCTGGTCCTGGAAAGACTGGATGTAGGGGAACGCCAGGACAGAGTAACGAGAGGGGGTTGAATGGAGAAAAGAAGGAGGGAAGGGGGCTTATGGGACTTTCGGGGAGGGAGGAAACGGGAAAGGGGAAGTGATTTGGAATGTAAATTAAAAAAATAAAAGAAAAAAAAATTATTGATTACTTTCCTTGTAGTTGGTATTTCTTCAGGTCTGTCATGTTTTAAAATATTTTAAATTCTTAATAATAGTTCTTAAAATAACATTATCTACATATGTAGAAGTAACAGACACACAATGCTGAGGACATATTTCATCAGCTCTGTAAACAATCATGAAAATTATTGCTATTATTTTCCTTTTACATTTAATTAACTACTCTCAGAGTTTTATTACATATGAGAGCTTACTAAGTTTACCTAACTCATATTTAATCTGGCAATAAAAATGTTTAACAATAAAGAGTGACCATAGAGTTATTTAGTATTGGACAAAGATGTACTTCCTATCTTAACTTTGGTTTGACTCAGTTTTAACTCTTAACTTGATAGCTCTTCCTGAATGTGTTTTGGGTATTTATATGCCTGACCATTCTTTAGTCAATTACTTCTCTTTTCAGTTATCACTACTTTCCCAAGACATAAAACCTGGAAGAAGATCCTGTCTTTTTACTACATGAATAAACTCTTATTCTACTTCTTGGTATTACCATGGTAACTGTTCTAATCCAAGTAAGTAATTCACATATTCTCTGTCAGCCAAATAAAGGCTGGAGAGTGAAGCCAGAATGATGTTTTAAAGAAAAACCTCTGAATGCAACTTCCAAACTTACTATCTCTTCAAGTTTCTTCAGTTTTAGCCTTTGAAATAATTAATAACCCCACTCTCTTCTTGATTCTAATTCTCTAGACGTAGATGAATAAAAATCTAAAACCTTTGAGGTGTATTAAACACCTCTTCCCTCTTCTTCTTTTACTTAGATTCCAGAAATAGAATTTTGCACATTAAAAAATATTGCAAACATCATGTTTCTAAAGGCTGAACTTTCATTTGAAAATATAGAACAAAAGGCAAACATAAATAAAAATGGGTAGTTGCCTACATGCTTATTTATAGATGAAAATACTCATTTTCATCCTCTCTGACTGATACCTATGTGAGAGCCATAACAAAACTTAAAAATCACTTTCTCATGTAAGCTTTGACGTCCGTCTCCTTCAAATTTCATACTTGAATTTTGTTTTTGTTTTTTTTTTCCCAAAAATGATCCACCTGGTGTTTAATTGATGCTACATTTTCTATGATTTATTTTAGGTGTTTCATGTATAAAAACAAAGAAGGCTCGAAGGGCGTATTGTAGTTAGTGATCTGTTACAGTCTTTATGTACAGGTCATTGTATGATTTCTGGAAGGAACAAGAAAATCCATAGCTGCAAACTCAAGTTATTAGTCAACTACCATCTTCATCTAAGGCATATAGATAATTTGCAACCTAACCAAAAGATTCTTTTACTTGCACTAGCAAAAAAATTTTGCAGACACATTAAGGTTTTTTCCTTCTTATGACAATGTGGGAAGAAGGGTTGAGAAATGAAACTCTTTTGATTGTGTAGTTTTACAAAGTTTCCTCAAACCATTTTATGATGTCTATAAAAAGAGGAATAATATCACTATAAAGAAAAAAATCGCAGGTGAGCTAAATTACTGGAAATAAATATATCAAATAATAATGATTTCTTTTAGATTTTAATGATAAATATAATTAATTTTATTTTAATAAAAAACAAAACAATAAAACATAACTGTTAGATTTTACTTTTAAGAATATTCCTTAAATATCTAGTTCGAATATTCAAATCATCCCTGTATTTCAGATGAAATAAAATTTAACTGAGAAAATAATTAATTGGTACAAATGCCAGAAGAAAAAGGTCTCAGTAATTACACGATATTGTTGATAAGAATCCCCCTAAAGGGAAGCTACAGCTTTTAACTATAGCTGCCGTTAGCTAGGATTTTAAGTTATTTGTGACCTCTTCCTGAAGTTAATAAGAATTATATTAATGGCATTTTTCTATAAATCAAATCTTCAAATTCTATCAAAAAATTCTGGAAAGAGAAAACAAAATTAGCAGTTCTTACACAAATATTTATTCAACTGACAAAATGATATATTAGAAAACCAAGTTATAATATCATTCATAAATTGAGGATATAATTTAATGTGTACATTTATAAAATTCCCATCTTAATTATATGAATAGCCCTTACATGATACAAAATGCACAGTTACTTATTATAACAACATAAATAAGATATAATATTCAATTTCATTGTAAAGTGCTAGACAAAAGATATTCAGTGTTTCTTTGACTCTATAAGGTTAACTAAATTTAAAGAATTTGAAAGAACTTCCCCTGCATGGCTCCTAGATTATGCTGCTTTAGAACAATTGTCTTACCAAAAAAAATCAGAATATCAGGTGTGGGGATACTTACACAGAGATCAGAGAAGATTCAGGAGTTTGCCAAATAATTGTGGTTCTTGATGCCCCTTTTGTTGTCACTAGATAGACCTGGACCTTTTGTTGAAGAGACCACATACCTTCTTTGTAGGATAAAGAGAAAGCAAGCTGGAAGTAACTGGAACATTTCTCTTCTGTCTTGTCTTCCAATGAGGCTGTGAGGGGAGGAAAAATGACACCAATGATCTTAGCCAAGTAGGAACCCCATAAATTACAATAACAATCAACCAGGCCAACTTGGTCACTAATGATGCAATGGTTAAGGGAAGAACACTGTAAAGAGAACAAAGCAGCAACACTCAGATTGGGAAATGTCTTTACCAACCTGACATCCAATAGAGGGATAATATCCAAAATACAAAAAAGAACTCAAGAAGGTAGACTCCAAAGAACCAAATAAGCCCTATTTAAAAATGGGGCACATTTCCTCAAGATTTTCTAGTTGTGTTGAATACAGGTTTTTGTAGTAGGATCTGATGATTTTTTGAATTTCCTCAGTTTCTGTTGTTATCTCTCCCTTTTCGTTTCTAATTTTATTAATTTGGATACTATCTCTGTGCTCTCTGGTTAGTCTGGCTAAGGGCTTATCTATCTTGTTGATTTTCTCAAAGAACCAACTCCTCGTTTTGTTGATTCTTTGTATGGTTTTATTTGTTTCTACTTGATTGATTTCAGCCCTGAGTTTGATGATTTCCTGCCTTCTACTCCTCTTTGGTGTATTTGCTTCTTTTTGTTCCAGGGCTTTCAGGTGTGCCATTAAGCTGTTAGTGTATGCTGTCTCCCGTTTCTTTTTGGCGGCACTCAGGGCTATGAATTTTCCTCTTAGCACTGCTTTCATTGTGTCCCATAAATTAGGGTATGTTGTGCCTTCATTTTCATTAACTTTCAAAAAGTCTTTGATTTCTTTCTTTATTTCCACCTTGACCAAGTTATCATTGAGTAGAGCATTGTTCAGCCTCCATGTGTACGTGGGTTTTCTTTTGTTTTTGTTGCCATTGAAGACCACCCTTATTCCATAGTGATCTGATAGGAGGCATGGGATTATTTCTATCTTCTTGTATCTGTTGAGGTCTGATTTGTGACCAATTATATGGTCAATTTTGGAGAAGGTACCATGAGGAGCTGAGAAGAAGGTGTATTCTTTAGCTCTAGGATGAAATGTTCTATATATATCAGTTAGTTCCATTTGGTCCAAGGCTTCAATTAGATTCACTATGTCCCTGTTTAGTTTCTGCTTTCCTGAACGATCCATTTCAGAGAGCAGGGTGTTGAAGTCACCCACTATTATTGTGTGCGGTGAGATGTGTGCTTTGTGTTTTAGTAAAGTTTCTTTTACGAATGAGGGTGCCCTTGCATTTGGAGCATAGATATTCAGAATTGAGAGTTCTTGATGGTGGATTTTTCCCTTGATCAGTATGTAGTGTCCTTCTGTGTCTTTTTTGATGACTTTAGGTTGAAAATCAATTTTATCTGATATTAGGATGGCTACTCCACCTCGTTTCTTGGGGCCATTTGCTTGTAAAATTGTTTTCCAGCCTTTTACTCTGAAGTGCAGAATTCTATCAGACCTTCAAAGAAGACCTAACACCAATACTCTCTCTTCAAACTGTTCCACAAAATAGAAACAGAAGGAACACTACCCAACTCGTTCTATGAAGCCACAATTACACTAATACCAAAAGCACACAAAGATCCGACAAAGAAAGAGAATCTCAGGCCAATCTCTCTTATGAATATCGATGCAAAAATACTCAATAAAATTCTTGCCAACCGAATCCAAGAACAGATCAAAACGATCATCCACCACGATCAAGTAGGCTTCATCCCAAGGATGCAGGGATGGTTCAATATAAGGAAATCCATCAATGTAATCCACTACATAAACAATCTCAAAGAAAAAAACCACATGGTCATCTCATTAGATGCTGAGAAAGCATTTGACAAAATTCAGCATCCTTTCATGCTAAAGGTCTTGGAAAGATCAGGAATTCAAGGCCCATATCTAAACATAGTAAAAGCAATTTACAGCAAACCGGTAGGCAGCATCAATCTAAATGGAGAGAAACTTGAAGCAATCCCACTAAAATCAGGGACTAGACAAGGCTGCACTCTCTCTCCATATCTTTTCAATATAGTACTTGAAGTTCTAGCTAGAGCAATTAGACAACAAAAAGAGGTCAAAGGGATACAAATTGGAAAGGAAGAAGTCAAACTATCACTATTTGCAGACGATATGATAGTATACTTAAGCGACCCAAAGAACTCCACCAGAGAACTCCTACAGCTGATAAACGACTTCAGCAAAGTGGCCGGATATAAAATCAACTCAAGCAAGTCAGAAGCCTTCCTATACTCAAAGGATAAGCAGGCTGAGAAAGAAGTAAGAGAAATAATACCCTTCACGATAGCCACAAACCATATTATGTATCTTGGCGTGACTCTAACCAAACAAGTGAAAGATCTGTATGACAAGAACTTCAAGTCTCTGAAGAAAGAAATTGAAGAAGACCTCAGAAGATGGAAAAATCTGCCATGCTCATGGATTGGCAGGATTAATATAGTAAAAATGAGCATCTTACCAAAAGTAATACACAGATTCACTGCAATCCCCATCAAAATCCCAACTCAATTCTTCATAGAGTTAGAAAGAGCAATTCAAAAATTCATCTGGAATAACAGAAAACCCAGAATAGCTAAAACTATTCTCAAGAGTAAAAGAACCTCTGGGGGAATCAGTATCCCGGACCTCAATCTGTTCTACAGAGCAATAGTGTTAAAAACTGCATGGTATTGGTACAGTAACAGACATGTAGATCAATGGAATAGAATTGAAGACCCAGAAATGAATCCACACTCCTATGGTCACTTGATCTTTGACAAAGGAGCTAAAACCATCCAGTGGAAAAAAGATAGCCTTTTCAACAAATGGTGCTGGCTCAGCTGGAGGTCAACATGCAGAAGAATGCAAATTGACCCATCCTTATCTCCTTGCACTAAGCTCAATTCTAAGTGGATCAAAGATCCACTGAAACTAATAGAAGGGAAACTAGGGAAGAACCTTGAACATATGGGCACAGGGGAGAATTTCCTGAACAGAACTCCAATAGCTTATGCTCTAAGATCAAGAATAGACAAATGGGACCTCATTAAATTACAAAGATTTGCAAGGCAAAAGACACTGTCAAAAAGACAAAGCGGCAACCAACTAACTGGGAAATGATCTTTACCAACCTTACATCTGACAGAGGGCTAATATCCAATATATACAAAGAACTGAGGAAGTTAAACTCCAGAGAGGCAAATAACCCTATTAAAAAATGGGGTACAGAGCTACACAAAGAGTTCTCACCTGAAGAATATCTAATGGCTGAGAAGCACCTAAAGAGATGTTCATCATCCTTAGTCATTAGGGAAATGCAAATCAAAACAACCCTGAGATTCCATCTCACAGCAATCAGGATGGCTAAGATCAAAAACACAGGAGACAGCAGTTGTTGGCGAGGATGTGGAGAAAGAAGAACACTCCTCCACTGCTGGTGGAATTGCAAGCTGGTACAACCACTCTGGAAAGCAGTCTGGCGGTTCCTCAAAAAACTGGGCATGACACTCCTGGAGGATCAGGCTATACCACTCCTGGGCATATACCCAGAGGCTTCCCCTGCATGCAATAAGGACACATGCTCCACTATGTTCATAGCAGCCTTATTTATAATAGCCAGAAGCTGGAAAGAACCCAGATGTCCCTCAACGGAGGAATGGATTCAGAAGATGTGGTATATCTACACAATGGAATACTACTCTGCAATTAAAAACAATGAATTCACGAAATTCCTAGGCAAATGGTCAGATCTTGAAAATATCATCCTTAGTGAGGTAACCCAATCACAAAAGAACACACATGGTATGCAGTCACTGATAAGGGAATATTGACCCAGAATCTCGGAATACCCTAGACACAATCCGCATATCAATAGATTTCTAAAAAGATGGTAGGAGAGACCCCTGGTCCTAGAAAGACTGGATGTAGGGGAACGCCAGGGCAGAGTAAGGAGAGGGGGTTGAATGGAGAAAAGAGGGAGGGAAGGGGGCTTATGGGACTTTCGGGGAGGGAGGAAATGGGAAAGGGGAAGTGATTTGGAATGTAAATTAAAAAAATAAAATTAAAAAAAATGGGGCACAGAGCTGAACAAAGAATTCTCAACTGAGGAATCTTGAATGGCTGAGAATCACTTAAAGAAACTTTTGACATCCTTAGTCATCAGGGAAATGCAAATAAAAATGTCCCTGAGATTCCACCTCACACCAATTAGAATGCTTAAGATAAAAAAACTCAGGTGACTGCAAGTTGTGGATAGCCCTGGGCTTGTATTTTGATGCTAACTCCACTCCTCAGAGGGCTGCAGATGAGGATTTGCCTTGTGAACCTTCTCCCCACCTTAACTTTTCAAATAAAGGCTTGAGTCAATGATTGGGCAGGAAGAAGGGGAAGGAGAAGCTAAGAGGGATTAACAGAGAGGCTTTAGAGGGAGAAGCTCATGGCCTGGAGAAACCACAAGTTATATGGGATAATATAGATGGGAATAGAGTTGTGTAGTGGGAGATCTGCCAAATCTAGCCTTATAGCTTGTATTGCTACTGATTGAGATTTCTTTTACCTGGTAATTGGGTTGGAAACAAAGTAGTAACAACTGCAGATGCTGGCAAGGATGTGGAGAAAGAGAAACATTCCTTCATTGCTGGTGGGATTGGAAGCTGTTAAAACCACTTTGGAAATCAATCTGTTGTTTCCTCAGAAAATTGGAAATAGTTCTGCCTAAGATGGAGCTCTACCACTCCTGGACATGAAACCAAAAGGTGCTCCAACATATAACAAGGATACATGCTCCACTATGTTCTTAGCAGCCTCACCATAGCCAGAAGCTGGAAACAGCCCAGATGTCCCTCAACAGAAGAATGGATACAGAAAATGTGGTACATTTACACAATATAGTACTACTCCGCTATTAAAAACAATGACCTCATGAAATTTGCAGGCAGATGGATGAAACTAAAAAATATCATCCCAAGTGAGGTAATCTAGACACAAAAGAACACACATGGTATATACTCACTGATAAGTGGATGTTAACCCCAAATCTCAGAATGCCCATGATACAACCCACAAACCATAGTGAGCTTAGGAGGAAGGAAAACCAGGGTGTGCATGCTTTAATCCTGCATAGAGGGGGGAGCAGGATGATCTTGGGAGGTAGAAGCAGGGTACCTGGGAGGGAGAGACGGGGGAAGGGGCAGGATCAGCTATTGGAGGGGACGTAAAAGAGGTATAGATGGTTAGGAAATCGAATAAAATTATGGAACACTGGGGGATGAGAAACTGGGGTTAGCCACTGGAGGGTCCCGGCTGCCAGGGAAGCAAGAGGCTCCTAGGACCCAACTAGGATGACTTTATCTGAAAAGCGCAGAGATGGGGAGATAGAACCTGCAGAGATCACCTCCAGCAGATAGGCACAGCAACCAGTTGAGGGATGGGTCCACCTATCATCTCAACGTTTTTAACTCAGAAATATTCCTATCTAAAGGAAAGACAGGGACAAAAAAATGGAGCAGAGACTGAAGAAAGGGCCATCCAGGGACTGCCCCACCATAGGATACATCCAGTCTGCACACACCAGCCCCCAGAACTGTTGTTGTTGCCAAGAGGTGCTTGCTGACAGGAACCTGGTATGGCTGTTCCCTGAGAGGTTCTGCCAGAATCTGACCAATGCAGATGTGAATGCTTGCAGCTAACCATCAGACTGAGCTAGGGGAACCCAGTGGTGAGAGCTGGGAGAAGGTATGGAGGAGCAGAGGGGAATTGCAACCCCAGAGGAAGAACAATCGGCTTGCTGGACCACCCAGAGTTCTCAGGGACTAGACTACCAACCAAGGAGTATACATACAGGGATCCATGGCTCCAGATATATATGTAGCAGAGGATAGCCTTATCTTACATCAGTGGGAGGGTAGGCCCTTGGTCCTGTAGAGGTTTAATACCCCAATGTAGGGGGATGCTAGAGCAGTAGAGCAGGAGTGGGTGGGGTAGTACCCTCATAGAGGCAAAGGGGAGGTGAGTGAGGGCAGATGGGATAGAGTGTAATGGGGAAGGTATATTATTTGAGATGTAAATGAATGGAATGATCAATAAAAAATAAATAAAAAATTCTTCAGTTCTCTACAACTTGCTATGTACTTTGGATGGCTCATGGACTCCAGCCAATTTGTCAGTTTCACATTGCTATCATCCTCACTCCCCGTATGCTTGGTCCGTCATGTCAGGCAGTCTTCATGAATGTACCTTCTGATATTATGAAGACACCCAAGATAGCTGCAGAAAGCCCTCATCTTCCAGTACTTTTAGTCTTTCTACCCCTCTTCCTCAGTGTTCCTTGAGCCTTAACTGTGAGAGGGCTTTGTAGATGTATCAGGCTCTACAACTCTATAGTTTTCTGTAATGGTCTCTGTCTGTTGAAAAGAGAATTTACCTCAGTGAAGGATTAGAATTCTTTTTGTCTGTGGGGTATAAGGACAGATCTTTATAGATTGTTGCAAGGGATTAGGTTAATGTTCTTCTCAGTCCACCTAGAGAAGTTTCAACATACCCAATGTTAGGCCTCTGGTATGATGTGTACAGATGTTTATATGCACGGAAAATGAACTAAAATTGTTCTTATAAAATTGATCACTTGGCTCAGAAACTAGAATCATCCAGGGATCACAAATTAGATTTTTCAAATTATCTTATTAAGATTTTGGTGGTTTGTAAATGACCTTTAATCTGCATTGAGACTGCATCTAGAGCAGGCATGTCTCCATTTCTTTTTGAGTTCATAATTCTTGTTCCTTCCATGTCAGATATTGCAGAGAACTTTTCTTAACATTTATATTCTCAATTGATCTATTCTCATCATCCTGAAAAAATAAATTAAAAATATAACTACCTCAAGAGCTCCAAATAAAATGAGAAATTTCTTTTGGAAAATAACTTCTGATCTCAAATAACATCCCCGTAATGCAATTTGTGTTAATGGTTCAATAACTTTAAAAAATAGACCAAGGTTATGCTTTCCCCATTCTGTTGGGGCTTTCTCATAAACTTGATTGTATTGATTTTTTTCCTTAACATTTCTATGTTCCTATGATTCAATTGGCTTCGTGCTCTTTTTCCAATAATTTCTACTAACGTAGCATGAGTCTGTCTGCAGCTAATGGATAAAAGATAAAGATTAGGATTCAAGGAAAGGGACATCAGATACTGCCAGGAAGAAAATGCAAGTACAAGTCGGATCCTCATTTCTATGGAAATGAAGCTTTGGGGGAAGTTTTCCTTCCTGCTGTTTCAGGATGGATGTTGGTTCCATGGCAGAAATGCAACAAAGGTCTGTTAAGAGACTCAGGGATTTTGGCTGGTGCCTTTTTTATGCTTAGCCACACAGCTGGTGCAGGTGCATTTTCAGCCATAATAACTAATAACATTCCCGGTGGAAACATTCAACTGCAGTAAAACAGACAGAAATCTATTATAAATGTGAGTGCAATGTCAATGTTTACAGAAGGAGGTCAAATAGCAGAATTCTATTGGTAAATGTCACTACTGCATGAGTAGAAAACGTTCGCAATATTTGCATTCATATTAGAATGAAACATGCAAAACCTATAAATATTTCATAGATTACAAAAAAAACCCTCCATCATTTTCTCTCTCTTACCAGATATTACTTCTCTTGCCATTTTCTAGAATCTTGATGTCGATTGTCTTATGTATGAGCTTCCCAAAATTTGAAACGATACAGTAAGCCTCTGAAGTAGTCTCTGAAATAGTAGAATGTTTAGATCAAGGCTTATTATTGTGATGCAGTGCACACGTGTATGCAGATATGAATCCTAGAACTAAGGACTTCTAATATGGATCCAATCAAAATAATAGACAAATATTTGTTCAGTACCCTAAATCAGCCATTAAGTCAGTCACTGACTTGTTATTCTCTGCTTGATCATCCAGATTAAAAAAAAAACTGATCAACCACAGGTGTCATACAGTTCTGACAAACAAAATAAAAATCTAAACCATTAGAAGCATAGTAAAGCATGCATGCAAACTTTTAAAAGTGAGACTTCTAATATTAGATTAGTTTGTTCTGACCAGCAATGTTGATGACATATGATTATTTTAGAACGAACTTGGATGGCAGTATGAACTACTGTTTTAATAATGTATTTGGTTATAAATCTCAGCACTTGGTTCTACAAAAATGGGAAATGCCCTATTACATAAGGTAGAAGTTGAGCCAAGCATTCATTGACATTTCATGGCATTACTGCTCATTGTGTAAACATTTAACTGGGGTAAAAGTAAAGGATGAGTGTCTTCTTCTTTTCCATGTAAAACATGGGTTATAAAACCATAGCTTTAGAAACAAGTTATCTAAAATGTTAGACAATTAAATTTAAGAAAACACATGCTACTTACTGATGCGATAGCCTGTTATAGTCTGGTTCCATGTGGGAAATTCTGCTTTCCCTAATGACCACTCTTACACAAAAATTGTGTATCTACAATTTTGTGGGTAGAACGAGAACTATCTTGTCAATCAACAAGATTTTAGGAAGATTTTGTTGAGAATTCGGTTGAAAATTATTGAACGTTTTGATTCTATCTCTAGATCTTTCTCTCAGTTGAATAAAAGATCTCTCGATTGGTGATACACTAGGCCCAGGAATTCAATAGAGCTGTCTGTTTGGTAATTAGAACAAGGTTAAGATAGTGAAAAATATGAGCTCTGAGGACAAAAAGCTGCAGAAAATAATGTGGAAGTTTCCATACATACTCCTCCAGTTGTTTTAGAGCACTGTAAGTCAACATGCCCCACCGATAATTTTCTTCTGAAGTGAAGAATTCCATTATTTAAAGTGATCCTGTTTAACGAATGCTACTTTTGTCTTCTTAATTGTCTAATTCTTTATCATGTTTAATATTAGATACTTTGCAGGTGACTGTGGCAAATACCTGATAAGAAGCAAGCTAAGAGAAGAAAGGTTTATTTTGGATTCTTAGAAGAGAAATATAACATCATAGCAGGGAAGGATAACACTGCAGCAAAAACAGGAGGTTGCTGATCACATTGCATCTGCATTCAGAAAGCAGAGTGAGCAAGCAAGAAAATAGTTGGGACTATAAAATCTAACCACACCTCACACTTAGTAATCCATGTCCTCCAGTGTTACTCCATCACCTAAAGAATTCACATCCTAACCGGACATTGTCACAAGCTAGAAACCAAGTTTTCAATCACTAGAAATATATCCCATTAAAAGCACAGATTGTTTTCAAGTATTTTTAGGAAAAAAATTGATTTTATAATTTTGTGATATATGACTTTAAAAATATTAAAATGCCAAAAAGACATTTACTTACTACTAATGAGTATAATAACAAACAAATTAACAAACAACAAAACAAGTTTCAGAGACCAGAGAGAGTTCAATGAGTATGGTGGTTGTTCTCCAAGCACAAGAATATGAGTTCAAATCCTTAGCTTCTACATAAAAAGTTAGGTATTCCTGTAACACCAGCAATAAGGGCAAGGGCAGGCAGATCCCCAAATTTGCCAGGTCTAGGCAGCCTAGAAAAATGGAAAGCTTCCAGTTTGTTGAGTGACATAATTGTAACTTCTTTTTTTTTTAATTTTATTTTCTAAGTTTTTTTTATTTACATTCAAAATCATTTCCCATTTCCTCCCTCCCCGAAATTCCCATAAGCCCCCTTCCCTCCCTCTTTTCCCCACTCAACCCCCTCTCATTACTCTGTCCTGGCATTCCCCTACATCCAGCTAATCCAGGACCAGGGGTCTCTCCTTCCATTTTCTTAGAAATCTATTGATATGCGGATTGTGCCTAGGGTATTCCGAGATTCTGGGTCAAGATCCCCTTATCAGTGACTGCATACCATGTGTGTTCTTTTGTGATTGGGTTACCTCACTAAGGATGATATTTTCAAGTTCTGACCATTTGCCTAGGAATTTCGTGAATTCATTGTTTTTAATTGCAGAGTAGTATTCCATTGTGTAAATATACCACATCTTCTGAATCCATTCCTCTATTGAGGGACATCTGGGTTCTTTCCAGCTTCTGGCTATTATAAATAAGGCTGCTATGAACATAGTGGAGCATGTGTTCTTATTGCATGCAGGTAAAGCCTCTGGGTATATGCCCAGGAGTGGTATAGCCGGATCCTCCGGGAGTGTCATACCCAGTTTTCTGAGGAACCGCCAGACTGCCTTCCAGAGTGGTTGTACCAGCTTGCAATCCTTGAAAATAATTGTCTTGGAGGCTTACTGCTGTATGAGCTTGCTCTTTCTAACTCTTTCTGAACTGTGGCTGGATGGTTCAACTCAGCAGTCCGGGCCCAAACTCCTCTCCAAGTTGACTATGTCAAACTGGCTTTACTCAACTTCTGGTTGAATTGTCCTGCTTGGCTTCAAATTAACTCTGGCAATCTGTTCTAATCTTCTGACTCCTCATTCTCTCACTCATTCTATCTTCACCTCCAACCTGTCTCTGTAACAGTGGATCAGAAAACGTTCCCCCCTCTCTTTTTTTTCTCCTTGCTGCTCATTTAAGTTGTCCCTCTCTCCTGTGTGTTCTCAGAAGAGTTGGGTGGATCCTATCTCTGAATCATTCTGCCAAATTTTTCTCTGATTTCTCACTTCGACTCTCAGTTATATATCAAAGCATGGTTGCTTTCTTCTATAAACAAAATTTACCTTTGTTTGGGATAAAAGGTGCATACTAAGGGCATGTCTGTTTTCAAGTGAAAGAGACTGAGGTGTGTTTTGTTTGCATTCCAGCTGGATCACACTGACATAGTAGGTCTTTGGATGTGATCCTTTGTGAGAACAGCCAGGTTTATGGATAAAAATTTCTTTAGAGATGGAGCCAGTCTTAAAGCAGTAAGGCAAAAAGTGTTGATGATGAAATTCAGGGTCCTGCTTTGGGCTCCATATAGCCATGCATGCACACATACATACATCACACACACACACACACACACACACACACACACACACACACACACACAATATAATTCCAAATGACCTTAGAAATTCACGCTTTCAATTGATATCATTCATAGCTAAAGTAGACTCAGTGGTGAAAATTTACAATCGCAAGGAATCTTTAATCTGATATTAGGTAACTATCAGGTCCGAGGCCAGTCTCTCTATGGCTTCTTCAGCCCTATTCTACTTTCCACATCAGTACTCTTCAAAGAGTTTGTCCTAAGTTTAGAGACTTAGAATTATTCGTTCAATATTAGCAGTTGTTTAATAATAAAAGTAACAGTTGGTATATGGTACATTTAAGTATTAATAAAGAAAGAATAGAACACCTGAAAAGAAGTAGAATTTGAGGAGTTCCAAGCATGATGGATGACTGAGATAAACACTGAGTCAAATGAAAAATTATTACTTTAAACTGTTGTCAATGACCAATGAGAAAAATGCTCTCTTATTTTTAACTCTAACTGTCATTTTAAAGACAAGAAATCAACTTTTTTTTTCACATAATACAATAGCTTAACAGATACTTTCCAATATAGGAATCCATAGAGTTATCTATATATAATTGAGACTTTTACAACTGAGAGTTTTGTAATTGGACAAGGTTTTCCCACTCTAACTCAATTCTCTTGACATCACAAAAGACTAAATCTTAACTCAGGTTCCTACTGACTAAAATTTAACAAAAGTTTTAATAATAATGCCAGAATTTGTTTTAAGTATTATGAATAAATTTAGCAATATACTATAATTATGGTGAAAATAGTTCTAACTAAACTTCTAATTTTATATTAGGCACAGATATAAATCTAAAAACTAACATTTAATGGAGAATGGGAATTTAAACTTTTCAAGATAGAATAGTAAGGGAAAGATTTTATTATGAAGAATATTTTTTCTTTCTTTTCAATGATCTACTCCATGTTTTGGTTCTATTCTCTCACACTATAGCTCAAATATAGGTTTAAGAAATACTAAAGTAGGCAAGGTGGCACATGCCTGTTACATAAGCCCTCATAGAGTGAGAGTGCATGACTGGACAAATATCAGAGAAAACTAGAACTTTCTTACAACATTGCTGGTATACAAAATGTATCATGATGCTACAAAACTGTTTGACATTCTCTTGATATAGTAAATATTCACTGACCATTTGATAACATATTTTTCTTCTAGGCATTAAGACAAGAGAAAGAAAAGCACACACTTATTTTTTAAAAAAATCTTTTTACATGAATGTTCTTAATTTAATTTAATCTTAATTTGCAGTATTTAAAACTGCAAATGATTCTAATGGGCAGCAAGAAGTGACTGATTAAACAATTTGTAGTATATCCAAATATTGGAAGTATTCAACAATTTTAAGAATGTGTCGGGCAGTGGTGGCGCACGCCTTTAATCCCAGCACTTGGGAGGCAGAGGCAGGCGGATTTCTGAGTTCGAGGCCAGCCTGGTCTACAGAGCGAGTTCCAGGACAGCCAGGGCTATACAGAGAAACCCTGTCTCAAAAATACCAAAAAAAAAAAAAAAAGAATGTGTCACTGCTGTTTATAACAACAAAGATTAACTTCAAAATAATTATGCTAAGTTAAGAAATCAAAAAAATAGCCATATATTTCACAAGATTTTATTAATGGAAAGCTTATAACATTGTAATCACTGTATTAGCAGAAAGTGGATCCATTAATGGAGGCCAAAATGTAGGTGAGAGGGGGGCATTAAAAATAACATAAAATGCAAAAATTTACAACAAACCATTTAGATGTAATTTTGATTAGATTATTAAGTATTATATTAAGTTCATATGTATGTCTCAATTGATGAAATCTAATAAATGATACTTTTTGATTATTATAAATTTTTCTAAATATAATTGTTTTTAGATATCTCATTAGCAAAATGTTTTGATTCTTTTTTTTGTTGTTGTTGTTACTGAATTGTGATACGTTTTCTCATTAACACTGAAACTGAGTCTTATTGTGCAACTACATTAAGACAGAAACATAGTTGAATTTGATTTTGACCCTAACTCAAGTTTCTTTTCTTAACCAGGTATTGATCATACCTGTAATCAAAGAGACAAGAAGATTGTGAGTTTGAGGCCAGATTGGGCTACACTGTGAGACCCTGTCTTAGAAAAGAAAATTTCCCAGAAAAACTAACTTTTACTATCAGCGTTGCAAATGGTGTTAAAGTACTCTTTAAAGTAGTCTTTCTGTCATATAGCTCTAAGAATAATATATACCAAAACTTAAGGTATTAAATTTATCTATAAATCAATAATTATCTAACATATTTAGATTAACTGGTTATGATTTCCATGCTGACTAGATTGTTTTGTATCACTAAATTTATTATAATATTATATTATTATATATAACATACTCCTGATAGGTTAGCACGGATTTTAAAATCATTATTTGGTTCTGTTCCTCACATTAACATTGACTAGTGATGTGACATTAAAATCAATTTTCTTGTTTTTCAAAGATATTAAATGAGATATCATGTTCAAATATACAGGTATTGCCAGAAATGAAGTTATTTACAAATGCATGTTTATTTTAATTTTTCCTGTTTATTATGAGCTCTAGTACAAATACTATATACATTATACAAATGCCCAATATTCTTTACTATCATCATTGTTGTTTAATAAAGTCCTACTTCAACTGAATGTCATTATAACACAGAATAATAACCTTAAAGATCTAATTTACTAATGAGTAAAAACACATTATACAGCTATTAAATGTATTCAGTTCTAGAAATTGGCTATGTCTTAACGCAATTACATTACTAAATGATTTAATATAACCAGTCAATCAAAAGTACTTTTTTTTTAATAGTTGTCTCAGTAGTTAAAAGCACCTGATATTCTCGCATAGGACACAGGTTGAGTTCTAAACATGCATAGGGTGGCTAACAATATTCTGTATAATTCTAGGTGTGTAGAGGCTTGTGTTCTCATACTAATTATGTTACCCAAAAACCTTTTTGCAGTGTCCTGCACATAGGACTAGAGGAAGCCTGTCCCCAGTTGGTTTTTGACTGGTCAATAAAGTTACCATTGGCCAATAGTTGGACAGGGAAACAGAAGCAGGACTTTTAGGATACCCAGAAGATTCTGCCATGATGGGGAGCTGAAGGGAGACACAGCCAACATGAAAGTGCCACAGGAGGGCTGCCCAGCAAGGTTCAGGGCAGCAAAGATGAAATATAGATTTAGTAAATATTAATTCAACAATATCAGAGGGGTGTATGTGTTAGTCACTTGGAGTTAGGAAGTGGCCCAACCATTGAGCTGTTTAAGGTTTTTAAAACATAAGGCCATGTATGTATGTATGTATGTATGTATGTATGTATGTATTTCTTTTGGGAATTCAGAATATTGGGACTATAGAGAGAAGTGTGCTTTTATAGAGGATTATAGAGGATTAGCAATTTACTTACCTCTATAGTTTTTGCATCCCTGTGGTACATTATCATACATGCAGACAAAACACTCAGACACATAAATCATTCTTGGTACCAGAAAACGCCACATATTGAGTGCTAGTGAATTTGTGGATCTTGGAGGAGAACCAACAGCTATAACTTTATTAAATGATCTTGGTCCCTAACAACACTCTAAACACTTGTCCTTTTACCCACGATTAAGAATAGTGCTCACCTGGGGATCCATCCTATATATAGACGCCAAACCCAGACACTATTGCAGATGCCAAGAAGTGCTTGCTGACAGGCGTCTGATATGGCTGTCTCCTGAGAGCCTCTGCCAGAGCCTGTCAAATACAGAGGTGAATGCTCTCAGCCTACCATTAGACAGAGAACGGGGTCTCCAAGGCAGAAGTTAGAGAAAGGACCAAAGGAGCTCAGGGGTTTGAAACCTCATAGGAAGAATAGAATAACAATATCAAACAACCAGTTCCCCTGAGCTCCCAGGAACTAAACCACCAACCAAAGAGTGCACATGGAGCGACCCATGGCCTGAGAAGAATATGTAGCATAGTATGGCCCTGTCGGGCATCACTGGGAGGAGAGGCCCTTGGTCCTGTGAAGGCTCCATGCCTCAGTGCAGAGGAATGCCTGGGTGGAGAGGCAGGAGTGTGTGGATGATTGGGTGGAAGAGCACCCTCATAGAAGCAGGGTGAGGGTTGATGGAATAGGGGGTTTCCAGAGGGGAAGTCGGGAAAGGCAATAATATTTGATGACCCATCCAGCAGGTCTAGTTATTCAGGGTCCTGAAGAGGCGCTACCTGAGGGTCATGGAGGAGAGAAAGAAAGGAGACCAAGCAAGATTCCATTTGTCAAGGTCTCGTTTATTGTCACACAGGCAGCACGTTTTAAGCAGTGGGGATGAGGAAGTTGGGAAGGGGAGCTAGGGGGAAGTGAGCTATAGGCCAAGCCCTGAATAAGGAAGTTGGGAGGGGGATCTAGGGGGAAGTGACCTTTGCAAAATGCAAAGGAGGGAGGGGTCAAGGTGTTCTTGGCAGCAGGAAGCACAAAGGGCATCTGGTGAAGACATCTGGTATCTGCGCACGTAGGGACATTCTGCGGTTAAGGGTGGAGCGATCCGTATCGGCAGTTCCTGGGCAGGGCTTTGTTCAACAATCTCATGGTCATAAGACAGCCATGGCTGAATGACCTTGTTTGGCTCCCCACAATTTGAAATGTAAATAAATAAAATACCAAAAAAAAAATAGTACTCACTCTCCTTAAACTTCTTTTTGCAACATACAAAGACCATTTAAGAAAACCAAGACCAAATTATATACTTGTTAAGATCAGACCCGGTGAATGATGCATCTACAAAACACTCCCATGTCTAAGGTAGGGAGCATTGTTGAAGACCAGGTGGGAAGATCAGATTCAAGAGGATCGGGAATTTTCTGTGAGATTGTATCACCTAGGAATCGAGTAATGTCAGAAGCTACATCCATAAATTACTGTCAAAATGACCACCTGAAAATGACCTGAGCAAGGATGATAGCAATAAACAGACATGATGGAGTAGGTGGGGGGAAGTTCACCCTACACAAACAACTACAGGTAGCTAAGGGATGCTAGGGGTCAAAGAAATATCATTTTCAAGGGGAAAGCACCCCAAATTGTCAGCTCTGAAAATATACATATAAGTAACACTAATCAGTTTGAACAAATTATATTTAGGAATGTATGTGTGAATATGAATGATGTATATAACAGTGAAACAAAGGAGCATGAATTTGAAATAGAGCAAGGGGATCTATGGTAGGGGGTTTGAGGGATGAAATGAAAGGGAGAAATATTGAAATTAAAATCTCAAGAAAGAAAAGAAATAATAATAACAGATACTTCCTTCTTCTGTGCTACTTGGCTGTTCTTGAAAATAATAATTTTTTTATTGTAATTTTTATCAAAAACAACTTTTGTGGCCAGTTAAACTCATTTTTTTTGTTTTTTTCTTTATTTTTTTTATTTTCTATATTTTTTTAACACTACACTTTTTGTATTTTTGAAAATGCACTATGATGGAGAATTACATATACTTGAGTTTAAATCCTCTTGTAATAATTTTTAAAGTATGTCATTAAAATATGGCATAATTATATTTTCACCTCAGGGTCTTTGAAGATAATATTAGGATATTCTTGATCACTGAAAAATATAGCATAGTAACATGGATGATATTTTGAAATGTAAGTATTTTAAGTTACATTTAACCATTTTCTTAAAGCTGTTAATTTAAATTTGAAAAGCAATACTAAAGTGAGTTTCATATTTTAGGGTGAAGATTTTGGACTTTCTAGAAGGTGAATGTTTATAAAATATGTGTGAAACACATTATAGTATATGCTTTAGAATCTTTCTATCTACATCAATAATTTGATCTTAAAGGAACTTATTCTCCAAAATTTATAAAAAAATATAATTCTGAGGAATCTTTTGTTTGAAAAGTGATTTCCTTATTCTGAAATAATTTTAAATATAGATAAAAACAAAATATTAAGAGCAAGGAAAGAATATTGACAGTTCTTTTGTCCAAATTTGTACATTCTCTGGCTTTGACTCTAAAGTGAATACTATATCTATATCTGTATCTGTATCTGTATCTATATCTTTATCTATCTATCTATCTATCTATCTATCTATCTATCTATCTATCTATCTATCTATCTATCTATCTATCTATATTCACAAGGACATATATTCACAACAATACTAAGGGAAAAAAACTGATAGTTCATTTAGATATTAAAAGCTAGTATATAATGACTTGTTTGTCATGAATTAACATAATACATATGAAGTGTATAATTATGATAGCAAAAGCACAGAAAATTTGACATAGATATTATTGCTTACAAGACAAGAGTTTTTCAGACTCAGGAGAACTGAGCCCCAAAATTAGATAGTCTAAAGTCACATGCAATAGCCAACTTTATTCATATATCATACAATTTTTACTCTTGAGTGTTAAAAAGTTCACATGAGTAAAGTTCTCATAAGCTTAAGTTCTATATAATCACAAGGATAAGCCTCACATGCCAAAGCATGTTTTTTCTTATTGGAATATAGAACATAATTTACAATTTTAGTTGAATAACCCCATCAAAAAGTATTGAGTAATCTGAAATAAATTCATTCATATCTACCACACATGGGAGGAGCACAAATACTATTCTCTGATCTGGAGGAACGGAGGTCAAACTTTTGTCTTGCAGTATTCTTAGCAAGCATTCAGAATTCTGCACATGTGACATCATTCCTGGACTGTGTTTTTATAATGTTGTATAGAAATTTAAATAATATGTTCTTTCAAAATTGTTGCGGTCTAGTAGTAGAGGGTAAAAGGAAACGAAAATCTTGAACATTGGCATAACAATACTAGAAACAAATTAAGGGATTACGTCATTTTGTCGTTCATTAGAATCTTCATTCCCAAAGACTAATATCTTTTAGTGTCTATAAATTATACTAAGATATATTAAAATTGGAGGAGGTATGCAAATGGAAAAGGAAAACTTGTTTGATGAAAAAAAAGCCCAAGAAGTAGATGGATAAAGCAAAATAAAATAATATTGCAGTATTTCTCAACTCTGACAAGAAGATAGATGCTCATAATTCAGAATCAGATATACGACATGAAAACACTAACACTCATTCATCAATTTATCATATGCACTATCATTGCTTCTAAATTCTAATTATATTAATGTAATCATTAATAATTTATCTATAGTAAATTTTTATATTCCTTATTATAATAAAATAGTTTGTAAGATGTACAAAGGCATTTTAGATGATTTCTGGAAATAAGAGTAGTTCATCTTTTATATATATAAATAAAGTATATATATATATTTATAAATATATATACTCAAATTTATATATATATATATTATATATATATATTATATATAATATATATATATATATAATATATATATATATATATAATTTTGTCAATGTGATGGTTTGTATATGCTTGTTCCAGGGAGTGGCACTATTAGAAAGTGTGGCATTATTAGAGGAAGTATGTCACTGTGGGGATGGGCTTAAGATCTTCCACCTGGATGCCTGAGGGTGCCCAGTCTGTTCCTGACTTTATTTGCATAAAGATGTAGCATCCTCAGCTCCTCCTGTATCATGTCTGCCTGGATGTTGCCATGCTTCTGCCTTCATGAAAATGGACTGAACTTCTGAACCTGTAAGCCAACCCCAATTAAGTGTTGTCATTTATAAGACTTGCCTTGAGCATGGTGTCTGTTCACAGCAGTAAAATCCTGACTAATACCGGCAATTATCTTAATAATCAAGTTGTTTTCAAATAGATTCATAGGTTTTTTTTTTTCCTTTGTTTTTTTTTTTTTAATTTAATTTTATTTTATTTTTTTAATTTACATTCCAAATCACTTCCCCTTTCCCGTTTCCTCCCTCCCCGAAAGTCCCATAAGCCCCCTTCCCTCCCTCTTTTCTCCGTTCAACCCCCTCTCATTACTCTGTCCTGGCATTCCCCTACATCCAGTCTTTCCAGGACCAGGGGTCTCTCCTTCCATCTTTTTAGAAATCTATTGATATGCTGATTGTGTCTAGGGTATTCTGAGATTCTGGGTCAATATCCCCTTATCAGTGACTTCATACCATGTGTGATCTTTTGTGATTGGGTTACCTCACTAAGGATGATATTTTCAAGTTCTGACCATTTGCCTAGGAATTTCGTGAATTCATTGTTTTTAATTGCAGAGTAGTATTCCATTGTGTAAATATACCACATCTTCTGAATCCATTCCTCCGTTGAGGGACATCTGGGTTCTTTCCAGCTTCTGGCTATTATAAATAAGGCTGCTATGAATATAGTGGAGCATGTGTCCTTATTGCATGCAGGTAAAGTCTCTGGGTATATGCCCAGGAGTGGTATAGCCGGATCCTCCGGAAGTGTCATGCCCAGTTTTCTGAGGAGCCGCCAGACTGCTTTCCAGAGTGGTTGTACCAGCCTGCAATTCCACCAGCAGTGGAGGAGTGTTCCTCTTTCTCCACATCCTCGCCAACAACTGCTGTCTCCTGTGTTTTTGATCTTAGCCATCCTGACTGGTGTGAGATGGAATCTCAGGGTTGTTTTGATTTGCATTTCCCTAATGACTAAGGATGATGAACATCTCTTTAGGTGCTTCTCAGCCATTAGATATTCTTCAGGTGAGAACTCTTTGTGGAGCTCTGTACCCCATTTTTTAATAGGGTTACTTGCCTCTCTGGAGTTTAACTTCTTGAGTTCTTTGTATATCTTGGATATTAGCCCTCTGTCGGATGTAAGGTTGGTAAAGATCATTTCCCAGTTAGTTGGTTGCCGCTTTGTCTTTTTGACGGTGTCTTTTGCCTTGCAAAAACTTTGTAATTTAATGAGGTCCCATTTGTCTATTCTTGATCTTAGAGTATAAGCTATTGGAGTTCTGTTCAGGAAATTCTCCCCTGTGCCCATATGTTCAAGGTTCTTCCCTAGTTTCCCTTCTATTAGTTTCAGTGTGTCTGGTTTTATGTGGAGATCTTTGATCCACTTAGAATTGAGCTTAGTGCAAGGAGATAAGGATGGGTCAATTTGCATTCTTCTGCATGTTGACCTCCAGCTGAGCCAGCACCATTTGTTGAAAAGGCTATCTTTTTTCCACTGGATGGTTTTAGCTCCTTTGTCAAAGATCAAGTGACCATAGGAGTGTGGATTCATTTCTGGGTCTTCAATTCTGTTCCATTGATCTACATGTCTGTTACTGTACCAATACCATGCAGTTTTTAACACTATTGCTCTGTAGTACAGCTTGAGGTCCGGGATACTGATTCCCCCAGAGGTTCTTTTACTCTTGAGAATAGTTTTAGCTATTCTGGGTTTTCTGTTATTCCAGATGAATTTTTGAATTGCTCTTTCTAACTCTATGAAGAATTGAGTTGGGATTTTGATGGGGATTGCATTGAATCTGTGTATTACTTTTGGTAAGATGCTCATTTTTACTATATTAATCCTGCCAATCCATGAGCATGGCAGATTTTTCTATCTTCTGAGGTCTTCTTCAATTTCTTTCTTCAGAGACTTGAGGTTCTTGTCATACAGATCTTTCACTTGTTTGGTTAGAGTCACGCCAATATACTTAATATGGTTTGTGGCTATCGTAAAGGGTATTATTTCTCTTACTTCTTTCTCAGCCTGCTTATCCTTTGAGTATAGGAAGGCTTCTGACTTGCTTGAGTTGATTTTATATCCGGTCACTTTGCTGAAGTCGTTTATCAGCTGTAGGAGTTCTCTGGTGGAGTTCTTTGGGTCGCTTATGTATACTATCATATCGTCTGCAAATAGTGATAGTTTGACTTCTTCCTTTCCAATTTGTATCCCTTTGACCTCTTTTTCTTGTCTAATTGCTCTAGCTAGAACTTCAAGTACTATATTGAAAAGATATGGAGAGAGAGGGCAGCCTTGTCTAGTCCCTGATTTTAGTGGGATTGCTTCAAGTTTCTCTCCGTTTAGATTGATGCTGGCTACCGGTTTGCTGTAAATTGCTTTTACTATGTTTAGATATGGGCCTTGAATTCCTGATCTTTCCAAGACCTTTAGCATGAAAGGATGCTGAATTTTGTCAAATGCTTTCTCAGCATCTAATGAGATGACCATGTGGTTTTTTCTTTGAGATTGTTTATGTAGTGGATTACATTGATGGATTTCCTTATATTGAACCATCCCTGCATCCCTGGGATGAAGCCTACTTGATCGTGGTGAATGATCGTTTTGATGTGTTCTTGGATTCGGTTGGCAAGAATTTTATTGAGTATTTTTGCATCGATATTCATAAGAGAGATTGGCCTGAGATTCTCTTTCTTTGTCGGATCTTTGTGTGCTTTTGGTATTAGTGTAATTGTGGCTTCATAGAACGAGTTGGGTAGTGTTCCTTCTGTTTCTATTTTGTGGAACAGTTTGAAGAGTATTGGTGTTAGGTCTTCTTTGAAGGTCTGATAGAATTCTGCACTAAAACCATCTGGACCTGTGCTTTTTTTGGTTGGAAGACTTCCAATGACAACTTCTATTTCTTCAGGGGTTATAGGACGGTTTAGATGGTCTATTTGATCCTGATTTAATTTTGGTACTTGGTATCTGTCAAGGAAATTGTCCATTTCCTCAAGATTTTCTAGTTGTGTTGAATACAGTTTTTTGTAGTAGGATCTGATGATTTTTTGAATTTCCTCAGTTTCTGTTGTTATCTCTCCCTTTTCGTTTCTGATTTTATTAATTTGGATACTATCTCTGTGCCCTCTGGTTAGTCTGGCTAAGGGCTTATCTATCTTGTTGATTTTCTCAAAGAACCAACTCCTCGTTTTGTTGATTCTTTGTATGGTTTTATTTGTTTCTACTTGATTGATTTCAGCCCTGAGTTTGATGATTTCCTGCCTTCTACTCCTCTTTGGTGTATTTGCTTCTTTTTGTTCCAGGGCTTTCAGGTGTGCCATTAAGCTGTTAGTGTATGCTGTCTCCCGTTTCTTTTTGGCGGCACTCAGGGCTATGAATTTTCCTCTTAGCACTGCTTTCATTGTGTCCCATAAGTTAGGGTATGTTGTGCCTTCATTTTCATTAACTTTCAAAAAGTCTTTGATTTCTTTCTTTATTTCCACCTTGACCAAGTTATCATTGAGTAGAGCATTGTTCAGCCTCCATGTGTACGTGGGTTTTCTTTTGTTTTTGTTGCCATTGAAGACCACCCTTATTCCATAGTGATCTGATAGGAGGCATGGGATTATTTCTATCTTCTTGTATCTGTTGAGGTCTGATTTGTGACCAATTATATGGTCAATTTTGGAGAAGGTACCATGAGGAGCTGAGAAGAAGGTGTATTCTTTAGCTCTAGGATGAAATGTTCTATATATATCAGTTAGTTCCATTTGGTCCAAGGCTTCAATTAGATTCACTGTGTCCCTGTTTAGTTTCTGCTTTCCTGAACGATCCATTTCAGAGAGCGGGGTGTTGAAGTCACCCACTATTATTGTGTGCGGTGCGATGTGTGCTTTGAGTTTTAGTAAAGTTTCTTTTACGAATGAGGGTGCCCTTGCATTTGGAGCATAGATATTCAGGATTGAGAGTTCTTGATGGTGGATTTTTCCCTTGATCAGTATGTAGTGTCCTTCTGTGTCTTTTTTGATGACTTTGGGTTGAAAATCAATTTTATCCGATATTAGGATGGCTACTCCACCTCGTTTCTTGGGGCCATTTGCTTGTAAAATTGTTTTCCAGCCTTTTACTCTGAGGTAGTGTTTGTCTTTGACACTGAGGTGCGTTTCCTGCATGCAGCAAAAAGCTGGGTCCTGTTTACGTATCCAGTCTGCTAGTCTATGTCTTTTAATTGGGGAATTGAGACCATTGATATTAAGAGAGATTAAGGCATAGTGATTATTGCCATCTGCCATTCTTGACGCTATCTTTATGTTTGAGTGGTTATCTACTTTTGGGTTTGATTCAAGAAGGTTATTATCTCATTTTTTCCAGGGTGTTGTTTCTCTCCCTGTATTGGAGGTTTCCACCTATTATCCGTTGCAGGGCTGGATTTGTGGAAAGATATTGTGAAAATTTGGTTTTATCATGGAATATCTTGGTCTCTCCATCTATGGTGATTGAGAGTTTTGCTGGGTATAGTAGTCTAGGCTGGCATTTGTGCTGTCTTAGTGTCTGCATGAGATCTGCCCAGGATCTTCTGGCTTTCATAGTCTCTGGTGAGAAGTCTGATGTGATTCGGATAGGTCTTCCTTTGTATGTTACTTGGCCCTTTTCTCTTACTGCATTTAGTATTCTTTCTTTGTTTAGAACATTCGGTGTTTTGATTATTATGTGACGGGAGGTATTTCTGTTCTGGTCCAGTCTGTTTGGAGTTCTGTAGGCTTCTTGTATGTTCATCGGCATCTCTCTCTTTAAGTTAGGGAAGTTTTCCTCCATAATTTTGTTGAAGATGTTTACTGGCCCTTTAAGTTGCAAATCTTCACTCTCATCTATACCTATAATCCTTAGGTTTGGTCTTCTCATTGTGTCCTGGATTTCCTGGATGTTTTGGGTTACGCGTTTTTTGCATTTTGCATTTTCTTTGACTGTTGAGTCGATGCTTTCTATGGAATCTTCAGCACCTGAGATTCTTTCTTCCATCTCTTGTATTCTATTGTTGATGTTTGCATCTATGACTCCTGATTTCTTCCCAAGGTTTTCTATCTCCAAAGTTGTCTCCCTTTGTGATTTCTTAGTTGTTTCTACTTCCTTTTTTAGTTCCTGGATGGATTTGCTGAGATCCTTCACTTGTTTGTTTGTATTTTCCTGTATTTCTTTAAGGTATTTTTGCATTACCTCTTTCAGGATTTCTTCCTGATGACCCACGTTCTCCTGCATTTCTCTGAGCGATTTTTGTGTTTCCTCCTCATGGGATTCCATCTGTTGATCCATCGTCTCCTGCATTTCTTTAAGCAGTTCTCGTGTTTCCTTTGTAAGGGCATCTAACCGTTGATTCATTTCTTTAAGCAATTTTTGTGTTGCCTCCTTATGGGCATCCGTCTTTTGACCCATATTCTTCTGCATTTCTTTATGCAAATTTTGTGATTCCTTTGTGAGTGCATCTACCCGTTGATTCATCTCGTTAAGCGATTTTTGTGTTGTCTCCTTGTGCGCCTCCATCTTTTGATCCATGTTCTCCCGCATTTCTCTAAGCGATTTTTGTGTTTCCTTTGTAAGGGCTTCTAACCGTTGATTCATGGTCTCCTGTAACTCTTTATGAGATTTATTTGTGTCCTTCTTGTGATCCTCTAATAGCATCATGAGAAGTGATTTTAACTCCAGATCTTGTCTTTCGGGTGTGGTGGGGTATCCAGGACTTGCTGCTGTTGGAGAGTTGGGTTCGGATGGTCCCACATTACTTTGCTTACTGTTAGTAACATTCCTACGTTTGCCTTTTGCCATCTGGATACCTCTGGTGTTAGTTGGTCCTGCTGCCACTGGCTGTTGGTTGGACCTCCTGTGAGCCTGCAAAGCTATTTCTGCCCCCCCTGGATTACCAGGATTCCCCTGGCACCGATTTCTGGGGCCTGCCTGCTCCTAAGTGACTTTGGAGCCCTAATGTGCTTTGCCCCAAGTGATCTTATATTGGGGAGGCCTTGCACATCTAAAGGCTCAGCCTAGTGGATTCCTGGAGCAGAGGTCGCCAAAGGGAGGCTGGCAGGCTCCTGCCCTGTGCAGGGGTGTGTGATCTCTCCTGGGGGGGGGGAGGGGGCGTCCCTCTGCCAGGCAGAAGTCCCACAGCAGATCTGGCGCGCTGGTCACTGCAGATCAGCCCAGCACCTGGGAGCAGGTTACACACAAGCTGCCTGAACCCGAAGCGATATTATGCCTGTCTGTCTCTGAGCCTGGTGGTCCCAACTACCTGGTCACTGGAGCAAAGATGGAGGAGGGCACTCTCCGTGGCGCCGCTCACCCTGTGGTCACGATGGCCCGCCGATCTGGCACCCAGACGACCACAGCGCCAACCCGCCCTCGGGCACAGAAGGAAGCCCCAACAGGCCGTGTCCCAAGTGATGTTATATCGGGGGGAGAGCCTGGGTACCGGTCTCTCCAGCGCAGTCCGCGGGAACAGAGGTCGCGGAAGGGAAGCTGGCGGGCTCCCTCCCTGCGCGGGGTCCCTCCACCAGGCAGAAGGTCCCACCGCGGAACTGGCGCGCTGGTTACTGCAGATCAGCCCAGCACCTGGGAGCAGGTTACACCCAAGCTGCCTTAAACCGAAGCGATATTATGCCTGTCTGTCTCTGAGCCTGGCGGTCCCAACTACCTGGTCACTGGAGCAAAGATGGCGGAGGGCAGTCTCCGTGGCGCCGCTCACCCTGTGGTCAAGATGGCCCGCCGATCTGGCGCCCAGACGACTACAGCGCCAACCCGCCCTCGGGCACAGACGGAAGCCCCAATAGGCCTTGTCCCAAGTGATGTTATATCGGGGGGAGAGCCTGGGTACCGGTCTCTCCAGCGCAGTCCGCGGGAACAGAGGTCGCGGAAGGGAAGCTGGCGGGCTCCCAGATTCATAGGTTTTTAAAAAAATAATAATTAGTGAATTAGGAAATTGTTTTGCCCATTAAAATAATTAGAAAATTTAAAGCCATGCAAGAAAAATAGTATGATTATATAGGAAGTATTCATCTTCAAACTTTTATTTGTACTTGCTATTTAGCATCTAATTTTTTTTAATTATTTTATAAGTTTTTTTTTAATTTACATTCCAAATCATTTCCCCTTTCCCGTTTCCTCCCTCCCAGAAAGTCCCATAAGCCCCCTTCCCTCCCTCTTTTCTCCATTCAACCCCCTCTCGTTTCTCTGTCCTGGCGTTCCCCTACATCTAGTCTTTCCAGGACCAGGGGTCTCTCCTTCCATCTTCTTAGAAATCTATTGATATGCGAATTGTGTCTAGGGTATTCTGAGATTCTGGGTTAATATCCCCTTATCAGTGACTGCATACCATGTGTGTTCTTTTGTGATTGGGTTGCCTCACTAAGGATGATATTTTCAAGATCTGACCATTTGCCTAGGAATTTCATGAATTCATTGTTTTTAATTGCAGAGTAGTATTCCACTGTATAGATATACCACATCTTCTGAATCCATTCCTCCGTTGAGGGACATCTGGGTTCTTTCCAGCTTCTGGCTATTATAAATAAGGCTGCTATGAACATAGCGGAGCATGTGTCCTTATTGCATGTAGGTAAAGCCTCTGGGTATATGCCCAGGAGTGGTATAGCCGGATCCTCCGGGAGTGTCATGCCCAGTTTTCTGAGGAACCGCCAGACTGCTTTCCAGAGTGGTTGTACCAGCTTGCAATTCCACCAGCAGTGGAGGAGTGTTCCTCTTTCTCCACATCCTCGCCAACAACTGCTGTCTCCTGTGTTTTTGATCTTAGCCATCCTGACTGGTGTGAGATGGAATCTCAGGGTTGTTTTGATTTGCATTTCCCTAATGACTAAGGATGATGAACATCTCTTTAGGTGCTTCTCAGCCATTAGATATTCTTCAGGTGAGAACTCTTTGTTTAGCTCTGTACCCCATTTTTTAATAGGGTTACTTGGCTCTCTGTAGTTTAACTTCTTGAGTTCTTTGTATATCTTGGATATTAGCCCTCTGTCGGATGTAAGGTTGGTAAAGATAATTTCCCAGTTAGTTGGTTGCCGATTTGTCTTTTTGACAGTGTCTTTTGCCTTGCAAAAACTTTGTAATTTAATGAGGTCCCATTTGTCTATTCTTGATCTTCGAGCATAAGCTATTGGAGTTCTGTTCAGGAAATTCTCCCCTGTGCCCATATGTTCAAGGTTCTTCCCTAGTTTCCCTTCTATTAGTTTCAGTGTGTCTGGTTTTATGTGGATGTCCTTGATCCACTTGGAATTGAGCTTAGTGCAAGGAGATAAGAATGGGTCAATTTGCATTCTTCTGCATGTTGACCTCCAGTTGAGCCAGCACCATTTGTTGAAAAGGCTATCTTTTTTCCACTGGATGGTTTTAGCATCTAATTTTGCATTTCACATCCTAACCTTCTTCAAACTCTGGTCTATATTTCAATTTATGTAGGAATATATTTAAAATCCAGTTTTAGTACAACTTATCCACATAAGTATATTATTCTCACGAGAGTTCATTAATGTCCTAGAACACACACAGGCTTGATTCCCAACAGGAGTTAAGCCACGTTCAGTCTCTCAGTGAAACCATCTCTGGAAAACATTTATTCTCATGATGCTCAACCTGTTAGTTACAAGGTTGCTGCTTCCTCTTCATCTACTGGGTTAGGATTCCGTTCACAAAACAGGCAAAACAAACAGAAGATATACATATCATGCAGAATGTATTAGTCAGACTGTCTAGATAGGCCAACCAAAAATTAGTTTATCTCTTCCTTCACCGTAAATATATGAAATACTGGGAAGTATAATATTTTTTCTAAATATTTTTCAACTCCTTGTCTATTAGAATAAGATGGAGATATAAAAATATTCTGAGAGAAAACACACCCACCACACATACACACAGATGCACACAAATGTACACACACACACAGAGTAAGCGACTAGAAACAGACAGAAACATGTAAGTAAAGGTTTTATAATATCCGATAAGATACGATTTAATTAATTTTAACTTCAATAATGACTGATTTTCATACATCATAAAACATATCTAGTTACAAGGAACATTCCAGAAGTAATAACAAATATCGATTTTATGTCATTATTATAAGTAAGTCACTATCTGAAGTTCCATTTCTAAACACGTTTATACTTTAGTTTAGATTTTACTGAATAAAACAAAGACTGATGCAGGAATTATTAACTTAGTGATCAGATTATACTCAGAGACTCAGAAAGGTGAGTAAGTGAATTTCCTCAATTATCAGTTCATTTCCTCACATCTATGTCAGGATCCCTAATGAATACAGTTAGTAAGAGAAATACTTATATTGAATGTACAGAAGGTACAATAGCAGCCCCTTCACGGGAAGGTATGGGAGAAGAGGTTTCACCATCCAAGTGGCAGGAGTGTGCTTCTTACAAACTAGCCAGCCAGGAAGCACAGAAATTTAGCTTGAAGCACAGACAGGGGTATAAATTTCAAGGGCCTGCCTCCAGTGATCCATTATACCAGCCAAGCCCGAAAGCTTCAGCACAATATCACTGGATAAACAAGTGACCCAAAGCAGGACTTTTGGGGAATGTTCCAGATGAAAATCACATCACAAAATGCAAACCTAAGTATTTATCCACTTTCCATTCATCACTTTGTATAGACATGGTTAAACCACAGATTTTCCAAAACTCTTTGAATGATCAAGAAGCCTTAAGATCTTTGCTTTGATCCAGGCTGCACCTCCTTATACAGTCTTTTATAGGATCACTTCATTGACTTCATAAAATCAGTAATATGCTCACAATTATTGAAATAGTAAAACAGACTACAGAGCTCAGCGACCTGAAATTGGAGACAGAGAATTTGGTAAAAGAATTAGTATTCTAGAATACTCCCCCAAACCAAACAGTAACATCTGTAATTGAATCACTGTAGGACCCACTTCAATCTTATCGAGGCCGTTTTGCTTAATATCTTAAAAGTCTATTTAATTTTATTGTTGGTAATAAAAAACTTCACCCACCGTGAATGACGAAAACCTCAAAATCTATTAATAAAGATAGAGAGAATGTGAGGGAAATTACTTATCTCTTGATAGATTCATAATGAATGTAATTAAAGCAAGTTTATCTAAAATGTAAATTACTTTGGCTTATGAATTTGGGTAGATTACATTCACTTAGAGCTGACTGGTACTCTTAGTGCAAAAACTAGAAAAATGGAAGAAACATTGAAAGATTATATTTAAAATCATCAAGATAACCTGAAAGAAATAAATTTTAGATATGCTGAAATTTAGAAATAATACAACATGGAAATTAATGTCAGTTCTTGGTTTTTTTGTTTGTTTGTTGTTCTTTTTCTCTTTTGGTTGGTTTTGTTCAGATATTTGATGATTACAGTGTCAAACAAGTAGTTTTAATGATAACCTTAGCAATTAGTCTTACTATCACCCCTGCATAGGCTCTGGGGGAGCCAAGGTCACCACTGTTGCTGTTGTATCCCAAGCCTCACCTGGAATACTGCCCTGCTGAGAGTCTCAGAGAAGAGCATGGGAGAAAATGCTGTATCTCTAGTAAATGTGCCCCAGCACATCTGAAATTTCCTTCACTCTAACTTTTAAAACATATTTTGAAGATACATTCAAGATGGTAGCAGTTGTCAGCTCATTCTGCCTGCCCTACTAGAGGAAGAAAGCACAGGTCCCATCTGCTTCCCTGGGGCTTCAGGGATGTTAGTAATCTTGGATAAACTGAATATTAGTAAAAAATGGCCTTCACCAAGTACAGAGAGGTATCCAATGGCCTGGAGGTCTCAAGGATCCTGCCCCTGGATGCCCTGTCTAGCAGAAAGATCATGCTGACTCTGGATAACTGTAATATATCCCAGAAAAGTCTCAGTGATAGTCCAGTATTTCTGGGTTTCAGAAACCAAAGAACTTGAACCAGTCAAATAACTAATTACAATAAGTATTGTACATATGTGTGTATATATAAGCATATACACACACATATATGCATATGTATATATATATACTGTGTATATGCATATATATATATATATACATATATATATATAAGTATATATATATATGCATATATATATATATATACACAGTATATATATATATACTGTGACACACTGCAGTTGAGATGACACTTTCACTAATAAAGATATGATGGAAAAGTGGAAAGGATGGCGAATGAAAATACACAGTGTCCAAACAGCAGCAACACCCTATGTGGGAGCATAGTTGCAGGAGGGCAGGTAGGATGGTTTGCAGCAGCCTGCCATGAATGTGCTGCCTAGCTGACATCTAAGCAATGGCTTGTGCTGCTGCCAGAGGCCATGTTGCTGTCTGTGATCTGTGTTGACATTGAGGGTCATAAAAATATCTGTGGACCTGGCTGCCTCCTGAGATCATGTTGGTGTTTGGCATCAGACTATCATCAATCAGAGCACATGTGGATGTCCTTTTCCTGGGCTGTCTCTGGAAGCCGTGCTGATATCCCTGGGCTGAGCTCCTGATGGAGGCCAGGTTGATGTTAATGGTCTGTGTTACTACCAGAAGCCATATGGATGTCTGTGGTCTATGTTGCTGCTAGATGCCATGTTGGTATCTGTGGTCCACGTTGGCACCATGGATGATGTTGAGGTCCATCTTCTGTGCTGCAGCCAGAGGCATTGTGAATGTCTGTCATCCCTGCTGCCACCAGAGACCATTTTGGTGTTCATGATCCATACGTGCAGCCTCTGGCTCTTATGGGAATGGAAGCTTCTGTTACTGGGATATTGATGATTTTAATCTCATTATTAAGAATGAGAAACATGGAAGACTTCTGTAACAACACACTGCTACTCTGCTACCACCATAAATAAAATAAAATGAAATGAAAGGAAAGGAAAGGAAAGGAAAGGAAAGGAAAGGAAAGGAAAGGGAACATTCTATACAGGAAGCCATTGAAGAGAATCCTTTTAAAAATGTGATAAAGATGCAGTTGTTTAGCTCTTCACACTTATTGGCTTCTGGCAGAAGTTTTGACCATGCTTTAATGGGTACAGGGACAACTTAAATTCTACTTGGTGTAAGGTTAGGAGGGTGGACCTGGGAGGAATAGGAAATGAGTATGATAGAGTGTATTGTATGAAAGTCCCAAATAATCAATAAAAATATGATTTTGGAAAAAAATTTAAAACTAAAGTCAATTTAACACAGTGAAGTGAAATCTTTTTGTTTCACTGAGTCTTCAAAACAATATTTTCCAGAACTCAAGGGTAAGACCTTATTGCTGAAGTCACCACACATTTTGATCATAGGACCTGGAGAAGAAATTAACCTGGTTCTGACCTCAGCATCTTCTCTCTGATCATTACCTGTCATGGTATTGGTAGTTGTCATAAATACTGCCTGGAGAGAAATGTTACCAGCAATTGCACACTACTCTAACTCCTGTGAACTACAATAATGGCTTACCTGACCTGAAATCCCATGGTGACAGAGTGGTACTAATAAGTTGGAGGTAACCGAGAACTTTCTGGTTGGGCTTAAGATCCACTTAGCAGAATAAATTCCATGTCTCTTGTCAATGCAACTAACCACAGTTTGAGATATCATGGATCCTTGAGAAGAACCTACTAGTATCAGTTTCCTAAACTGATGTAACATCCTGCTGTCATCTAAATAATTATCCTTATAACCATAGTACATACAGCTTGCATTCCTTATCAAAGATTCCCTTTTCAGAAGACAGTAGTGGTTACAGAGAAACACAAGTGGTAAAACACCAGACAATAAGAATTGATAGAATGCCCATCCCCAAATGGGACATCTATAATACGTTCTGTACTCTCAAGGCTAAGGGCATGTCCTGAAAGAGGGAACAGGAAGATTGTCAGAAGCAGGAGACTGTGGTGATTGCTATAAGGCAGCATCTTCTGAACAGAGATACTATACCTGAGAACTCTCAACAGCTATGGTTACCTACAGAAGGTCACACACGGCCACAGTTTACCATGGATGGGATAGGACCCACAAGGCCCCATCACTTAGTGAAGAAGTAAAAGTTGTCCATGGCTTGGGAGACAAGAGTAAGATATCTTCAGAAATAAGCCCCCGGAGAGGTTTCCCATGTATTCACTTTTAGTTTCACACCAAAGTACAGGGAGAAAACATTAATTTGATTCAGTAATACACATAAAACACACAAGACACATACATTATAAAAAAGGAAGACATGAATTTGAGAGGTGAATGCGGAGGGAGATGAGAGGACTTGGATGGGCACAGAATGGAATAAATGTGTAATATACCAACAACCTCACAGGCTGAAGCAGTAATGAAACAGAAGCATGGGGCATAAAATATTCAGAAAAATATGAAGGCATTCAGAGAATGCAAAACCATAATGAGATTGACAGCTGCTTTATAGGGAAAACAACAAGGTCCCCAGTAGTCACATAGCATATTTCAAGTTCAGAAAACAGTAGATAACATTCTAGAACTCTCTACTATAGCAAAATGGGATGGGGAAAATGGAGAAAAATTGTTTTAAGAAAACTGAACAAACACCGAGCTGTTTCATGCAAAAGCACATGTGAAATTATAATCAAATCAAAACAATTTTAAAAATTAACTGATAAATTTCCTGTAGAAAGTAATACAGAAAAGAAATATGGAAATGCTTAGAAAAAGAACATCTCAGAGTGGGATGTGTAAGTAAATAAATCTGGATTTTACTAAAGAATATTCAATATCTTGTGGGATGTAGCAAAACCTGAAGAGACCATCCCCATCTTTCCACTTCTCTCAGGCCCTTGTGTCTTCTCTTCCCTTAGACCCATGGAGGATTACTTAGCAACTTGCTTATAAACAACAGTACCTTTCAGAAGGATAGGTTGTTCCGCCTCTGACCTTACTCCTGTATAGTAGTTCATCTTCCTACTAAAGAGACTCTATTGATTCCTCTGGCTGATCTATTTATTTAAGAAACCATTATAGGAAGGGGCATGTGGCCAGAGACGCTAGCCTACTTCTAAAAACCTCATCAGGTTTCAAGTCCCTTAGGAGATCACTGTTGAAGATGGCCTAAGTCTCCAAGCAACCAAAGTCCTGGTCCCCAGCACTTGGGTCAATTTAAATAAATAATGTCAATAGTTTCCATGGACTTCAATGTTGATGATTCTCTAATAGATCCCAATTATTATTATTATCTTATAATCACCCAAATGTCTGACCAGAAGAGACAGCAATACTAAACCTGGTGTTCTGATGCTTAGAAACTATAAGATCAAATAGAAGGCAATTTTTTCTGCCTTTTTGTGCATGAACTTTTAAAATGATGTGCTAATATATATATACACAATAATATGAACTATGAAAAACATATTAGTGGAGTTGGAAAATCTAAAGTACTAATGGTTATTAACTATATGTGATATTGATATATATTATATTGTACTTTTCATATTATAACCACTTTAGGAATCACTTAGCTATGGTCGTTAAAGTTGAGTGTTTTCCTATGTATTAATCCAAAATTCCCTTTTATATATATAAAATACCCTGCCTAACAGAAATGAGTACATAGATGCAAAGTGTTCTCTGTCATAAAGTTTTCAGAAGCATTATTATTCATTTTGCCAAACAGCTAAATGACGATGGTGTCACTTTCTAGTTAAGTAGATAGTATTTGATGTATTAAAACATCAACCAACATATCAATGAATCTTAGTAAAAGATGTCAGACACAAAAGGGTATGACTAATATACTTCCATTTTTATAAGGTACAGATAATTTGAAAGTAATATGAACTGATAAAAGACAGCATAATGGTTACCCTTGGAAAGGTGAAATTATTATTAGAATATAAAATGAGGAAACTTCTGAGGTGTTACGAGGTTCATTCTATCAGATTAGATTTTGGTTGTTTAAAAGTTGTCTATTTGTTAAAATTCAGCTTTAAACATGCGTCATATGAATAATGAAAACATTATAATATTTAAAATTATTCAAAATGTTTACTTGTTCTTCTCCTTGGGACTATCTTGAATACTGGCATAGATAATGCTGTAAGAGATTTTACTTAATTCTCAATGGTAATAGTAGAAATAATTTATAGCAACAAGAAATTCAAAGTAAGAGAGCTAAGACAGGAAAAAAAGGTATCCCTAAATAAAATTTTTACTTAAAAAGTCAAAATGATCAGAATTAGTAGGTAACTTCTATTGTTTTTCCCCACTGAACTTTTAAGGGCAAGAAGAGAGAACATAGAAACTAAAAAGGATATGAAAGATTGCGGTGGATTTTGTTTTAGAGGCAAAGAGCATATTAAGATATCTAGGGTGTGTGTCACAAACAGAAGCAAAGTGTAAAATGTAAATAATAGTTAAAGTCATTGGTAGTTTGTAAATATATCAATAGGAACTTTTTAAAATGGATGAATATCTGACAGATGGTTAATAACGAAGAGTCAAAAGAGAAGAAGAAAACAAGACAAATGACACATTCAAATGATGGACTTGGGATCTGAACAGAGTTCTCAAGAAGAAACAATAGTAGTCCGAGGAATAAAAATCAAAACCACTTTGAAATTTGGTATTATTCCAGTCAGAAAGGCAAAGTTCAACCAAACAACTGACTACGAACCTGGTGAAAGAGAACCGTGGTTCAGTCAGTGGAACTGCAAACTAGTGCAGGCAATCTCTCTAAAAAAATCAATGCGGGGATGATTCCCCAAATCAAAAATAAATCTATCATACCACCAAGCTCTACCACTCCTTGGAATATGCCTAAAGGACTCAGTAGCATGCGCCATAGATCCTTCCTCAGTCATTGTCAGAACTGCTCTATTCACAACTAGAGAATTAAAAACACCTCAGTGTCTTCCACCAATGAATAAATAGTGAAAATGTGTAGATATGCAATATGGAAAATTATTTAGTTGCAAAGAAATAGGAAATCATGAAATTTTCATGTAATTGCATGGAATTTTAAAATATCATATTGAGAGACAGGTAACTTCAACCGAGAAAGAAAAACTTGGTGGTTGTATTGTTCTCATCCAAGGTTCTTAGCTCCAAATATCCAGATGAGAGTTTATAGCCAGGAGTAACTGCAGATACATAGATGTAGAAAGAGACCATTGTGGAGTAGAGGGGCAAATAGAGAGATTCGTAGAATCAAAGTCATCTGGACTGGAATGGAAAATGGAAAATCTTAATTATGGAAGACTGAGGGAGTTAAGTGCAGAGGAAAGAGAAGACAGGTGAGGATAAAATAGCAGTAAGGATGTCTGAGAAAGATATATGAAACATACTGTTAACTATATAGCTAAAACACCCATAGTCTGAATATACACACATATATAGTTTTAAAAAGAATTTCCTATATGAGCTAACAAAGCTTCCCAAAGAGACAAAGACCATCCACAAAATTCCAAAACCAGGCATGAGAAGGCCTTTCCTTTCCTTTCCTTTCCTTTCCTTTCCTTTCCTTTCCTTTCCTTTTCCTTTCCTTTCCTTTCCTTTCCTTTCCTTCCCTTCCCTTCCCTTCCCTTCCCTTCCCTTCCCTTCCCTTCCCTTCCCCTCCCCCTCCCCTCCCCCTCCCCCCCCTCTCTCTTTCTTTC